>VZSF01004546.1:660416-748862 GCA_013398295.1 Chionis minor
CCCTTCCTTCCTCTCGCCCCCTCCGCGGCGCAGCGCTGCCTCGCTGCTCTGCCCCTGCCATCTCCCTCCCTCCCCTCGTCATCCATTTTCATCCCTGCTCCCGCCTTTGGCGCGGAGGTGCGGCCGCGGGGCGGCTGGGTGCCCGGCTGCCGGTGGGTAGCGCTGGGGAGGGGGCGCAGGGCCAGGCCGCCCCGTGCGCCGGGGCTCCAGCTCTGCAGCCCCCCGGGCCTCCCCCCGCGGCTCGCAGCCCCCGTGTCCTCCCCCCGGGTGACGGGTGGCAGGTGACAGGGCGGCGGTGCGGCGGGGGATGCGCCGGCTCGGGGAGATTGCGGCTGGCGAACCGGCCGCGGTTGCGAACGCTGCTTTTTTCCCTCCGCCCCGAGGTGCCCTTCAGTCCCTTCACCGCAGCTCCCGCTCCGGTGCCTGTAATTAGCGCTGTTACACAGGGAGCGGCTCCTCTGCCGCGCTCGATGGAAGGGAAGGGCTTGAGGGTTTGGGCGCTGCTGCGGTAGCTCCAAATAGTGCTAGATATAAAAAGAATTTTTTTGGCCTCTTAGCAATGAAAGTTGAAAGCAAAGCCAGCACTGGCTTTTCGCGAGCCGCCCGCCGCCGCTGTGGTCAGTGGACATTTGATCATCCCTCCCCTCGCTCCCTGCCATCTGTTTGGAAGTGCTGCAGGAGGATGGAGGGGAGGGCTGGGGGGTTTAACTACTTTGTAGTCGAATTCTGAAGTCCTTACGGAGGCAGAACTCCTGTTGACTTCAAGGAGCTTTGCCCGAGCAAGAACGGCAGGACCAGAGGTTGTTTTTGGCCCCTAGCAGCGGGACCCGAGGATTTTTTTCTTTCCAAGCCTGAAAGCGTCTCCAAACCAAAAACTTGTGCCTAGGTGCATACAGGGAAGTGAGTGTTTGTAACCCGAACAAGGTGCACAAAATGACAACATTAATAAAGCTCTGCCACCTTCCAGAAGGATGAAGAGTCACTCGTTGCCCTTTATATTCTTGGGGGGGAAAATGGTGAAAATCAGGACCTTAGCATGTCAGCTGTCGCCATCACTTGGCTTTTGGCTTTCTAGGCAGAGTTGGTTGGCTTCGTTTCCCCCCTTCTAGTGCTAAAAGAGATGCAGAATAAAGCAAATGGTTTGAAACACCGAGCCAGAATCTTCTCTTGTCTTAAATGCATGCCAATCTGTTATACTCGGTGAGCCTTTTGGGATGTAATGGGGGGCACAGTTTAGCCCCCTTTAATCATATTTTCAAATACTCTTCCTTCCAAAGACTGTTGAAATCACACAGAGGGAGAGGCAGGTTAGATTCCCGAGCGATACTATAATTGCACAGCTGTAATTTTGTCTCTCTCCAAATTTCTGTTCACAGGTTTATTAAAATCCACTGTATTTGGCAAGGATCATTGAGATTGGCAGGGTTGTACAAAGAGCCCATAATACTCAGAACAATATAGCTTGGTGAGTTCCCGGGCTTGAAAAAGTACTCACAGGAAATCTCTCTGCTAGATACAAATTAGACGTGGTAGGTAGAAGGTAAATGAAGTGGGAAGGAGGGATGAGATTTGCTTCTGTGGAGCTTTCTGCCGAGTGTACTTGCTAGAAATGGGTCCGCTCCTGCTGGCAGAGTTGTCCAGCCTAATGGCCATTGTACAGCTCATTTATTTACTGTTTCGCGTTCTTGCGGGAAATTTTTTTCACTGTTGGTTGTATTTGATCTTGGCAGCAGCAGCAATCAGTGCGAGAAATGTGCTCCGTCTTTAACCCAGATTTGAACAGATTTTTTCCTAAATTTAACCAGTGTGAACACAGGAGGCGATAAGTATAATTAACCCTGAAGTTGCAAGCAGTGCTTTTCCTGGGATAACCTCACAGCAGGTCAAAGTGTCATTCTGCACAGCCGGTTGTCACATGTTTTCAGTAGATGGCACGCACAGAGCAGCATTTGTCTCGGAAATGCGTGGCTTCGTGCGTGTCTGCTGGGCTGTCTGCAAGCGATTTCCAAGAAATGCCCCGCATGCTGGAGAGGGGAGTATGCAGTTAAACTGGAATTGCCGTGTCGCTACTCCTAGCCCAGTCCCAGAGCTCCTGTTCTAGCAGCAGGATCTGTGGATTCGTGTCTGAAGGGAAGTCGGGGGAGGGACTTTCCCCAGAACTGTCATAATAATTAGTATACCTTTCTAATAGCAACTTGAAGAGGTGCAGCAGTGGGACTTTATTTTCTAAGCGTGGTGCAGCAGAAGCCACCTTTTTTTCACAGAGTGGGCTCTAGCAGAGGCACCGATGCCTAGTGTTAGAGCTGAAGTCCGTGTTATTTGACGTAGGGAGGAGAGTAGAGGCAGAGAGTTTTGCTTCTGAGTGCTGAATGGGTGCGTAGGGCTGTTTTGAAGACAAATAAATCTGCATAGTGCAGCAAGCACCTTAAAGCAGTACATCTTAATTCTAGAGAAGGCAGTTTTTCACTTAGCTCTGATGCATACCCGGTAGCATTAGCAGCTGTCATCTGAGTGTCCTTATTATCAAGTTCTTTTAGCACCTCCGCTCACTCTCTAAGCTTAGCGTTTAAGAAGCCCACCTTGCTTTTGCGCTGTCATTTTTCATGTGGCCACCACACATCCACCTGTCAGAGATGCTTTGCGTCACAAATACAGATGCACGCACACACCGTTGCTTGTTTGGGTGCAGCATACCGGTCAGAGAACATCAACTATAGATAAATACGCACTTAGCCAAATAAGCAGGTGAGAAATGTACACCCAAAGGGGATTTGGGGCAATCTCCTGGATGAAGGCTGGGGTTGGTGGTGGTTGTTTTTTTTTTTTTATCCTGACTGATTACATGGGTAAGAACATATGGGCAAACACTAAACTGTTGTCAGTGCCTATGTTGCCTCGCAGAATGTAAATTTAGGCACAAACGTGCACACAGGTTCTTGTTTAGCTCTGCTGCTTTTGTAGAGCACCTACAACAGGCAATTCTCATACTGCGAGGTGGGGTGGCCAACTTTTGTATTTAATCAGAGCCCCACAATATTCAGCGTGTTTTCTAAAGTTCCCTGTTGTGGAGCTGGGTGGCACCCCCCAACCTAAACTATTTAGCCTGTTTCAAAGGGTCCCAAATCTGCTAGTTTTTAAATTCTTGCGTGTTGGTTTTTGGGGTTTTTTTTGTATTTTAAATCAGCCTAGGATTTTCACTGCTTGCCACTGGCAGTGCTGCTCACATTTCTTTCACTAAGCTACTAGCTGGGCTTTAGTTTTAGCTCCAAAAGTTTTGCCTTAAAGGGTCTGCCCCTCACATCTGCCAAATCCAGTTCTTACACGGTCCTGCCGCTACCCCTTGCTTTTACCACACATCTCTTTGATAAATGTCACCAGATGCAAGAGCAGCAGCATGGTCGAGGCTCCCAGAAATTGCTAGGGTAGGCGAAGAAAAAGCCTACCAACAGCAGAGAGCCTCGTGGAATGAATGCAGGGCTGTAAGGCAAACAGTCCTTCCTTTATGACTCACTGACGGTCTCTGACCTTGAGGAAGTCACTTGACCTCTTTTTGCCTCTCAGCCCTATTGAAAAATAAAGAACAGGGACCACGATCTCATCCTGATGATGCATTCAACTGAGTTTCCCCCAAGTCAGTGGTTTGTGTTCTTTTAAAAAAAGATGAATGTATGAAGAATGCCTGTGGAAAAGCAAACTGGCCAGATATCCCTGAGGTCTCAGTCTCCTTTCCACTCCCGTAGCATCTTTGATCTAGAAGAAACTTAAATGCTTTATGTACTGCATGCAGGTAGGAACTGTTTACCTACTACAAATGCAGCCGTTACTCTCATTACATGCAATGATCATTTCATTCCAGCATTACTGCCTAAAAAGTTTACAGGATCCAAAGGGCTATGTCTGCTCTGCAGAGAAACAAGTCCTGGTGGTTCCAAAGCAGCAAAATGCTAAGGAAGGGTAAGCATAGTTTTAAGCTGTTCCGGTGAGGGAATGTGGTGGTGCGATAAGCAAACCTTTGTTGCTTTTCCTAAGCACGCAGAAATGCTGGAGCTAATCCTGGCAGGAGAAACAGAACCGGAGAGAGAACTGGGGACAAGGAGTGGCACTGGGGGATCTGGGTTTCTAGTCCTCCCTCTCTGTGCGAAGCAGTTGTATTATCTTTCCCAAATCTTTTCATTCTTCAAACCTCAGTTTATCCATCTGCGTTTAGGACCTCTTGGGAGTACAGGAAGACTTTGTTAATTAAGTAAATGTAAGTTAAGTGTAACGCATTTACATACCTGTTCAGGTTTGTTTAGTTTAGTGTAGGAGTCTCGGCAGGAGGACACACATACCCGCACAGAGTATTGCAAAACGCAGCCATCCAAGATACATGTCAGCCTGGGTAATGAGGTTTGGCCTCCTACACTGGCAGCATTGTGCACTGGTTCCATTCACGACTCTGCAAAGGTCATAGTGACAGTCCCACAAAACATGGCACTTCCAGCAGCGTAGGAACCTCCTAGGACCCTCGGGCTTCAGACCAGGGTGCGGATACAACTCCCAGCCATCACCAGTTGCGCGGACGTTGGTGCGTAGTCCCACTGAGAAATCCAAGTGAAAATACAATACTTCATCCAAGTAAAAATGTAACTAAACATGAGAAAAGCTGGTAAAACTTGTCCCTACTGACCACCCACTAGGACTCCTCACAAGGAGTCTCTGCTAAAATCCCACTCCAGTATATAGCCGTTAACGAGTACAGACTCTACCAGGACACATGGTGCTGTGGGTGTTAAAGCAGTCTCGGATTGTTGCTTGATGCGAAGCTTTTTTTATGTGCTGCATCAACAAAACCCACCCTCTGTAAGGATGCCTTGCAGTGGGAAAGAGAGACGGCAGCAAACAGAGCAGGATGTGGTCTGCACTTCCACTGGTTGAGGTGGGAGTTGCCCAGTGCTCTTGGTTTAGATATATCTGTCCAGCCAGAGTGCATGGGAATATCTTATTTTATAGGTCGGTGCAACTGCAGCAGAGAATAAACACAGATGACTCTGTGTGAGGTTTTTTTATTGATAGACCCCAAGCCTGACATGTATTTCAGAAAGAAGTGGGATTTGAAGCCATTGTCGTGAACTACTCATTAGAAAGACTCTGTATTTACCTATTCCCTTTTGTTTTGGAGGACAACGTTTTCCTTGTTCAGGGAGGAGTTTCTTGTGCATTGAGAGGATGGGATGGAAATACATCCAGATGCTGGGGGAGGCGGGGAGGGGAGGAGGAAGAGAAAGGATGGCAAGCTGCCTCCAAACTTGGTTTAAGTGATACAAGTCTGACAGCATCTCTCCTGCTGAGGCAGGAGCTGCATTTTCCTCTATATATGTCACTATTCTTCCGAAGCCTTTTCAAAACTTGAGGCTCTGGTGGAGTTATTTTTTGCAGCGACTTCTACCACATGTTTATTTCCCTTCGCATGAGGAGAAGCTTGTCCCAGATGACCTTGTCACCGCTTGCCTGAAAGAGAGATTATTGGGAAGGCATAGACCCCCTTGCCAGACTGGCCCGAGGAGCTGCAGTCTTGGTGAGGTGAGATCCATCCAAGTCTAGCTACAGCTCACCATGGGAGATGAAGCAGGAGATGTCAAAAATCAAAAAGCTTCCTCAAGAACAGAGTAGTGTCTAAATTTTTTACCTAAAGAGTACTGGTTGTTCTCCACCTTGAGATCACTGCTGTATGTTCTGAGAGTTCTGTAGTTGCATGTCCTGCCACCTTTACTCCATCCTCTTCTGAAATGCTGTCCTGGAGTTTCCTCCAGCAAAAGTCCCGCAATGAGTCACAGCCTCTTACACCTCCACAGGTTTCCATCAGTGCTGTGCTGAAGATGGTTCAGCTGGTTCAATAAAACCTAGTGTCAAAATCAAAGCTGGTTCCCAGTCTATTGCTAAATACACCCATGAGCTCCATGGTTACCCCTTTTTCTGGGAGCTGGGCCACCTCTGCATGGTTCAGCAGGTGGAGCATCCTTCTCTTCCTCCTGTTCACTTAGGCTCAGACCCAGAAATTCCTAACCCGACTCCAGACCTGTTTCTCCAGCCTTTCTGCTAGAGTTGCTTATCATTTCAGCAGCGCATCCCCAGTTCCTGTTCGGTGTCCTCTGAGCAGGACAACTGATGCTCCAAAAATGGAGGCTCATTAGAAATTTTCACATTAGGATTTTAGGATGAGATCTAATGCACATCTGATAAAGGAAGTTGCTGTGAGGAAATGAACAGTAAAAGTTGACAGTATAAATAAAAGGGGAAGTCTAAATATTGCCAGGTCTCAGTTTTTTCCTGATATTGTGTCATATCACAGAAAATAGCATACAAAGGACTATGAAATTAAGGAAACAAAATGAAGAAAGGGAGAAAATACAAATGAAGTTTTGAGAAAATTTACTGGCTATTTATTTTCTTCTTTCTTCTTTCACATCATGGATGAGAAACTGATACAGAAGGACAGCAGCTGTTTATTAATCTTGTTTTCAGCTTACTCAGGCCACCATACCAGTGACTAATACTGAGGGTTAAAAATATTTTGGAAGAGTCAATATTAACTATCATTAACTAGAAAGTTGTTACTAATGGCTGCTCAGGAATCTTTGTTCGTTCCTGCACTGCATCTTGGATGGAAAACAGTAAGCTTAGGACATTGATGGATGAATGCAGGTAAATCTTCTTGTGGTGGCGTGTAGTGTTACTATTCTGTTCTCTTTAACAAAGGTTGTGGAGTCAGTGCGGTTTCTGGAAGCTTTGCTGGAATTGCTGAAGGTAGCTTCAGCTGTGTGAGGCTGGCAGGTGGTGATAGGGCACTGTAGCTTGCCCTGTTCTTAGATGCTTGCCTAGGCGTTGACAGCCATTGCAGGTGGGGCTGGAGTAGACAGTCTGTCTCAGTACAGCCGGTTGGAGTTCAGGACACTGCTAGAAACAATACTAAGACAATTCATGGAAATGAATTAGGCACAGTCACGTTTTCTGTCTGTGATAACCCATGGCAGAAGCGACAGCTGGGAGCAATGATCTTTAGCTGTCATAGCTTGATGTGCCAGAGCTCATCTGTTACTATCCATAGGCAATAGCTAATGTCATGATCTCTACTTCAAAATCCACTCTGTTCTCCCTAGTCTCCAAAATTCTTGACATGCCATCGCCCTGAGGCTCATAGGCTGGATAGCACCATCTGCTCTCCTTGGCTTTGTCCTGTGTACCCCGTTCTCATCACGTTTCTCAGCTCAGGGCTTGGGGCTGCTTACGCAGTCCGTGCCTTTCCCCCTTTGGATTCTTCTACTCACTCTCCCAGTTGCAGTGCAGCCATGTCAGATGTTTTGACCTCCCAGTCAAAGCTCTGTCCCTTTCCAGCCTTCCCCCATCTCTGTTCTGCCAGTGAGGTCCTCTCATCTCTGCTGTTCTCATACTCTGCCCCGCAGCACCTTGGTGTGCCTGGCTGGCTCTCTTGAGCTGATTTTACCTGCGGTGTATTGGTTCAGGCTGGACCTTCTCTCCCTTCCTGGTTCTCCTCAAGGCCCATCTCTGCTGTGACGCCTACAGGAAGCCGGTCACTCGGTGCTGGTTACTTATTTATGTATATGAAGGAGGGGCATCTCTCCACAGCAGTGTACACTATGCAAGCATGAGACTGTGTTCCATATCCTCACATCCTTTGTCATTCCCCTTTATAGATTACCAACTCCTCTGATCAGGGTCATAAATTTTAACACATGCTTGTCCCGTGTAGCCGTGATCACAAGTCCTGTATCCCAAGCTCCTGGCTTTATCATGCCTTCTTGGTCTTACTTACTCATATGTACCATCAACAAGGCAGGAACTGCAACTCTGTACATGTCCCTAGGTGGAGAGAACAACCGTCCTTAGGTTGCTGCATAAGCCTTTCAGGATGCAGGACACTGATCGTTGGTTGCAAGGCTACAGCATTTTTCCTTTTCCAATACATCCACATTTGACAAGTCAAATCCCTGCCCTACTAAAGCAAATACTTTTCTGGCCACTGCTCAGTATTCCTTTCTTTCTTGAGTAGGAGCACTGCCCCTTGCATTTACTGGGTGCCAGTTTAGGGGGCTGTCATATAGATTGTTCTGCATCGGTGGCAGCAGCAACCCCTTTCGTACCAGAGTGGCAGGCAGCAAAACTCTGCTAATCTAGCCGTCGATCTAGTTGCCTGGGAGCTGCTGGAAAGGAGCAGCTGGGTCAGCCAGCAAAGAGCCACGGAACTAGTCTTCCTCAAATTTTGATTCCAAAGCTCCGGTGATGCTCTGATTACAACTGTCAGGTTTCATGCCTCTGGTGTTACTCTGGCCTGGCCACATCAGGGACATCTAAACAGCTCATTTTCTACCTGAGGAAACGCAAATGAGGTATCTGCCTTACTATAAGTCACCTTATTTTGTACAGCAAGAGGTTTTGGCACCTTCTCGGTAGAACCTAATCAGGCAGTGGTGGAAACGTGCTACCCACCTGCTGCATCTGTAAGGCTTAGCCTAACATGCAAAGGCTGGTTTCAGATCAGCCAGGCTGGATGCTGCTTATCTGAGGTCTTCTCCAACTTGAAAGCCTTAACTCTTGACTCCAGGCAGCAGAGCTGCTTACTGCTACCTGAAGCAGGTGGAGGGGAGAATACAAAACAAGCAGTGGGGTATCTGCACTGCACATCCCCTGGTGTTGTGTGTGGGAGAGGAAATTTACTCCTGGAAGCAAATTGAAAGTAGAGGAAGTGTCTGGGACTTGAAAATTTATGTCAGACCTATAGTGCTTCCTCTGGCTATCCCTGGGCTGATGTGGCTAACAAACATCTACCTCTGCTGTGCTGTGCTAACCCTGCAGTCACCATCTAACCCACATATTCACCCTAATATGAAAAGCATCTTTATGATGTAAGGAACAATCTTTCAACCCACTGCAGGGAAGAAACGATGAGAATTCACATTCCTCTGCTCCACTCCTGCTCCCAGAGAGGAAGAGGGCAGAAAGATTTATGTTTCATCCACTCTTTCTGAGAATAAACAGGCCCCATGGAATGACTGTAGCCTCTCCCGACAAGGAGCTGCTCGGGGAGGTCATCACCCCACCCAGTTGATATTGCAGAAGTAGAGTGATGAGGGAAGGAGTCTGTTATGATGCTCTGGAAAACTATCATAAGTCAGCACTAGACCTTGCTCTGCAAAGGCACTTTTTTTCTTGCCCAGTCCTTCAAAAAGAATCAGATCAGAATCTCTGCCCCATGTCTGTAGCAATGATTCTGTCATCAAACAGGGTGGCGCAACGTTGAGCCTCACCTCCTTCAGTCACCATATTTTTTTTAACGAGCATAATTGAAATCCTAGGTTACTATCCTCTTAAATGCTTTGCAGTGATTAGTTGCTTAAGAAACAGTAGTGCGTTCAAGTTGCAAGGAAACCAGAGCAGCATAAGATCCTCACATATATGGAAGTGCAAAGAAAATGTATTCATTTTCCTTTATACATTCTCTAACTATTGTGATGGAACTCAAACTGAGGCAGCTCAGGAGCTTTGCTCATGGGGTGGGGGGGTAAATTAAATTAATAGTTTAATACAAAATAATTTGCAAAACCCAGGGCTGATTAACTTGGCGTACAGTGTCAGAAGGTATCATGGAGTTAAAGAACCTAATAAGGTTAGAAAAGAAGGCTTAGACACATAACTAATCAGAACATTCAGTGCTGTATTAGGTAGGATAAAAACTGCAAAGCAAATATTACATTTTCATGCTTGAGAACCACTGCTAACTGGTTTGGATTTATGAATAAACTTCACTGAGATTTTCATTTCCCTGTCCGCGGCCATGTCACATAAATGACTCAGTCATCCTGTGATCAGCTAGCATATTCACATCCTTTTCCTCTTTGGTTTCCAGCTCATGAGCTCACAAATTCTACCAGAAATTCCTATGAGTCCCAAAGAGCATGGTCTTAAATTTTGTATTATCAACTTCCACCCCAAACAAATTTACTGCTGTCCACCAGGTCGGGTAGTTCTTTTTATGTGACATTGTCATCCTCATCCCTTTTAACAGTGCCTCCCAACTTCACACTGTCAGTGGGGCCCGTTTACATCGGGGTGTTGACAAGAACACTAAACAAGCTCAATTCTGAAATTAATTCCTGGGGTATTCTACTAGTGATCTCTATTTGCAGACCAATATTCTCATCAGCAGAACCCATTTCAGCTTCTTTAGCTACCACATAATTCTTATACTTTATTTTCATCTTCCCTAGCTTTACTAAAACAGCACAGTCAAGACAGAGAATTCTGTTACTGGCCTGATCCAGTACAATGATTTGAGTGTTCCTGGTGCCTGAAAACAAGCACCCTACTTGGGGTGGCAGTTACCCTCCATGTGCTCCAAGTCAGACATGCTCTCCTGCCTCATTCCTCTGCTGCCAGTAGTGCATTGCATAGACGTGGTTTACGTAGGGTTTGTGAATGATCTGAGATGTTTACCTGAAGCACTTTGCCACAGTTTATATTAAAGAGAAGACATATTATTAGAGGGCTGGTTTATATGCTCCTGCACAGTTCAAACCCTGACTTTCTCAAGCAAATAATATACTCTGGTCTTTAGTTTATTCATTTGCAGCCTGATTTCCAAAGGAAATGAGTCATAATCAAGCATGTTTTCTGTGGTCTGCCTGTCAGTCCTCTCTTAATAACCTTCAAACCTGATGGCCAGCTCGATTTGATGGAGGGAGAGATGTCTCAACGGTACAAGTTTATACGATATAAATGGAGAGCAAGGAAGAGGCAAGGACTCTAGAGGCCCAACTACACCAAAGGGTGATGTTTAAGCTTACTTTACATCGTCTGTCAAAGCACAGCCAGATGACACAGCCCGACACCACCAGGGTTAGTTGGCTCTGTTGCTGAGAAACCACTCTTCTGTATAAGTATTAGTGCATTTTAAAGAAAATAAGGTTTCAAGAGTTTTGTTTTATACCTGCCTCTCTGCAATTAGTTAGAAAACAGTTGACTCGGGCACCCTCAGCCTCTGATTCTGTCAGTTGTTCTCCTCTCCATCCCTCCCACAGAGGCCAGAAAGGTTTCTCTGTGTTTCGAAACATCATTAAAATGGAAAAGCTTTGGGCTACACTGGACCTGGATAAAACACGTGCGTGGGTTATTATTTTAATGAAGGAAATATTCCTCCCCATTTGACCTCTCCATCTTGCCAGATGAGTCTTTTCAGCTAGGGAGAGTTCAAGGAAAAAACAAAAGCATGTTCAGTCCCTATCAATTATACATGGCGTGAATACACGAGGAGGTGGCCCCAGAGACAGCCTGCTCTCCACCCCTTAGCGGACTCTGTAGTTGTCAGCTCTTTTCACATGTCCTGGGAGGTGAACTGTGAGCCACCACAGGGCACAGCACACAGATGTTAGGCAGCCACGCCATCCTACCCTGTTTGTGGCACAGGATAAAGCGCTAGCTTTCATCCCAAATTGAACATGCTGCAGTAAGCCACACTTGAGGCAATCGTGGTATGCACAACTGTCAGTGACTTCATCGGAGAGCCTTCAAGCTGTTCCAGCTGCATTTCACAGCGCTGCTGTCAGATTTTTGAACCACTATGAGCAAAGGATGCTTTACCCTTCAGTAGAGAAGGCAGCCTGAAATCCATCACTTCTCCCTAAGCGTCTCCCTACTTACAGAAATCCCCTCCTTGTCTCAGATGGGTTTTAAAAAACCCACCATAATTCCATGAAGACCTTAATTTCAGGGTGTGGTATGTTCTGGCAAGAATCATGAAATATATGATAGCACTTGTTAGGAGTTGGGCTGCTGGTGAACTCCAGGCACTTACTGGATGGTTGTCACCATCTGATGTTGCTGATCGCTGATAAAATTCTATGTACTTTTTCCTTGTGAAAATGACTCAAGAGACCAGATTCCTCCAGTGGGTGTCAATAGCAACAGGAGGCCAGAGGAGGGAAGGGTACAATATAGAGAAGGTGCCATGGTGAGAGAATAAAGCAACACAAGGTGAACAAAAGCAAACAGCAAGGAAGGGGCGGTGGAATGAAGAGCAACTGAAACAGCGGATCTGAAGGCCAAAGATATCTAAAGTCGTATTGGCTGGACTAGACTGTACTAGATGAGTACTGATTTTAAAAGATAAAGACAGGTCAAAGATTAGTAGATAAATAAAAAGTCAGAGAGGAGGAAACCTCCAGGGGGTATAACTGGCAGATCAACAATAACGGCCTTGTCAAAAACAAACAGGAGGGACTTCCATCCCTTCTAATGTGGCTGCAGGAAGAGCTAGTATTTATGGACGTTAGGGAATCAAAGTAATCTAGCAGTTAAAAGCTGACTGAAGCTCTTGCTCTACCAGTGCTTTGCTAGGACTTTGCTTCTACCTCTCCTGGCTGGGAAAATCAAAGGCGTGGAGATTAGAAGAGGCAATATGAAGATCACCTCCACCTTAAGCTCTTTATTTTGATAGAATAAAGATTTGCTGGTACACAGCTGGAGGCAGATTTTGACTTCAGAGAACAGTTCTTGCTTGACATCTAGGTTTTGATTACTTCTTAAATATTACCAAAGTTAAGAATTTTCGGTAAGCCTCTGGGTTTGATTTGAAGGCCCAGTAACTACGGGAACCAGTAGGTAAAAATACTCTTTCAAAACAGAAGCTATGCTATCCAACAGGACCTCCTGATAGGAATTAGCACTAAATGGCAGCCGTCAAGGAGAACTGAGGACTGTTCATGCTCTGTTAAAAGGACGGTCAATGTGGGACTGCAGAGCTGAACAGCAATTCAAGAGTCTTCTATCCATACCCATGTGTGGCACAAGGGTATAGGTAAGACATATCCCAGGTGACGTTTCCTTAAGATGTTCTTAAACTCTTCCAAAGTGAGGATCCTTCACAACTTCCCCAAGCAGTCTCTTTCAATGCTTCACACTCTTCACTCCTAGAAAGTTCTTCCTAGCTGAAATGTAAGCCCTCTTCTTACTTGCCGAGTACAAGAAGAACAGATCGTATCCTGGTTATAACCTTCTTTGCATTACAGGTGTTTGGGGTTTTTTTCTTTTTAGGTATATGAACACTGCTAACCTGTCTTCCCTCATGATCTTCTTGAGGGCTTGAATTCTGTCTTTTCTGGACCACTTGTTATTGTCAGGGTCCTCCTGTGGGCTACATCCACATTTTCTTTCAAGGCTGGTATCCAGAATGAGACACAGTACTCTCACATGTCTTGCAAACTGCTTCTTTTCATACGTACTGGTGTGCTTTTTTCTTCATTGACAGTGTAGCCTTGTTGAATTTAGCTGGTGGTCCACTTCGCTCCCCAGATCCTTTTTCGCAGAATTGCTCTCCAACCAACTGTTCCCCCACTGTACTTACACAGTGGGTTTTTTCCCTGCCTAATTGTAGGACTTGTCACTTACCCCTGTCAGATTGCATCCTGTTTTTATCAGGACACTACCAGTTTGTGGAGATCCATTGTAATTCTACCCTTGTCTTCCAACATACACCAGCTCCTCACATCTTAGTGTTAATCTGCAAATTGGTGGGGCAGTCTGTCATTTAGGTCCTTGTTGACAGTACCGAATACCATGGGGCCTAGGACAGATCAGTGCAGAACCCTACTTAGCATTGTCTTTCACTTTGTTAACAGAGTTAAGTCTATTCATTTAGACTGTTCTCCTTCAATTTGCTTAGGAAAATGTCACAGGAATTTGTCATTTGACTAGTGTAAAAGCCAAGAGATGTAACATCTACTGATTCTCCTGTATCTTCAAGATTGATCACCCTATCACAAAATGATTTGTTCTGACAGCTCACATTAGCCATTACTTGTCTCCTTGTTATCAGCCCTGTGGACTCCAAGGGATGGCAATAGGCAGAGTGCTCGGGTGGGCTGCCAGCCACACAAAGCCTGGCACGTGGGCTCAGAAGCTCCTTTGAGAACTGCTAGAGGCCTCTTAAGGTGCGTGATGGTGGAAGCATTGGCATACTTCAGTCACTACTACTCTCTCTCTGCTAGAAAAGCTAATTGGAACTGTGAAGTCAGGGTCTTTCTTCTGGAAGAGGTATGATGGATGCAAGAGCAGCAGAGGAGACCGTGCTCTGTAGTGGGAGGAAGGAATGGCCAAGAAGGCAGGATGGGAAGAAGGGGAAGGAGGCTTGGAAGAGGCGGCTGTCTTTGGGCTCTCCAAACATTTGTGGATCCACACTTCATTTAGCATTAATCCCTCCCTACAGAGAGAGACAACCTGTCATACAGTTTGGATTTTAATTTTCCACGCGTTTCCCTGCAAGCAGAAACATACGGGCATGTTTAGTCCTTTTTGGTACCTGGAGAGGCATAAATGAGAGCCACCGGCTAGAAAGTTGTAGTGTCATTCTGATATTCCTTTTTCATCCCATTAAGGTTGTCCGGGAACTAGGAGTCAGCTGATCAGATTATTGCAGACATTATCAAGCTGTCTACAATTAGCTTTTTATTGGTTAGAAGCCAGAAAATCCTCTTTGTTTGCAAGCTTGGACTATAGAGAAAGAAGAGAAATATTTAATGGAAGAGATTGTTTGGAAACTGCAGATCCTAATTAGTGTCTCAGTCTTGTAGTGAAACTGCATGCGGCATTTCTCTAAAAAAAAAGATGCTTTAA
Source organism: Chionis minor (assembly GCA_013398295.1). Taxonomy (NCBI): domain Eukaryota; kingdom Metazoa; phylum Chordata; class Aves; order Charadriiformes; family Chionidae; genus Chionis; species Chionis minor. The sequence continues at coordinate 675,081 of VZSF01004546.1, forward strand.
ACATCCTCTTTTGAGGAATGCGGGTTGCATTCTTGAAGGGCACAGCATGCATGGAGCTCAGTGCAGAGATGGATGCCTTACCACCTCTGCTCTGTTCCCTTGGTGTAGGCTTCTTACCTTCCTACATGTTATACTGCTCCTTGTAGTGCCGATCCGGATTGAAAATTTAACAGAAAATTGGGCTGTGCCATCCACATGTAACCTCTGCAGGCTGCACACTCAGGATCAACAACTTCAGAGAAATCTGGATAAGCATTCCAGTACTCCAGAACTTTTTATGCCGTATGTTAAAATTACAGTAGTTTAAGTCCACGGTGACTTCTGTTCTAAGACAACCCTTTCTATTTTCGCATCATCTTATGAAACATTTTACTTGATTCATTTTAGATGTTAGTTACAACTTAAAGCACTAACATAAGGCTGAAATTTTCAATGTAACATAGTGATGGTATCCCCTTTAATTCCTCCAGGGGACATCATAAGTTCCATGTGCGTGTTGTAAACACCATTTACACAGACTGCAGCATGCAGAGGTTAGCAGTACATCCATTTGTGGCATGGTTAGAAGATCACTGTCTATTCCAATACAAACATTTTACCTTTTTTTTTCCCTCCTGGTTTGGTTTGGCTGTTGGGTTTGGGTTTTTGGGTTTTTTTTGTTATATCCCAATAATTTTTCTTCCCAATTAAATTAAACCAGAACTATCATATTTTCTCTTTTTTGAGGGAGAGCATCACCATGAAGGATGCCAAGCCATCTGAAGTAACAGAATTATGAGACTCTCCTACTGTGCCCTACTGTTTTGAGTCTTAAAGAAATATGAGAACAAAGCCTGTTCAATGATATATAAAGGTCTTAATCAAATGTCTGAATAAAACCCTGAAGCAGTTATATCAAAGCATCAATGATGTGTTTTCTAAAATAGAACCAGAGCAAGAATATGCACCATCTTCCTGCGATTTAAACAGATTTTAAGTGAGCTGCGGGCTGCTATACTTAGGGCGAGATCATATCAGAAAGCAAAATATTTTGCAGAATTTAATTGTGGTTATTTCTGGGAATGACACTGTCAGTTTGTGAAATACACGTTGAGTTTGTAGTGGTTGGAGCACCTAGCACTTACTAAGAAGTAATAATCCGCATTGGCTGTTAAACTCCAGTGGTAGCGTCAAGAACGACTACAGTAAAGAGGGAATATCCACTTCAGGTTTAAGCAGTAATGGGTTTAGCTACTTCTGTCTGCTTTGTAACCAAACAAATCAAGACAGGCTGGTTAAGTTGTTTTTTTTTTAAACCGCTGCTTCTATGGAACAGTCTCATTAGCCTTGCCCACTTCACAGTAAACTCCTCAGTGAAAGCAGGCCAAGTGCACTAATACATTTTTGGAAGGCAAATCTAATATCCCCTAGATTTTCAATCTAAGGGGTGGAAAGCAAAGGTCGTTTGGATTCAGACCCCTTTGCATAGGTGTATGAGAGTGATTCCCAAACCTTTAACTCCAAGGACCAAATATTCAGTGACTTTGGGTACCAATTTCTAAGGCATCTCTACGGAGTACTGTATCCAGTACTATCATGATTTTGTTTTCAGAAGGTTATCAGTTGGCCAGCTATAGAGTACCCCAGGGATAACAGAAGGCACCTGCTTGACACAAATGATATCTGCCAGATTTCAGTTTGCAAAGCCAAATGATGCGAGGGCACGAGACAAATCTAGAGACAGTCACCAGAGATCTTTAACAAGGGAAAAATACGATATATTTCCCTAGCCTGTTTCGCAAAAATACCTGAACAGACTTGGCTGACATTTTCTAAAAGCACACATCAAAAGCAGACATTGCACATGGAATATTTTAGTCCAAAAACTTAAAAGACCAACAAAGTTATGAGCAGCTGACTCTCTTGTACAGTGGAAGGCACAAGGCAATCTCAAGAATAGGCAGTGCTACCAGCTTACCTGGGTGACAGCAAACCGCAAACAAGACAGGAGTTATTGTGAAATACAAACTTGTAACCCAAGGTATTCCTGTAGGGCAAGGGCGTTTTCATCTCCCAGAACAACAGCAAATGGAATTCCTGTTGCTACTAACACAAGGTGCTAAGCCCAAGGAACATGCCACAGGGCAGGGATACGGATTGTTTGCACAGTAATTTGGCTCCTTCTCTTAAGTATTCTGTAAGACGGATAGGTCTCGAGCCTTGCCTACAGCGAGAATTTAGCCACTGGTGTAAACTGGGTCTGGCGGATTGTTCTGGCATGCAGATTTACCCTTTGGTGAAAACTGCCAGGTAGGCAAGGCTCTTGATACTGTTCTTCAAAATCTCCATTTTAAAACCTGTACATCCGACTTCCAGACTTAGTTCTTAGCTCAACCAAAATTAGAAGCCAAAAGGTGAGGCCAAACTGAGCTATTTGCATAACCTGCAGAGGTGTTCACACAGAAGAGGTTTCTCTAGTGAGATGCTAACTGACAGCGCTTTCAGTTGAACTTCATTTTGAGGGCTCAGAGAACATCTATACAAGTGAGGAAAGCTGAAAAATTACTCGTTTTTGTAGTAAGAGACTCCAGTCACTTCTTTATGCAGGCTGCTAAAGAGAAGATGAAGGAGTGACTTGATCAGAGTCTCAAAGTACCAATGCAACAAGCAAACACGAGCTTTTCAGGGTAGCAAAGGTGTGGCTAATAATTGCACCAGTGGCTACTAATTGCAGCTAAGCAAAATAGAAATGTAGTGATGTTTCTTATACAATGAAAATAATTAACCTTTGGGAGAAAAGGGCTGTCGTGGATCCTTACTCACTGGCACCTGTCAAGCCTAGATATCTTCCTGAAAGATACTCTGGAATTCAGAATTAATTCAGGGTGCAATTAAATAGAATCCAAAACCCTCAACTGCCAGGATTTTAGGTACAACTTCCTACCATTGCTAACCACAGCTACTGGTAAAGGTTAAAGGTATTTTGTGTTTTGTATGCATTTTGGCTCTACCGGTGCTTTGATCTTTGTTTTGCCTAACCTTGTGCTGAGCCTGGCCACACAAATTAGCTCTAACAGTGCAGTTATCTACTGGTAGCAGATCTGCACTGAACCCCTCAGATTGTTGCAGCTCATGGAACTGGCTGGCATAGATCAAGTCCACAAATTAGAATTTAGAAATCTAGGCTTAACACTCCTCTTATGAGGAAAACCAGCCAAACTTCTTACTTCCTTTCTTAAACATTAACAGTCAGCTGGGAAGCTTGATGGGCAGCGCCCCTCCATTGGAGGCAATAGCATTAACCTCCCCTCTCCCAAAGCGCGTTTCACCCAGTAGTCTCAAAACGGCTTGTTTTACGGCAGATGAGGACTCTTCATCACCATGTGACATACAAGGTTTTAAAAAGTAGGAGTTTCTTATTGCTTAAGCTGACACAGTAAGTCAGCTGCCAAACTGAGAATGATAACGAAGTATGATGATTAACCGTCGCACGCTGCGGGGAAGCAGGACACCCCATGTTCTGAGCTGGAGAGATGTATGCTGGATGCTCTATTACAGCGACAGCGAGACTTGCAGGGAATGGGTGACTGTAGGCTTGCATCGGGAAGTACAGGGCTACTAATCGCCAAAGAGCTACTGGAGATGGTGCTGTGTGCGATCAAGCCCATTCAGTTTCAAAAAAGCAGGAGGATGAGCTGGATAAAGCTCTTGATTTGGTCTCTTTGGATGAGCTCTGTTCCTCAGAAGGAGTCACTGGGAGCCTATTATGAAACGGGAAGGAGGGCGGTGAGGTGTTTGATGTGGTAAACAGACACTCCCAGCCGGAGATGCAAATGTCTGTTTAGGAAAGCAACACGTTTCCAAAACAATTCTCCCCTGACTGAATTAGGTAGGAAGTACAAGGATTCCATGTCTTTTTCATTTCTGAAAGCTGAATTACTAACAGCCTCAGTATTTGCATTGAATCACAGTCCATTAAGATCATTTCAGTCCACCAAGAACAGAAAGCACGCACCTCTAAATATTTATAAGGGAGATACTCCCTCCAGGTTCATTTCCATCAGCCGCTTCCAACGCTGGCTCTCCAAATGGCCAACTCTTCCAGCAGGACTGTTTCCTGCACATCCATCTGCTCGCTTTGTTCAGATAAACACGCGTCTCTCCTGCTGGCCATGTGGTACTGACTTCTCTCTGCCACGTGCACGGTTAGTGGGGATGCCCTGCAGAATCTTTACTGTGAGCGGGAGTCACAGAAAGAACCCAGCTGGATATCTGGAAGCCCATTTGGGTTTACGAATTAGTGGGATGTGGGAGACTTTTTCATTTCTTTTAAACCAATCTGTGAAGCAAGTCCAATATGGAATTACTGAGTTAATATACGTGAATAGACTGCCTGTCGTTTTTCACAGAGTCCCTTCTATGACTCTAAGTCGAAATACCAAGTAGTAAATGAACAGAGAGACCGAACCCCCCCACGCCTGGTTGCTCTGAAAGGCGGTTTCACGGAACGTGAAAGGCTGGATCAGATTGGCAGCGTGCAGAAAGCTACTGCCACTGCTGTACATGCTACTGGTCAGCAGAGAAACAAAGCAATCCTGTTGCCAGGGCTGTGGAGCCAACAATAAATTTACACAGCCATCTTTTTAATAGCTTTGAAAAATAAAGGAAAACAAGGCACAGTCATTTCGAGCTCCATTAGAAACAGAGTGAGAAAAATCAGTGTTTGACAAATAGGAAGGGACAAATTCTGGATGAGGAAATGCTGCTAAGCTTTTAGAAACATACATGCTTTTTAACTGGCATTCAAATAGCGAGCGACCAGATGCCGTTGAAATACCTATGCACTTTAAGGGCAGGAGCTGTTAAAACATATTGAGAGTCCCTCATTAAAGCAAATGGGACAAAGCTCTCATTCGTAATTTCTGCGTCACTCAGCCACACTCAACAAACTCAACAGCAGTGGGGCTAGTTCTGCAGTCCTTGCTCAACACATCTGTACCATCGGTTCTGTACTGGTAAAAGCCTGTTTATGATTGTTTCCAGTTAGCTATTTAAGCTTGAAGCATGTACTTGCGTTAGGAACCTGCGCTGTCCTTGTTAACTGATCAAAGACTCAGACTAATCTGGGTTGGAAGGAGTCTCTGGTGGTCACCTAGCCAAGCTCCTGCTCATGAAATGTAAAGTGAGCTACAGAGAGGGTGCAGGGCTTACTTTAGGGGTGCAGGGGAAGGGGATCAAGAACCGTTATCATATTCCTGGCCCAGTATCGTATCCTCTCAGCCGCAGGCTGCAGTTACCATGCAAAAAATGAAGCCTGGCTGCTCATTGGTGACACCTGAACTGTGATGACTTGGATTTCCAGGAGCAGTGAGTCTCCTCCTTGCCAGAGACACGCTGGGTAACACCACCTGCCATGGGAAATTTCTCTCCATGCCCTGGCGCATGACACTGCCAGCCTCTGAACTGATCCTTGCAGTGGCACCCTGCCCTCCTTCCCCCTTCCCCAAATCACGCCATTCCCAAAGCTGCCTTGGGTTGCAGCACCAGGTGACTTTGTGGACAGCACAATTTTCTTCATTTCCCCAAAGACTGTGACTGCACCATGTCCCATTCTCGTCAATATTCCTCAAACCTTTCTTAACGCCCAATAAGCCTAATTAAGTTTAGCCCACCAGAGTAAGCGCTACAGTAAGCCACAGAGGGCTGTAAAGCACGTCTCAAGGATCTCCCCCTTTCCTCTTTATTTCTCTCCTAGTTGTGTGAAATTTGCAATGGGGGTTTTTCCTCAGCTCCTTCACATTTGTGCAACAATTGTACTTCAGCACACACAGTCCTCAGCATGCTGTTTCTTCACTGTATTTACCTTTTTCTTTAGGAAGTCAGAGCAGAAGTGACCTCTCGGGATGAAGTTGTGTTGCAATGCTTTGCTGAAAACACATGGTCTAGCACATTTGTTGCCTGTGCCGCAGCGCCAGGTGTCTCTGGTTTGCCAGCAGCACATTCCCTTGTTGCCTCCTCTAGCAAAACTCCATACAGGACCTCCTGGATAAAAGGCAGTTACATATTATTTGTAAATCTAGCAGCCTTAGATTAAGCCCTATACAAAATTTGATCCAATGCAGTCCCTTTTTTCCTTGGCAGATGACTGACTGCCTTTTTGTACTTTCCTGAGCTCCAGCCCTCAGTCTGAGCAGTTATTTTACTACAAATGAAGTCAGGCACTGCCACGAGGCTGTATGGCGTTCCCGCTCTGCGGAGGGATGTTTACGTTCTCGCCGTCTCCCCCCAGCCCCCCCGGAGCAAACACAATCCCTTCACTTTGCAGTGCCAAAAATAGAAGCGCTGGTATTTAAATTGCAAACAATCGGGGTTGGCAAACAATCCGTATGACTGCACCCTTTCTGAATCATGGCTCTGAGTCATTTCCCTCACCTAAGCTGCTCTCTTCCCCCGTGCAGATTGCAGGAGCAGGGAGAAATACGGCACTAATGTTCTGCTGTCTGTCTGTCTGTCTGTCTGTCTGTTTGTCCCCATCCCCATCCCCTGCAGCCTGCCTGCTCCAGGCCGAGCTGGTGAATTATGAGCGAGTCAAGGAGTACTGCCTCAAAGTGCTTCAGAAAGAAGGTGAGAACTTCAAGGCGCTCTATCGGTCGGGAGTGGCGTTTTACCACCTGGGAGACTTCAACAAGGCCCTCTACTACCTGAAGGAGGCAAGATCCCGCCAGCCAACAGGTACGGGGATGAGGGGGAGCGGGGACGTGGCTTCGCACTGAGCACCTCTGCGTTTCTTTTCAGGAGACTTAGTCTGTCCCTGACTTGATTGCCTTGATTTCCACAGGGATGAGCATGACTCACTGTATCCTTAGCTGTACTCCCCTTCAAGCAGTCACTCCTAGCGCAGCAAGGTTGCAGTGCCCAGAGATTAACCACTGCCGAGGCTGCAGCACAACCTGGAAGATGACGGTATTGCGGGAATGCTGTCTGTGTGGAGGGGATCCTGCCTCTCTTTTCCTCCTTAGCTTATTTTTGAAGAAGAAAGCAGGAATGGGAAGAGTGTATCCCGACCCTTACATTTTCTGACTCTGAGAACAAGCTTTTTCCCCTTAGCAAAGTGAGGACACTATTTGTAATGCCCAATAGCCATGCCTTCACCATCTCAGTAAAGGGTAAGTATTTAAATTTGATCGAAGAGACAGACGTGTACTCAAATATTTACCAAGGACGGTTCAGCTTTTGCCATGAAATGAGCCAAGTATCTGTCATCCATGTGTCAGAACCCAACAATTCATTTTGGGACAGCAAAGAAGATGTATTTTCAAACAACCTAGCCTTCCCAGAGCAACCACCTTTATGCTAACCTGCCCAGCCTCAGAAGGCAGGTAGAAGGCCACGATGCAGAGATGGTGCTTTTATTTTGCAAAGAACTGCCTAATAGAGAGACAAAACCACACTATTGTTTAAACCATTTCTGTTAAAAGAAAGAAATTTTGTAATACTCAAAGAAAAATTAAAGGATGGTGAGAAAGCAAAACGGAAGCCATGTGCAAAGAAAACCCCACAGAGCAGCTCTTCCACCAGAACCTGAGAGGGAAGAGGGAGAACTGGGCATGGAAGAGAAGTGAGGCTGGCCCCTGGTAGAGCACGATGGAGCTGATGTTCATTGAACCAGAGGAGGCAAGGGAGGCTGAGCTGGCTGTGCTTGGTGTCCTACAGGCACTGGCTCTGCAGGGCTCCTGCGGTGGCTGTGCCCCAGAGGAACACCAGGGAGGGGGTGCTTAGGGGGGTGCTGGCATCTCCTTCCTCTTCCACCTTCCATAAGGGTGCTTGGTCCCATCTGCTGCGCTTGGCCATGGGCTCCAGGCAGTCTGACAGCACAGCTGTGCACCCCACACTCCCTGAGCAAATGTGCTTAAAAGCTCAGTTTAGCCTATTTTAGTTTACAGCGTGCCCTTCTGCTTCCAGCCCTTGCCAGAGCCAGGAAATGGAGAAGCCTATGCAAGAGCAAAAATAGGCAGTGGAAAATAAGAAGTTATCCTAACCTTGAGGTTCTGACTAGACTCAAATGTGAAAAAGTCCTTTTAGCTGAACCACTTTGTTTCCATTTTTTAAATATGTATTTCTGTGCTCCTCCCCGCCTTCCCCCTGCTGGCCCTGTGATGGTATTTGATATCCCTCGTTGCTTCTTGAAATAAATAATAATTTATTCAACAGCAACAGCTTCAAATACCACAGCTTGCTGCAAAAACATACCAGAAAGTGTCCCCAAAGGCCCTTAATGTATACAAAACCCAGTTCTGGCCTACAGCTTTGCATCAGAGACTCTTCCCTGTTATTGTTAGACCATTGAAAGCCATTGTTCCACTGTTTTATTTATGATTGTGGAAAGCTTGAAGGGTATTCAGGGGGAAAGAAGCGAATACATACAGTAAGGAAGGATGCGGCTGTTAAAACACAGCAGTAGGAATCAGGTAACACTATCAAAAATTATTATGTGACCTGGAATAAGTCAGTGTCTCCATTTTCAGTGTCTCCACATACAAAATGCAGTTGTTTTTCTTTACCTGAGGTTTCACTAGGCTCACCGGTAAAAGTACTTGGTTATTATTGCAGTCATGTTCTGTGTGTTCTTTTTTTTTCTAATAAGGAATGGTTTTGGCACAAATCACTGACAGTTATTCTCTTTGGTGGGGGAGATTTTAAATGGTAAAGAGGAATTAACTAGCAAAGGGTTTTTACTGGTCTAAAGGGCTGTCAGCGCAGCAAATCCCTTATGGCTATTTACTGCCTGTCAGGGTTGAAGGTTGGGTTTGGCCTGATTTCTTATGCTGCCTGCAAAGAAAAAAAAAATCACAAAAGCAGATGGAAATAACACAAGATAATTGTACAAACCCTCCTTACTAAGGGAGAGGGAAGCCACTGTTAGGTTGTGCAGCCCTCCGTGAGCACTGCGTCCAGGGGCTGGTGCAGCACGGGCAGCCAAACGCACACCTTACCTTCAAGCCTTGTTCAGCCCTGTCCCGCTGGTGCGGCCACATGGTTGGTACTCACTGGGATTGAGACCAGACCAGCAGCTGGCCTGGCAACACCGAACACCCGCAGTTAGCCTATGCTGGCCCTGCGCTGAAAGCTCACCTTGGGGCAGCACACGGATGGCACGTACAAGCCAGCTTTCCCGTGCGGCGTGGAGCCGGCTCACAGTCCAGCTCAGGAGCTACCTTCCTGAACACCTGCGACTCGGAACTCCTGGGAGCAAAACCCAGGTCCCGATCTCTGTGCAGCAGATAAGCAACTGGGCTCTGATGCCACAGGGAGAAGCAGAAAGGACCTTTACAATGGCAGGAGGTCACTCTACACAAGGACGCAGGCATGGTCCTAAGAGCCAGGAGACCTCTTCCCATTGCAGCTTTGCCGGCTTCTCCTTGTATGGGTCTGACCCCTCCTCTGAGTTGTCCTCACCTGTTATTCCCACATCAGCAGAAGGGGATCATTTCTTCCTCGCTGGGAGATGAAAGTCTTCCCTTCATTAACATTTACCTTTGGAACACTTCTGTGTTGAACACGTGGGCGTTCAAAGAGTGGACTTCAGTGGCATGTTACCCAGATGGTGGCCCATCAAAGAGCTAGAAGAGCATCTGGAAGGGCACAGAGTAGAGAGGTTGCTGGCAGCACAGCAGGGCTCAGGCTGGGCTATGAGCCCTGCCTTTACGCTGCTGGGGGTTAGTTAGCCACCTGCCTGCCACGTGCACTGGCTTTATTTTAGGCCTAAAATTCAGGGCTACCTCCTCAACTGAATTTCTTCACTCTGGGAGGCTGCGCAACTGAAAACAGTTCTGTTTTTAAAAAAGCTGCTTTAAAATGCGCTGGGCTGATGTGAAATGCTAATGCATGAGCAGCCCAGGATGCCGGTGCACCTTGTCTAACACAAGCAACAGCAGAACTTCTTGGCTCATTAAGAATGCCCCAAATGGGGCAAGTAACTCAATCACTGAATCCCACCCTCTGGACTGACTAGGATGATGCAGTTGAAGCTGCAGACGGCTGAGTAGGGAGACCCACCCCACCAGAGACAGCTTGAGAAGTCACAACAGCATCACCGCAGCCCACTGCTACCCCATGGCGTGTCTGCGGAGAGCTCTGTGTGAAGGGAAAGCCATCTGTCCCCCACTGTTCCAGCTCTGGCTGAGGGCACAACAGAGGTGTCCCCTTCTCGTGTTTAAAGGAAACTTTGCACCCACAGCTGTTTTGGTGGCTGCAATACTGGATGTGTTACCAGTAATTTGTTCATCTCTCTGAAAACTCAAGCACTTCTCATTTCCCTAGCTGGTGTGGGGCGCATTGCTGTCTGGCCGAGGAGACAAGATTGCCCTCTGACTGTGGACTGCAGTGCACTTCAGATTGGTTTCTGAGGGTCTAATAACTTAAATGGACTAAGCTGGCCCTAGTTGACTGTCTGACTAAGGCTATGAGCAAAGAACCATTTTTAAGTCCATACAGAAGCGAAAGTGGCTATTTTTTTGCTCGCTTGCTTCTGACACCACATTGCTTTTGCCACTCTATGGGTGCCATGTGCATGGGAAACCATCCTCATGATAGTAAATCAACATGATTTGAGAAAGTACTGACCATGACTGCAGAATCGTGGTGCCTGTCTGGAGACACATGCTTGTTTAGATCACTTGTTCACCCTGTGGTTCAGGGTGAACAGGTTCCCTCATTGCGGAGGCCAGGAGGTAAACCAAAACTCACGTTGTGTGTGCTGTGGTGATGCACTGAAAGGGAAAAAAGGGCTCAGCTTACCACCCAGCGGAGTGCTGGGATCTCACAGCTCTCTGTGGGGATGAATCAGTGGTTCTCTGCCCCAAGGAACTTTGTTAGACAGCACAGACAAGGCAGTATGCAGCATAGAGCATATGGCAAAAATGCAGATAGACTGTCATGGTGGAAAGAATTCCAAATATGAAATTTAAGGAAAGCAAGGGTACAAAGAGAACATGAAGGATGCTCTTCCCAATTCAACTTATCACGGAAAAATATGAGAAGAGTGAAACAGGCTGTAGAAGGAATAGGAGGGTGAAAAGGCAGAGCATAACTGTATGCAAAATGCCTTTAGGGGCTTGCGTGCAAGCACTGAGGGAAGGGAAGCCACTGGAGGTGCCGTTCCACAAGAACAGGCAAGGATGACCTGGATAGTTTCAACTGTGTGAATTCAACTGTGCTGACCAAGGGTAAACGGAGGGAAGGTAAAAACTAGCTGAGGCAAGATCGTGAGCAATAGGGATGGCGAGCGGAAGTCAGACCACGTTCTCCAAAAACAAAGCTGCAGGGTTTGGTTCAGAGCCCCTTCCAAGTGATGCCGTTCCTTCAGGCAGTGCTGGAGCCATGTTGCACCCCAGGTGATGCACCAAGGATGAAGGTGCAATGTGTCTGTCTTCCACAGGGAGTTCTAACCGCTGTACCTGTATGCGTGTGCTCTTTCCCTGCAGATACCAATGTCATACGATATATCCAGCTGACAGAGATGAAGCTCAGCAGATGTTCCCAGAGAGAGAAAGAAGCCTTGTGAAAATGAAGCCGCCTCAGCTGAAGTGCCCAAGGGGGAACATTTCCTTCCTAGAAGCTCATTTGGTGGATTTTTCTGTTTGCTCTGCCTCATCCTCATCTCCTCATCCATCCACTTTCCCTTGCTCTTCATTGAATCCCAGTTTTGAAAAAAAAAAAAGAGACTTAGACGCTGGATATGGCCGCTTGCCAACTGTGGTAATACCCCTTCCCCGTGGCAGGAGAGCACAACGGCTACAGCCAGCCTCATTCCACGGCAGTGTCACACACCTGGAGTAGGCAATGCTGGGGGACCTTTCTGGTCCTGAGCTGACTGCCTATTACCCTTAGGGAAGCAACTCCCCGAACAACAACTTCTCGACCAGGCAAGTTGGAGACGAACAGTTTCTGCTCTGAGTGATCCCTGGATCTTGGAAGAGCTAAGAAACCAAGAGGGCCACTGGTCATTTCACAGGGGATAGCAAATGTCTTTTTACCATCAGTTCCGTCTGCCTGCTTCTCCAGTGTGTGTTATCGGTCTCCAGTGAGAGCTCACATGCTCCCAGTCTAAATGCCAGTGAAAACTGTTTCTAAACATCCTCTTAACGAAAGCACAGAGCACCCTACGAACCCCCCCGCAGAGCTGTCCCGGTGCCGGAGGAGAAGGCTGTGGTCTACCACAGAACGCTGAACGGACTGTGAAAGCGTGGTGTACAGTGTGAGGGAAAAACTGTGAAATAATTCATTAAAGGCAAATAAAAATTATTAATAGGCAACAAGTCCAGGCATTGCTTTTCCAAGGGACCTCCCGGGTTACCCGTGTCCAGACAGGCAACGTCGTCTAGTGGGGGGCAGCATGGGGTGGGGAACAAGGGATGTCTCCATTCTTCTCTTGGCTCTGCCAGTGCCTTGCTGTGTGATCTTGGGCAAGTCACTTAGCCTCTCTGTGCCTCGGTTTCCCCATCTGTACACTGGGGATAATAATACTTCCCTACCTCGCAGGGGTGTTGTGAGGACGTGTTAGTTAATGTTTGTAAGTAACAGTACAGTGATGTACAGTGCTAAGTATTATTAGTACATTGGATTGAGGTCTTGATTCTCCCACCTTGTGTTGGTGCTTCCTGTGTCCTGTTTTTTCTTTTGTAGGAGAACCTGGTGCTGACAAACAGGGCAGGACCAACAGCTTTGGAGCCTATTTCAGCAGCCCATAGGGCCTGCTCAGACCTCCTCCTGCAGTCTGATCCCTTCTAAGAGCTCACGCTTCTTGGCTCAAGGGTCCTTTTCTGAAACTGTCAGTAATGGGAGCGGTAAGCGCCACAAACACGTTTCCAGTGTGAGTGGCCCATAGGCACCTGCTTCCAGTTGCAGGATGTACATGAGTGGTCTCATCCCATGGTGGTTAGTGTGAAGTGAATGTACCCAGAGATACTTCACTTGGTCCTCAGCTGAAACATGGAAGCTGAAACACAGAAAGCTGAACAGAGTTCAGCCAAGTGCTGCATGCTTTGGTCCCAGTGGATGTGGTGTCTGCAGACAGTTGGCTATGGTGTCCCATATTCCAGCTGTGGTATCTCGCCACATTTTTCTCTAGCTAAAATTTGAAACAGTTGATAGAGAAACATCAAGAGAAAAGGCAAATCTCTGTCATTGTCTTGGAAAAAACTGAAGTCATATTCTTTAGCTCAGGGACACATCTAGCCCATGTTGGGGGTGTTGAAGAGACCATCTCAAAAAGTGACATGTAAGTCTCTGAGATAAGGTGAACCCACATCAGTTGTGTAAAACTTATATTGCCTGTGATGGCATCAGAAGTTCGTGTTCCTCAGGTGGGTGGTGGAAAGCGGCTGCTTCTCAAAATTGGGAACACTGTGTGCAGCTACTGTGAAGGAAAGGGCTGCATCCTGGAGGCAGCACAGTCACCTTCTTCAGATGGCTCATGGTTCATACATCTGTGCCAGAAATAGCAAGCACCTCTCCCCACCCCTATGCACGTCTAAGCAATAAATGAGGCTACAGCTGCTGCTAGGACAACAATTGAGTTAAAGACAATGAGGACAAATGAGGGGAATTCTGTAGGTAATTGTTAACTAGACCAGAAAAAAAGGTTAAGCGGAGGTGTGCTTGGGTGCAGATAAGGTGTACCTGGTACCGTATAAAACACAGAGCTAGTCAGATTCCGGTTCTCAGGTGCATGCTGTCCTCCATATCCTAAATACATCACAGCATGCAGAAAATTCAAATAGAGGTGACTCCCCCCTACTTTGTATTGCTCATGACAGTTCATCCCACAGCTGTGTGTGTCTCTTCACTAGGAGCGAAATGAGGATTCATCCTGCAGGCCATGTAGGAGAAGACACCACCTACACAAACAGTCACTGCCCCGGGAAAGCACAGGCAAGCAGAGGCAGGCTTGTTACTCGTGACAAAGAAAAAGGGTATTTTCCAGTCACTGGAGATGTAGGTCCATGGACTGTCACTTTGTCTGGAAACAATTTCAGCCCTCGCAATGGCTTCACTGACATACTGTCACTGCATTAGTCCCATGTATACGTTAGTATAGAAAGAGCACAGCAGACTCCAAACAAGACAGTCTCTTCAGTTCTCAGCCTCTTTCCCTGCAGGAGCACTGCAAAGTGTAGGGGAAGGTGGGAAGTTTGTGAATGTGTGTATGAAAAAGATCTCAGAGAGCCTCCAGGTGCTACGCAACAACCTACTTTCTGCAGAAAATGGTTGTCCTTACGTAGCTTGACGTTCAGGGTACCTACAAGCAGTGCAAACTCACACCAGGAGCTGGGTGAAGGAAGTCACCAAAGAGAAAACCAAGAGTCAGAAACAGTTATGCCAGCTACGTAGCATCTGTATGTTTCCACAGTGACACAGAGCTTGAGAGAAACATGGACAAAATTCCAGGTGGGGGCCCTCCACATGTCATGGAGAGAGACAGCAGCAGTGCCACCAAAGCCAACAGAGCTCCTGTGGACTGCGCTGTCCCCATAGTAGCCAGCAGTATCAAACATCTCAGTAGAGCCTGCAGTCTAATTGGAAAGATGTGCAGACACATCGCCATTTCTACTGTATGCGCCAGGGGAGTAGGGAAGAGCCTTTCAAACTTCCTAAAGGGCTTTATCTTCTGCAGAAGGAAAGAGAAGGCATATTTGACTTCCAGCACATCAAGGAACTCTTCAGCTCTGGAGGAGCAAGGCCCTAAAAGACCATGGGCAAGCTTATCTCCTAGCCACTGCTGAATTTAAGAATACCCAAGGGAGAAACTTGTGTCTTTGTCCAAGAACTGCCTTAACAGGAAACAGAAGAATGAAATAAGGATTTGCTGCGAAGGGGAGAACCTATTATCAAGCCCCCAGTTAAGAGGTCCATGTATACAACAAGACCTTCTAGAGTCCATAGTTAAGTAGAGTTGCACACCGTTTTCAGTGGTCCTTAACAGCCAGGTGCGGAGGTGTTGGCAGAGGCTGCCCAATCCCATCCAAGCTACCCAGCCATTGCAGTAGGGAGTTGGAGAGACAGAGAAGGACACTCTGTTGGAGGTGGTCATGTCCACTGCAAGTTGACGGTATTTTTCTGTGGAGCTGTCAAATGGCAACGTGAGAATGCACACCCTGGAAGCCAAAACAAGCAAACAAAGCTTTAGCTCAGCCAGGTGGCAGATGCGCATGTCCTCCACATGTGGTACACAGGGGAATGAACACAGGCCGCTCCAGTTACCCAGCAGGGCTAAAACGTCTCCAGTGCAATGGGCAGTGAGCCCATTCGCCCATCACATGAGAAAACAGCAGGAACAATGAGAAAATGGCATGGCAGACACCAGGCAGAGCAGTAGCAAAGCTGACAGCAAGCAAGAACTGAGGTTGAAATGTGAGAGGGATGAGCTGATCATAGGACACAAAATATAAGCCAAACCCAGGTTCATGGGCAGAATGAGAACCGAACTAGAAAAGAACCTGGCCAAAGGCTTAGCCACAGTATTTGCGGTTCATAATAAGACCCAGTTTTAATTGGCAGGATACACAGCAGGAAAAAGGGCAATAAGATTAGAGGTGATTTTCCAGCTGGAGGGAGCAAAAGAGGGGGAGGCTTCCTTCCACCAGCACAATCATTTTTGAAAGGGTGAGAAGACAAACACATGCTGGCTGCAGAACTTTTCCAAATAGGTGTTAACCACTGCAGTTGGTAAAAGTGGCCTGGGCAGGGTGGAGAAGTCTTTGTTTAAATCAACAAGAGGGTATGACTGGTTTCCAGAACTGACAGGAAGGCAAAGGTCTGGCTGTTCTTGCTTGCTAGTTAACCCAGGAGACCATAAGGTGAAGAGGAGGATCTTGAATGCAGAGTGACCCCCTTAGCTGTGCATCTCCATTTTGCTTTCCCAGAACTTCTCTGCAAGTTTCATCTGCGTAAATGTTCTCCCCAAGCTACAGCCCAACAGGCCCAGGAGCAGCTACGTCCTTGTGATGCTTCACGTGAGATCTCCAGAGGGTTTGTCTGCATTGTTTTCTTTATGATCAATCCCTCGATGATACCCTTTCTCTTTTTGCAAGGGGCAGGAGAAGGGAAGGGAGAGGGTACACACTGGGCAAAGGGGAAATCAAACCAAATGCACACAGGACCTGCTGATCACCCCTCTTCTCTGCTTGTTTATTCACCTTTCCTTCTGCATCCTGAAGCACACTGATGCTCCTCCCAAGTTGCTACTGTGGAAGTCCTTGCTCTGGACAGTAGTTTAGAGGCCTGGGCAGGGGTTTCTTAAATAAGGAGGAACAGTGGTGGGCCAACGTGCCACCCAGATGGGATGCTTGGGGTGGTGCAGTAAATTATCAGGTTCCTTAATGCTGTCCATGGATTCACATAACCAATTAGTAGGACTTTGTATGGCTGCAGCTGGTGTGAGGTGCTTTGCAGAGATTGTTCTGAGTTGATCTTCTTAGGAGTTCCTTGGTTGCTAAACGCTGCAGGCTGTACCACCACACCAACAACAGCCTCGATGCTGCCTCAGTGAACGTGATGAAAAGCCAAGACACCCTCCTGGCTCCTCTCACAGCTACAATTTAAGGAAGGTAATTTCACAGATAGTTGATAAGAAGATGAGAGGAAACCTGTGGCAATACGTGACTTTAGCAGCCTGCGAGGTGGAAGGGGGTGTAAGTGTTCCCACAGATGCAGAGAGGGGAAAAAAACCCTCTCTTTCGCTTCCCAGAGACACATGCTTCCTCTGTCACAGCAAGAGGCCGGCTCAAACTCTGTTCAGCCGGGAGAAGTGTGCCTACAGCAACTGTTTCCAGTAGCAGCTGTGGTGAGGAGTCAGGAAAAAAATAGACTCAGGAAATTACCTTGTTACCCTAGCTCCATGCTCACTCCTTATCCTATGGAAAGCATCTGTTATTTTACATGGACAGATAAGAGGGCAAGGGGGAGGAGAGGGAATGAGGCAGGATGGAAAGAAACACAAAACGCACCTTTTCCCCAGCAAATTCACTGAACGGCCTCCAAATCTTTTTCACTCGCTAATATGAGGACCTGTTTAGCAAGTTGACTCGTCCACCACAAACCAGGAGCAGGAGGCTGTGCTCCTGAATTTCCCTCCTCTGCCTTGCAACAAGCAGCAAGTGTCAGGGCTGCCTCTGCCAGGCGCAGGAACCAGCGCCAAGCATCTCCCTGCCCCGGGACCTCCTGCCTTCCCCACCGTCCATCTCCCTGCCCCAGGACCTCCTGCCTTCCCCAGCGTGCATCTCCCTGCCCCGGGACCTCCTGCCTTCCCCAGCGTGCATCTCCCTGCCCCGGGACCTCCTGCCTTCCCCACCGTCCATCTCCCTGCCCCAGGACTTCCTGCCTTCCCCAGCATGCATCTCCCTGCCCCGGGACCTCCTGCCTTCCGCACTGCCTTCTTCAGACAAGCTCCAGATCTGCTTCCTGCCTGCTACAGCTGTGCTGTAGTGCAGGCACATGGGCTGAACAAGCAGATAGATTTTTTTCCTAAAGTAGCAAAATTACAATTTGTATTCAGTGGGGGGAAATGGTCTAGCAGGAGCTGTGAGCCCCATGTACAGCACTCTTTAACCACGGCAGTGGCGAATGGGGCTGCTCTGCAAGAGAGGCTGACTACACAGGTCCTACCCACAGCCATTCTCCTTCCTTTATTGCCAGCCAAGTTTTATAAATAGCAGCAGCTCTGCAACAACTAACTTCCACAACTTTTGTTTCCTTCCAGAGGGCTCCCCTTCACTCTGTTTTGCCTGCCGGGGAGCATGAACCTGTGCCAGCTCGTAGCTGCCTCTGGCAACTCCCCATCACTGGTGAGGAAATAACCTATAACGTAGCCAGGTGGAACTGGCACAGGCGTTAGGGAATAAGAAGAGGAATTTGGCTGGGGCTTTGGGGCCAACACAGATCCTCATACAAGTAGTGCCACCAGATCTGCAGTGACTACACGTGCCCAGATTCCTGTTATACACAGCACTCACAAGAGCTCCCTGTTGCCCACCACAGCCAACAGAGGTGATGGGAGATTAGCTCAGAGGAAGGGTGAATCACCAGTATACTCTCTTTATTATACTATTTTCTCCCCAGAGCTGAGCTAACAGAAGCATATGAGCGTATGTTCTCTTGTCTATTGTCAGAGCTACAAATCAAAACTGTGATTCATATGAAACTGTACATTTTCTGTATTAGACCCCAGCTTACCTCAGTACTGTAAAGCTTTGGTGTTAACTGCTGTGAAATACTGACATCCAAAATGCAACATATGAGCACTGACGATGACAGAAAAGCTTTATATAAAGAACTCTGCCAAGGGAAAAAAAAAAAGCAAAAAACCAACGCTTTGAAAGGAAAGGAAAAAGGCTTGGTTACTAGTAACAGAAGTAAATAATCTCAACAACAGTAAATCATCTCAACCAGGGACTTTGTTTGTAGCATTTATGGAGGCATTCCTCGGTCTATGCATGTGTGAGTGTGCATGCGGGTGCATGTGGGCTGCAGCCCTGGGGACAGAAATGAACAAGGCAGAGCTGGACCAGATCTTGTCCTGCTGTCTAGTCCATCCCACAGCAGGAGCTGGACCAGATCTTGTCCTGCTGTCTAGTCCATCCCACAGCAGGACCTGCTCTAGCACTACCAGTCCTGTCACCTTTTTACTGACTACTCGACACAAAATGAGAGCAGGGCAAATGTCTGGCTAGTGATTACTGCTTTTATGAGTTTGCAGTTCTGCAGACTTTCATCTGGCCATGAATCTGCAGTGAACGCAACTTCTTACACACGCTCCCTGTGGAGGGAGGGGAGGGAGAAGATACCCAAAGGGAAGTGAGATCTTTGTTGAATGTGAAAAACAGTTTGAGTGAAAAGTCTCACGACAAATCAATCAAAGCAGATCCAGTTCACAGGCTGGGATCCTCTGCAGGTGAGAAAGGAGAATGAGAGTATCTCAAAGGAGAGTTTAGGTGGGAAAAGGAAGAGGGGAGAAAGAGACACAGATATCCATAGCTGAAAGTCTGAAGGGCCTGGCAGGAGCTCTGACTCCAGTGCAGAGGAGGAGTTTTTGGAATGGGAGCCACAAAAAGGAGTGAAACAAAAGAGAAAGAAGAAATAGAAAAATGGGATATGGTAGAAAAATTAAAAGATGGAGCTGGCAGCAGGTATTCCCATTCTCATTCCCGTTCTGTGACACAAGTAGGACTAGAGCCAAGTAGGACTTGGGCATCTGTGTGACCAAACCATACCATAGCTCTGACCCTGGAGATGGAGTGAGGAAGAGTGAGACTGTTATCTTCCCGAGGACACAAGGAAGAAACTTCAGGTCATGTCTGTCTGCTGAACTGTTAAATGCTGATCCCTTTCTTTTGCCTTTGTATTGCTTTCTGTATGGTGAACCAAGAGACATATCAACTGCCTTACCTTAATGTATTTTTCAACACATGACAGCAGCATTGGGGTGGGGACAGCACACACAGGGTCATCATTTTAAGACTTGTATTAGCTGGAAGTGGTAACTCACCTTCATTATGTGTTTTGGGGACAGATTTTTTTTGAGACCTGAAACAAAGCAAATGAGAGCTTTTCTCCAGGGCTGATAAGGGAGTTTGATTTTCTTGGTCACTTCAGATTCCAGCCTTTCCGCTAAAGTTCTCCATAAAGCAGACTGCTGTTCCAATTTGATGGGGTGAGATTTTTGCTGTCAATGTCTCTGCTTCAGCAGTGATTCAAACTCAGATGCAATCCCACCTTATTCCTCTCCTGCAGCAGCATCTTTAACTCTTCTTCTAAGCAGAAACTGTTGCTGAGGATGTGATATTACAACTAAAATGTATTTTAATGGCTGCTAGGGAAAAAAAAAAGTATATATTCAGATTACACAGAATGAAACAGATGGACTAAGCGTTTCTCTGATTTTGCTTAGCAAAGACAGCTGGGGGATTTACAGTTGGGAACACAAGGATTTTCACTTTCTTAACCAACAACGCATGGTTTGCAGCCAGTCTGGCTGCCAGTGTTATTCTCATTTCTTGATGGCAGCCCAAAGAAAGCAGCTTAGTATGTCCTGGAACAGCCTCAGGGAGAAGTCACAGGCTGGATGGACTGTGGTATCAGCTCCCTGAAAAGAGCTGGTGGTAGAGCTACAGACTCTGCAGACTTTCTCTACTTCACACAGCAGCAATAACTGGGTTACAGCAAATCTTTTGGCATCAGATAAAACCCAGCTGTTTCATATTAACTCCTACAAACTTCTGGTTAGAAAAATGGCCACACACAAATGCCACGTTCTTTCACTCAGAGCTGGTCTCCTGCATCTTGCTGGGGCTGAATTAGATCCAACCAACAGCTTGCTGAATTCAGTAGGTTATCTCTGAGGCTCTGCTGCTTGTTGGCAAGCTCTGAGCATTGACTCAGGAAGAGCACATAAGCCCATTCCCTGAAATAAGCTTAGCAAGCCAAGATGCAAGCCCTTTCATGGGGTACTTTAGATGGCCTCTGGCTGAGCGAGATTCAGCGGCTGAGCCATGATGCTCACAAAAAGCCAGGTCTCAGCATCAGCTGGACATCACAGAGCTGTGACCCACTTGTGATCCGGAGGCCAGGTTCTCGCACCAGCTCCACAAGCTGCTGGGGTGGCTCACAAAGCCAGGGCTGACCTCTGACTGGCATATCACCATTGCTAACAACTCTCACGACTTTTGACTCTCCCAGTCTTTGGTGGTGGGACTGCACTCTCATCCTGAGGTAGAGGTAGGTCCCTGTTTCTAAAAGCCTTTTAAAACCTGAGTAGTAAAGACTCCAAACATCAACAGGCAGACTGTAAAAATCCATGACATTTTTGGAGCTCTCATGATTCAGAGGGCTCAGCTCATCACTTCTTAACGTTTGTGGCAGGCAATGATGCCCACTGATGTGTCATCCCACAGCCCAAGCCTGGGCTTTCACATAAGCACAGAAAACCAGTTCTCTAGTCAGTGGCCCGGCAAAATGGAAGAGCTGAGCAAGAGAAAAGCCTGTCTTGAATATCAGCAAACAGACATGCCACAGCTGCACCCCAGACTTAAGTTTTCACCTCATCCTGGCAAGCTCAGCTTGCTGTTCAGCAGACTTAGGGCTGTCAGTCTGGGAGATGTGATTGACTTCTGGAAAATTATTTCCCTATGAGAGGAGAAAAAGAAAAGCTGTTCTCGGGAATAGGGTCTGAATCTGCAGATTACAGGTTGACTCTCAGATCAGTGGCTGGGAATACAACGCTGTCAGTTAGGGAAATCCTACCATTTATAGCATACACAGTCAGAATTCAAATCAACAGAAAAATGAGGAACCCCACAGCATCATTAGTACGGGCACCCATTATAGAAAAAGCTCTGCTTTTCTTCTCAAGCAATGCATCTTATTCTAAGACACACGCTGTTGTTGAGAGACATCTCTCATATTTTCAGTGATCTGGGTCAGCCATTTCCCACTCCACCTGTTGTTAGTTTAGAGACTGATGTGGAGCCCCAGGGGTCCCAAATATTTACACCTCTGTGATCCAATGTCAGATGGACTCAGGTAACTAATGAAAGATGGCCACCTAATAAAAGATGGGATCTCTCCTTTTCACTCATCACCAGTATAAATACAGATTCCCTGCAGCTCTGTTCATCATGAGCAAGCCAAGTCATGTCATGTCATCTCACACCATGAATCTGAGGAAGTACCAACCCTGAAAATAGGACTGGAAAAGATCCCCAAGAGAGCACCTACATCACTCCATTGCCTTAAGGTAATTAGGTCAGATTGGGTTAAACTGCTCCTGAGAGATGTTTATCTAACCTATTCTTAAAAGTCGCCTATGACAGAATACCACTGCCTTCATAGATGGAAAGTTAAGAGACTTCCTATTAAAGCTTACACTAAGTCTCCTTTGCAGTGATTTAAACCAATTACTCCTTGTTTCAGCTACAGTAGATAGAGCCAAAAAATTATTTTCTTGCTTTGCAGCAATTCCTGATCTTTGTGAAAGGCTCTTCTCTAAGACTCTAATCTTTCAGCTCCCACCAGCATTTCTGCAAATCAGTAAGTTTTCTGGCTCCTTGCTTGTTCTCCTCACTCTCCTCTGGATTTCTTCCAGGTGGTTTTACATCTTTTTGGAGTGCAGGGCTGAAAGCAGGACAGTTCTCCAGGTATGGACTTCCAGCATAAGATAGAGCAGAATCGTTATTTCAGGAGTCCTACATATGAGAGGCTTACTAACATATTCTTTGCACTAGCAAGACATCGTTGACTCATGTTCAAGTCTCACCCCAGACTGCTTTGACTCATCCCAGTTTTTCTTCTGCCGTATCACCATCAGGTCTTTCTGTATCTGTTCAGCCAACACTCCTTACTGAGTTGCATCCTATTTGATTGAAAAACAATTAGATTCCCGGAAAACAGAAATCACAATTCTTTTTCCACAGAAAGAACAGATCTGCATCTCTCTGCTTTTTAAAGGATGCATGTGGAGAAATTTTAAGACAAAGCAAAAGTAAGACTTGGCATAAAGTAATGGCTTTTTTTGGGTTTTCAATTTTTTGGGGGGATATCAATATACCTGTTCCACTTTTGTAGTATTTCTAACAAATTCTACAGCTGCACAAGTTCTGCAGCGATTTAGCAGCTAAGAAAAACACTACTTGACAGTTGACAGTCACAGTCTGTTAGAAGCATCGCTCACACTTTTCTTTCACCAGGCAGAGCAACTCCTTCTGCTCTTGTAGATTACCTTGCAGAGTCAGGCACATTCTGGTCATCCAAAACAAGTAGGATTAATAATGCCTGAGCAAGATGGAAGCATTCAATGGCTCAAATATCAATAGCTAGTGTGTTGTTCACCAGACCCTGGAAGTTTTTTCCCCAGCATCCCCCAGTCAGACAGAAGATAAGATGTTTCTTTCAAAAACCTTCTAAGCAGAGGTCACAGGCAATGCAATGCATAGATTTGAATCCCCAGCTCTCCTGGGTGTCTTGGTTTTTTAGCAGCTCATGCACCCGACCATGAACAGAAAAACAAAAGATGCTCAACAAAAATGGGGAAAAAAAAAAAAAGGAAATTGCTAATCTGCGTCCAGATTCCAGTGAAGATTATGCTTTGGATACTCTTCTTTTCTTCATAGCGTTTTATCCTGTACTTACAGGCAGTGAGTAGCTCAGTGTCACGCAGAAAGACATTTGCTTGCTGTTTGCTTTTTCCCAACAGGAGAAAGCACATGCAACAGAGGACTTGGTCAGATAGGCCAGGGGATTTGAACGCACACATTCCAGTGCTTCCTTCTTTAGCGAACACTGAAGAAACATGTCCCACACAAGTTGCAAGTAGTATGAAATTTCTGAAGGCATTGAAGTGATGGTAGTGATCTAAGATCACTGAACATCTAATTCCAGGGCAAAGGCAGCTTTGAGTTGGATCTGATAGTCTATGGGAGACCTGCAGCAAGAGCAAAGTCAAATCCATAGCTGCTTGGTTACATCGAACCAGACTGTAGTACGCTGCTAGAACTCCCTGCCCATTGCAAGCTCCACGCCTAGGCTCATGTTAAAAGGTGTTAATTGCTGAGACCAGATCATTGCTTGCAGCATAGATAGGTCCCTCACCCTCCTAGACTAGGAGTGATGGCGTAAAGCCTGTTATGTATGCTGCTACGTGAGATCTTCAGGCAAACACAGGTTCCAAGTGTACCTTTGAAGTGCAGGTGAAGTGGCCTGGCACAAACATGCAGCATCCACCTTCACTGAATAGTGTGTTGCACATACAAACTCAGCCTGTCCTCATAACCCAGCTTGGTGGGGCTCACCTTCTGCCCAGAGAGGAAATAAACCAAACACTCACCACTCTTGATGGCAGCAGTGAGCTAAAGACATGTTAAGCATCCATGGGAAATCCATGGGAATTTAGCCTGAAAATGTGGGCTTGATCCAGACAAATGTTGGCGTCTTCCCAAGGCACTGAAGGAAATAATGCTGATTAAAGTAGCTGAGGATCTGGTACAGCTACATTGCTGAAAAGTAGCTCAGAGGGGAAGAAAAGTTGCGTAGAGCAGTAGAAGCTGGACTTCTCTCCTAGTTCAGCAGCTCTCCATTTTACTTGGCCCATGTCAGAGGGTTGTGCTGAGCCTCGTTTCTCTCTGCAATGAACTGGCCTCATCTTCTGTTGCTGGGTAGGGAAGAATTCGGCAAAATAATGTTTCCAGCATACTTTTGAAGGGATTCTATGAGCATGACGTATTGTTGCTGCTGTTGTTAGAAACAAGAACACGGTCTGCTGCTGAATAATTCATTTGATGGGAAAAACAGCCAGCGAGTTGTTGAACAAAAATGCTGTACAATGAGACATAATTACAGAGTGGTTACAGGGAGCAGGATACAGATGGAGCTCTCAGGTTGGCTGGTGGTGACATCAGGCCACAGACAAGCACGGATGTGTGTTGGGTTGCATGCTTCATTTTCTGAGTTATTTGAACATTTTGACTTTAACCTTCGAGATATCAAAGGACTACCTAATGTGTCCCCAGCCTTTTTTCATACTTGGCCTTTCTGGTAAGAGTGTAGAGGCAGTAACAAGTGCTGACCAGGAGGTACTGTCCTTTCACAGCAATACTGTTTTTCTTGACAGGAGGAATGGGGAGAGCTGCTTATTCCCAACAAACGTGCCATGCTGTGGACACCAAAGGTTTCTGGAGCAGTTTTTTTAAGATGCCAAGGAGATTCTGTATCTCAGAGAGCTGTTTGAAAAAAGATACCAGCATGGGCAGAGCCCAGCTTGCAGTGTGGGAACTCTAGAGCCAAGTCTCTGTTTTTCATCAAATCCCACAGAAAACCTCCCTCTGCTCTGGCTTGGGAAGAAAATTCATTCCTGTCCCTAAGGTTATATCCTTTCCTCACACATCACTGGCTTGAAAATGGATATGAGACCTCAAAAACTGCTGCAAAAGTCTTTTGTCATTTATGTGCACAGGGCGGCAGTGCCCTGATTCTCATCCCAGGACTGTGAAAGTTTTCAGTGTACCAGCACAAAACAGGCACCAAACCAGAAACTGAGACCTACTTCAGCTCACTTGTCATCAGAGTTAAACAAAAACCAGAACTTCCAGATACTACTGATGGATTTGAGCCTGGCTTAAGAGGCTGAAAGACCAAAGTCCCCCCTCCATCCTAGGACTCTGGCTAATTCTGGCCCATGAGCCTGATTCAAGGGATGGGGAGCCTGGAAGATAGGCCTGGCTTGGAGCCAGGGAGAGAGTGGAACATGAGAAGAGGCTTTATCATGCATTTTCTTTATAATAGCCGAAATACCCTTTTGTTCTTTCTCATATATCCTAGAGAGAGCACAACTGAAGTGTGAAGAACTGTTTAATGGATTTAGTAATAGTATTGATCTTCTGTCATTTAAAAAGGGACTTTGAGCTTAATCAGATCTGTAAAAGTGTCTCATTATTTACTTTGCCAAAGGAAAGGATTAAATATCAGAGAAAGAAAAGGCTCTTCAGTAGGCATGGGTTTGCTCTGCAGGATGAAAATCCATTCATTTACTCTTACCCATACATGTATTTAAATGGGAAAGAATCCAAACAACTCTCCATGCGATTTTGCCTGGAGGAATTAATACAGCAGCAATAAGCAGAGGTAGACTCAGCAATGCAGCAAACCAGCTCGTAGCTTTTCAACACCCTGATTTAGCTCCATAATTTGGTCACCTAAGCATTACCAGTAGAAATTGTATTGCTGGTAACAGTCAGAGACAGACTGAACAAGTTATCACCTTCTGAGGTGCCTTCCTGCTAGTAAGATACAGAGCAATGGTTATTTACAAGCTGAACACGTCTGACTGGGAAGTGACACTGGGAAAGAATAAACCAGAAATCCTCTGATGCCATTTTTACAGTCACCTCTGAGACACCAGAAAATTGGCTTATCACACCATTACCTGTAATGCCCCCTCAGGAAACACTGAGATAGTTTCATTTCCATGGTGCTTGAAGCCAGAACTCCCTGATCCTGTCTTCCAGGGTGGCTGCAGATGAGATGGATGGTTTTCTTTCTGTGTTGTGGCACTGCTGAAGCCACTCTGACACAGTGTAGAGGCTGGAGAACTGGCTACTCAACATGAGTTGGCTCTGCCAGCAGTGAGCAAAATACTTCAGGTTGAGCATAAACAGTGACTTTGCAGTGAGAATTTTTTTTTGTGAAATTCTCAGTATATCCCGGGATAGGCACATACACACATGCACACATACACTTGCAGGATAACTACTGATTTGGCTTGCAGGAGATACCTTAAACAGCTAATCCAATTCCATGCAAACTCTACACCAGTTTCTACTGCTGAATACCACGAACAATAGAGGGAATTCAAGAACCTCTGTATTTCCCATCAGTGGAAGGATTTCTCATTAGTTTTCTTTCACGTACTTCTTTCTGGAGACTTTTACTTAAAACGTCGCTATTTAATATAGGAAGGTTGCAGATGGCTTGCTTTCTTAGATCAGTATTAGTCTACCTTGATCAGCACTGCTATTGTACTTCTTCCTCCTGACCTCCACTTGCACTTAGTCATGGGTTTGCCATTGCCTTGGCAGGTTTGCAGAGGAGATAACAGAACATTATTTGGGACCTGGAGGTTTGGGACTTCCCCTGTCTCCCAAACACATATGTGAGGAAAGGAAGGTACACAAAGCCAAATGACCAAGAAGAAATGTCCTGCCATTTTCTAACAGCAAGGAACCTTCTTCCAGGGCAGAGCTGGGTCAGTAGGTGAGCAGGGGATCTGCTTGGAACAGTGCAGGCAGGCAATCCCAATGTGGCCTTCAAAGCAGAGGAACATCACTCTCTGAATGAAAGACAACTTCAGCGTGGCAGGAGAAGCCACTGCCAAATTTTAAGGGAAGGCTGAAAGCGGCTGTCAAGCCCACAGCCCGTGCCAAAGTGGCAGAGAACAGCAGTGGGTGCATTGCTCTGCCTCGCCAAGCTCTAGCCTTGGGGAGACGTCCCCCCAGGCTGGTGGCATGCTCCCAGGGCCAATGGGCAAGCTGGCTGTGACTGCTGGGGAGACGGAGGACGAGGAGGAAGGGATGGTGGGAGTGTAAATTCTCACTCCTTGTATAACTACAGGATTTCACCTGGCAGTCGCTAACAGATGACAAATTTAGCAGAAAAGGAACACCATTATTTTTTTTTACTGTTCCCATTAAGAAGGTGACAGCATTGGAAAGGTGCTATTTATTATTTACCTATGCTGCAGTATGTTACATAGTTTAGTCTGACACTCGAGTCCAGTGATCTCAGAGATATTTTAAGAAGCCTGTACCTTTGAAATTCTGATCCAAAAAGCTTGCAGAGGCAGTAGTATCCAGCAGCTACAAATACATTTTCTAATTACAGGAGTCCCAAGTGAAGAAGAGCTTTATGTAAAAAGAGAGCTTTTGCCTTATGCGCAACCATCTATTTCATACAATAATTGAATGTCTGCTGAAAAACCGCCTTGTCATCTGTTGCAATAAAAAGAATATGTTTGATCATAGCTTGGCTATGCTTACCGAAATGCTGCAGCCCACAGCCTCGAGGGCAGAAAGCCTGACACCTTCCTTCTCAGAGCACCCCTCATTCGTACAGAAATATTTTGACCCCCTTGCAGGTTTTGCCTACAGTGCCAGAGCCCTCCTCTTCCTAAGGAAAAAGTCTTCAAGTTCTGCTTCCACTGTCAGAATATTTCTTACAGGGGTACTTTGGGCTTTCTATCAGGTTCTTTACCTCCTCCCCAGATTTCATGCTCTGTAT
Source organism: Chionis minor (assembly GCA_013398295.1). NCBI lineage: Eukaryota > Metazoa > Chordata > Aves > Charadriiformes > Chionidae > Chionis > Chionis minor. The sequence continues at coordinate 702,879 of VZSF01004546.1, forward strand.
TATATCCATAGTCAATTACAAAACCAGATGGCATTTTTAACTTCCTGTGCTCAGTCTGAACCCTAGAGTGGAGAGATGTGGTGAATTCAGCCTAGCTTGTATCATCTCTGCATTGCATCTTTTTAGCTGTAGGAGGATCCACCATTGTATGAAAGCAAACCACTGCAGCATGATCCAAAAAGCAGGTATATGCTTTACTTTTATTTTTTCATTTGTCATCACATTTAATCTAAATCAAGTCTTACAGGCTGAAAACAGATATTCCATAAAAGTGTAGAGAGATCAGCAAAAGTAAACTGCCTTTTTTAGAATTGTATTCTATAATAAGCAAGCGTTACTAGGTGTGCTAATATCATTAGGAGTGAGGAGAGAAATTTGGTTTGGTTTTAATTCACGATTTTGTGATGTTGAGAAGCGTACCGCAGTTGTTCTAGGTTGCTCTCTAGTGGCTGTGGCAGCACCAGATATAAATCCCTCTTGGAAACACAAAGGTACTGCTCTGAGCTGGGTGTGGATGTCTACCCAACACACATGCTTGGGTGCACGTGTGGAACAGGACGTCGATGCACAGGCACACGCCCACTTTAGAGGTATTTTATATTTTCCTTAGCCTTATCCCATCTGCAAAAGGAGATTGTTGAATCCTGGCCTCTGAAGCGTAGTGCACAGCTATTCCAGACTTTGCTTAGCTATTTTCTACCTCACTTAAATTGACTGTAGTTCTACATCAAATTTCCCATCATGTAGATTAAGTTCATCAATTTTTGTTTTGACCCGGAGGACCCAATGACACCAACAGATCCCTCATTTCTCACGTGGCCCTTCCTCTCCCTCTCGGAGATGCACATCTCTCCTCAGCCATTTTTCACCAGCTCAGCTATTCCCACTCTGCCCTCAGGTCTACCCCTAGGCAATATGACTGGAGTGCCAAAACTTTTACATTTTTTTATTCTTTGGTATGAGCCTGAGATTATTTATTGGAGTGATGCCCAGAATATTGTCTGTCTTTGTTGAGGGCACATAGGTGAGAGAGGGCAAGGGCATAGGGAGAGAAGGACATGCCCAGGAAAATAGGGGATATCTTCTTCCCCTTGCCATTCAAGGTGCAATAATTCTCTCCTCTCCTTTAATTTAAAGTTGTGCCAGGGTCTTGATTTGCCTCTCTCTTATCTATAGGAGAGGATGTTATCTAGCACACCAACCATCTGTTAGGGGAGGTCAGAAGTTATTTTCCTCTCCTTGTCCCCAGCTGGAGCTAAACCAGCAAAAATACTGGGTACAAGAAGGACGTATTCACTCCATAATGTCAATCAGAGGGGTATTAAATGTGATCAAGACTTAGAAATCAGCACAAAGTCGCTGTTAGGAACACTCGGTACTTCACGAAGTGAAGCCCATCTCCAAAATGCAGAAGAACATCAAAGACCAGCTTCCAGGTTAAGGGCAGTTCCAGGATACACTATGTGCAAAGGCAAAATCACCTTTTGTCCTCTGGGCTCCTGTCCCCTCACTCATTTGCCCTTCAGTGGAGGACTCATTACCTTACAATCACAGCCTGCCACTTGGGTCCATCTGTCCTGAATCATTCACCTCCTTTAGCGGCTATGCTGGGCCCTAAGTGGCATTGAGCTGTAGAGCTGAGCAGGACTTTTCTTGTGAGGTTATGAGGACAGCCCTGTGCACTTCTCCACCAAATAGTATTTTGCCATTTTCGCTTTTGTATTTGATGTTAATCCAGAAGCAACTCTATTTCCAGCTTCAGATCCTTTTCTGGGGTTCTGCTTCTCAATCAGCATTTCCCTGCTCCTTTCTCATCTGTAAAGCTTATATCTTTCCTTTGAATCGATACAGCTTTATTTAGGATGGCATCTTTCATAGAAACTGCATCCTCAAATGCCCGCGAATAACTCCAGATCATGGCCTGTATCTGGGACAAATTACTGCAAGCAGTAAATATTGTATGGAGTGAAAACGTTCAGTCACGCTATATTTGTTTCACTAAACCATGTTATTGATTTCTTATCTTTTCTGCAGCTCTTAGATGTCCTACCTGCATAGTTTTCCTCTCTCCTCAAATGCTGGTGTAACTCAGCTTTGTCCTTTATGCAGATCTGATTACAGCTGCATGAAATCCTGAGGAAGGAAGATGCTCTTAATTAATATATGTGCTCAGTCTATATTTGCAATGGGCATTTGAGATGCCCAGCTAGGTAGCTCTTTACCTCCCAGTCTCATTAGTTCCACCTAATTTATCTAAAGTATTGCTTAGTCAGAAGAAGTTCTGAGCATCGACTCCCGGCTATCAGCACTGAAGTGTGTAACGTGCTACTGTAAGAAGTACCAGTACATACACTGAAAGATTAGTACCTGCCCCAAAAAGGACACTTTAAGCCCAGACTTGTCCAGTCTTCCCAGGTCAGTGACATCAAGCAAATGGCCAAACTGAAAGGCATATAGGTGGCCTCCTGGAGGTCACTGAAAGGAAAAATGATGGTTCTTCCCCAGCAAAGCTTCAGACCCATTTATATCCTTTCCCTACACATCTTAGGGCAACCTCCCAGCCCCTGCCTCCCTGTCTCCACAAACATGCTGATGCAGAAGTAGCAGTACTGACTTCTCCAGAGACGCCTCCTGTATGCTGAGGATTGTCCTCCTGAAAGGTGAGAAAAATGGGAAGAAGAGCATCTGGCATTAAGATTTGGTTATTTTTATATGACCAGAGTGTGTGAGAACAAAGGCTAAAAAGTATTAGCACTTGCAGTGAAAACTGGAAGAAGGAAAGACCCCACATACTCTGATCCCAAAACAATTCATGTGCCCTTAGGACTCACTGATTTTAAGGATGGGTTGCTCACCCTGCCCACCAGATTGTGTGGCAGATAACCACCATCTGCCAGAGATTACCAGCAGCCGGCTGAATCCCTGGGTCTGGTGGGCTCAGGAGGCCCAATGCACTTCTCCAAAGGGCAAAGAGACTGTGTCATCCCCAAAACAGGGTGGGGGACAGTAAACACTGGACAGAGATCATCTCCGGTGGCATGCACAAGGGAACTCATAGCTCAATTTACGTGGTCTCAGCACTCTGGTTCAGAGATGCTACGTGCAATGTACAGCACTGCTGAGGGATGCTGACACTCCCTGGATATTTTAAGCTTTGACCAAGAGAAATGCTTCATCATTCTGCAGTCACGCACCTGTCAGTAACTTCCCTTTTATTAGCTAAAGCCCACAAAACTCACAACAAAACGTTTAACTGATCCTCTGGGTAGAATGCAACATTTTCTTAGGAAGCAATTATTGAAAACCAAAAATAGCCTCAACTTCTGTATGTCATTTTTCCTCTTAATGGGCCATTAAAAGGCTGGTTCTTGTGCTCCAGTACTCAGTACCTAGCCATAGCATTCATCACTTTCCTGGTAGTGCTGCTCTTACTGGAGCATCCTGTGCTTCCCTGTAGACCTCTGGAGATATCCAGCCATTTTGTTTCAATATCATTATCCTTGCTAACAACTGAATGTAATTGTCCAAGAGAGCAAGCTAATGTATACCTTAAGTGAAAAACACTTGTAGAAAATCGAAGAAGAAAGCTGTGGACAGAAAAGGGAATTAAAAGGCAGGACTTGCAGGCTCTACCTACTTGCAGTCCTGCTTAGAGCTTGCACCTTGGGAAGGATTTTTTAACCTCCTTTTGCCTCAGTTTCCCAACTGTAGAATGACCCATGGAAGAGGCTTGTTTGGAATATTAAACAGTGTTTGCAAAGGTCCTGAACTTAAAGTGCTAAGTGCACACACAAAAAAGTTGGTCTGCACTTCCTATGCCCCATAATGACAACATTTTCATCCCAAAATGGTGATTCTCCCCATTTCCTTCTCCCACCCTCCATCCTCAAATTTGTCTTTCTTAGGAGTTTTTCCTCCCTTTTGGTCATTATGTGCACTCATTTGAATTGCAGCCAGAGACATCTGTAGTGGTTGTCAGGAAAGCAATTCTAACAGGAAAGACAGCAAGGTGATGATCATTTCGCCCGTCGTGTATTTAAGGGAAAGGAGAAATGCCTGCCCCAGAATTAGTCTGCGGAGTTGCCAGGTGTTCCTGACCCTTGGGCCACACGGCTGGAAAAGTCACGGCGCTGCACTGCCATGGTTTCATCTCCTTACCGTCAGAGTCGCTTTGCTGCTGGCTCTCAGCCTTCCTGCCTGCAACCCATGCCGGTTCTTCTCATGTTCTTCAGCACATGGCTTGGCTTTGCCTCCACCAGCTCCTGCACCCACGGGCAGGGATGGTGACATGCTGCACGGCCTTGCTGAGACAGAGGCGCCGTCCTCATGTGGATGTGTGTGTGTGCAGTTTCTTCCCATGGAGGAACGCAACACGTTTCAGTGATCTGTACTTATCCGGCTCTCTCCTTGAATCTAGAGAAAACGAGTTCTTGGTTTTGAGATATTTCATGGCTTTAACCACCTCAAGGATGTGTAAGAGTGGCCAAAACACAATTCACAGCTCACCAAGGTAACTAAGCCAGTGAACAACTTAGAGTAACCAGAAGGGCCAGGACTACATTTTGGTGGGCTGGAAGCACATGATTTGCACATAATTTTGCATTTGAATCTTGATGCTCACTGCCAGACAAAATCAGCACAAGCCTTAGCCTGTGCCTGGGACAAAACTGACAAAAGGCTGAGCCTTGATAGAGACAAACAGAAGAATGAAAATCAGGAAAGAAAAGCCATTACAGAATCAAATGTAAGCAGCTGCAAGATCAAAGCCCAGTGCTGTGGCGGTCATATGCTCACCTGGGTTATTATTTTGTACCTAGTTACCAGCCTGTGATTGGCGCCTATAAATACAGAAAGTCAGCTCAGCTGGAAATAGATATGATCCACACCAATTAGTACCTCATCCGCTAGAAAATACAGAAAAAGGCAGAGCCATGTAAGCTGCAAAACTGAGTGCTAGCAGATGAGGCTTTGGAAATGCATCTGAGAAGATTGGGGAGGAATCAGGAAAATAAATGGGTACACATGGAAGCAAGAGGAGGACAGAAGGTATAGAGGGAGCATGCGCAGAGCTCATCACTCCCAGAGTTAGCAATGGGAAACAGGGTTCCACGGTGCTCAGTCACCAGACTGGAATGTGCAGGTGTCCTGACCATGCACTCTTGACCTATGTTCCAAGGCTGCTTTGGATGTGAAAACAGGGAACACCGAAAGCCCGCTGGCACCTGAGAAAGCTGGCATTTTGCAGCTAGCCGCTGCAAAAGGCCCTAGGTGCATGCCAGCACATCACCGAATACCTGCTGTAAAATTCAAGCCCCCAGTGAACTGGAGTTTCCGCACAAGCTCCCCACCAAATGCCGAGAGGGCAGCAAGGCGCAGGGAGTGAGCCCACACCCGCTCCCTGCTGACCCACAGCTCCCCACCCTGCCCGGGTGACACAGGCTGGAGCCCAGCCAGCTCCTCCCACTCATCCTTTATAGCATCGTCTCTTCCCTGTGGAGCCCTGCTCCAGTGCGGTTCAGGCTGCAGAACCCAGCTGGGAGCTCTGGATGTTTTCCTTCCTACCCGCAGAAGCCCTTTTATCTTTCAGCTGCCAAAGAGGCATGTCGATCCTGACAGGAAAGCAATCAGCAAGTCTCTCCAGAGGCATCACGGACACAGGCATGTTTAAGCCTCACTCCTGTTCCCTGCCCTTATCTGCCTGTCTGCAGCTGTGTGAGCCTTGGAAGAGCCCGAGCTGCTCCCTCATCCTGTGCTATGTCCAGGGTGAGGATCAGCTAACTGCCTGGATCTGCCAGGAAGACCATCTGGCACAACACCCTGGGATCAGCCCTGCCCTTTTCCCAACATTTCGGACAAGTGACAAGGGGTATTGAACGGAAAAGGGAGTTGCAACACCTATGGGGTCACTCATTTACCACCTGCTTGTACAGTTCTTCCCACTTCCCCTTCATCTGCACTGATCTGGCACCAAGTGAGCCACATCAGAGACTGTTTCTTGGCTAATAATCCTGCCAGAAACCCTTAATCTGTTTTTAAATAAAGGCTGAGTCCTCTGAAAGATGAGGGACTGGGGCAAGGAATATAACTAAAACCATAAAACAGGAAAGAAAATACACACACATTCCCAGGGTCTTCCAAGACAAGCTCCAGAAAGGTTATGCAAGATGGGCACTACATAGTCACATCCAGTTTCTGCTGCTGTTCAGAGCTGCTGCACAGCCAGCCCTGGAGATAAGGAGCTTTCAGCCCTGGGATAGATCCCTTCAGCCTGTCTGGCTGTGTCCTTCAGTTCTGCCCAGGAGCGCAGCAACTAGCAGTAAAAAGAGTGTGTGATCAGCTGTAATTAAAACCCACCACCATCATCACACCTACCAGCAAAGGCAAAGGCTTCAAAGATGTTGCCTGCTGCCACAGAGAAGTTTCTGTCCTCATAAGCCTCCTGGGAGGCAGCAGGAACCCTTTTCTGGGAGGAAAGCTGAGGGTCACGGGCATCAACAAAGGGTTACCCAGCAATTGCGTGGCTGGGGAGCAGCTCTGCGCAATGCCCCGTTTGTAAATGCCCAGCTAAAACACCCTTCAGGCATACAACATGTCTTGAACGGGGTAGTGGTTTCTGCGTTGTGGCTGACCAGGGGAGCCAAAATCCATACAGCACGCAGGCACCTGGTGTGTGCTGCCCGGCAGTAGCTGCTGGTCACCGCACGACCTGATGATGCAAATGAAACCCAATGACCTGGCTGAGCAAGGCTCCTTCGCCACACTGTCTAATGCCTGTGCAATAAAAGAAACTGTTTTATTTTTGGCCTCCCACTGACACAGCACAGTGCTGAGACGCAGATGTGGTAAATTTTCTCGGGCGTTAAAGCACCGAAATGAAACAGTTGTTGCAGCAAATTTCATCCTTCAAGTTCTTAAGCAGGACACAGACCATCACAGCCTGAGTCATCCAGCCTCACAGCAACACAAACTTGCTGTCTATACCCTGCGTTGCCTTTTTGCGGCAAATCCACCAGCCTGTTGTGGCGCAAAGCATTTAGCAATTAATACTTCTGTTGCGGTAGGAACATCCCCTACAGTTTGAGGATGCAAACAGTTTCTTCCTGGCAATCCACAGTGCAGCTGCCAGAGGCCACCAATCTGAGCCGGAGCCTCAGTGTTATTTTAAGCACTGTTCCCAGCTGCGGCAGCACTGTGTTCGCCAAACCCCTTCCTTCTAGAAAGGAAGGAAACTAGCCAGGATGTGTGGTAACTTTCAGAGAGATCAGGTGTTGACCCTTTCCCAGCGTGACGTGAAGATAAAATTAATCCACGCTTTAGCACAGCTGATGAAGAATCCTATACACCTTGCACGTTCAAATCCATGTATTTTGGTTGTCCCTTTAACTCTAAATTTAATACACATTCCTCAAACTCCAGCCCAATGCCAGGACCTAGATGATACTTTGTGCATTCCTATCACAGAACAAACATGTCATCACAGTCATTGAGCTGTATTAAAAACCAAAGGACCCACCTGTAAGTGAGAATGAATGAAGTCTTTGAGGGATAGGAGGTTGCTGTTGGCCTGACACAGAGCAGAATGCCAAGAATTTGTGCATTTCTGACTCACTTGCAGCTAGGTAGCCAGCCCCCCTGCACACCCACATGGACCCAGCTGTGGGCTTCAGAGCGATTTCCCAGTTTATTGTTTTTCTGATTAGAATCGAGGTTGGGATAGAGAGCTGCAGACACACAGAGGGAGCGTTGATGCTATGGGGTCAAACTGTGGCTGACAGCAACACCCCAGCAGTACAACCCATGCAGAAAGAGTGCTACGCGCACACGTGTGCTATCCCACACGTAGGCAAGAGCAAGCAAAGGAAACATGCAGGCGTGCTGCACTTACCGAGGGCACTGCGTTGCTTGCAAGCTTGGTGATGTGCACACATACTGGAGAAGAATGATTAAGGCAAGGGCTCTGCTTCAGGGTCACCAAGTGCCACTGGCCAAGTCCTGCTGCTTTTCTGCTCCCCTGCCTGCCTTGAAAAGTTCAGACATACCCACCAGGTACATGGGTATAACAGTAGCGGGTGCCAGGCAAATGTCCTTGAACGACAAGAAAAGCGATGCCCTTCCTAAGGGATGGGTTGGGGTGGGATGGGGGAGAAGGCAGAAGCTGTGAGCACAGCCCTCCCTAGCCGCTAACCCACATCCCCTCCTGTGGCTGCCTGGCCCACCCAAGGGACTTCCCACAGCAGCTTCACCTGCTGCCCCACCAAATCCCATTTGGGTGGGATGCGAATAGGGTGCAGACAGTACCTGCAAAAGGTTTACCTCCCCATAGGCACAGTCACCGCAGGGCACAAACCCAAACAGCTTCTGTTTTAACTGCCTGTCAAGAGAAACACTCAACTATCATCTCAGTTAATTTAGCAAAGGGTCACTTTAGCTAAAACAAACGGAAAAGAGGTGAGCACCTTGCATAATCTAAATCACATTTACTCCCACACACAGAGTAAATAAAGAAATATCTGGTATATTGTGCACTGTGGCTGACTGAGAAGTATGTTTATAATAAACATCCCCGTTCTAAAAGCAGTTAAAGGAGGGGTGTAATGAGCCATGGAGGAAACATCAGGAAGACGAATCTAAGCGCTCAGTCAGCTCTAAGGTCTCCCAGCTTCAGTCTGCTTTCCTATGGTGGATCTTGGCAGTCAATACTAGCAAACTGAAGCAGACCCGTTGGCCGAGAAAATGACGGTGTGAGTTACAGGACTAGGTGATGGCACTTACAGCAATGGTTTGCATAGTGCTTCAGTCACAAAAGAGAGGCTGAGGGGGATGTTGCTGACCAGCATGCCTTGCTCTCAGCTAGTTTTGTTTAGAATATGCACAGGCAACATCCCGATGCACGCTCAAACCTGTGGAGAAGAGTAAGTTTACAGAGGGTCTGCCACAAGGTTAAGACCTGCCAGTCTAAGATGGAGCCCGACGTGGTAAGAACTGCATCAAAATGAGGCGGTTCAGACATGCCATACAACCCCACGGGGAATTACCTGCTGGATGAGAAAAAACAGGAGTTGCACAGAGCTGGCCAGGTTCTCGGATTTCCTCAGCCACTTGGTCCCAAAGCTCTGCTCTTATTCTAGAAAGCTTTTGTGCAAGCTTGCCAACTGTTACCCAGCCACTGCACGGTTTAGATGAGGAAAGGAAAACCTTTTCCAATACCCTTACTGGTTGCTCATGCAATACTTTACAGTATTAGTGCTCAAAGGCTCTCATGGCAGCTTCTGCCTTGGCCCTCCCTAGTCCCGAAAGCCCTGTTGTTCTGGAGAGGCATTAGATTGCACCTACATCATGAAGACTATGTAGATACAAGTCCAGAAAGGACTTGCGTAAGTAGCAGGTTATTACAGCAAGTTCCTAGTTCCTAGGCTCTCCAGACACTTTCAGTTCTGCACTGTCCAACAACATTTTTTTAAATATCTATTCTGTGTTTAGTTGGATGGGAAAGAATTTGTGATGAAGAGGTAGGCAACATTTTTTGTGATAGCTGTTTAAGTTGATGAACCCTGAAAACAGAATTAAGAACAGATAATGTTGATTCCTCATCCATATCTCTAGGCAGGAGAATGATGGACGTTGCTTGAAATAGCACTGCTTGAAGGTATGTGTATAAAATCAGGGAGAAAAAAAGGGACTGCTCTACCTTGCATGCAATTTGTGAAGGAAAAAATACTTCAGGCTAACCCAGAACAGCTGACATGTGGCTGCAAGAACAGCGCGGTCCTAATGTCAGAACTGCATGCAGGTGAGAAATCTGTTGGCAAACACGGTTATGACAGACTGCTCCAGAGAAAGCTTTCCAAATGCAGAAAAGGAGCTTGGATTATAAAGATGGAAAATTGCATGTATGAGGAGAGAGCCAGAAGAAAATGGTTTTTAGTCTCAGCTGTTTGTACTGGAGACATGAAGCACTGAGGTTGCAGGAGCTGCTTCTTCCACCAGCCTCAGCAAAAGCTGAGATTCTGAAACCTGCAGTGGTAGTGAAAGTTCCTGGGTCCTGGCCCTCCTCTCTTCCTCTAATCACGCTCGATTACAATGACAAACTACAGAGCTAGACAAACACAAACCAACAAAACTGTGAATTGTAATGGGTTTGTCATTGAATAGATGTCTGCCCCCCTAAATACCCACCAGTCCCTGTAACTTCTTTTCTCCCTTCTACAGGTTGGGCTGAAGGCCAGCCCAGAGAGATGCAACTCTGTGGCTTTAGATGCCGCTGCTGGCAAAAGAGCCGTGAGAAGCCTCATCGCAGCTTCCGCTGTTTCACTGAGTAGCTCCATTTTCTTGCCCATGGTCCTTGCCTCAGCTAACTTCGGACCGTGGCTATGCCTGCCCAGGTACCCTGCTGACCCAGGCCCACTCGTGCCTTTCTGGCTTGACCCAGGACCTGCCTTTTTCCTATGGACTTGCGTGGCAGTCGCTGGACTGTGACTGGCCCTGGTTACTGCCACCGGAGCGGCTCTGCTCGCCTTGCTCAATTACCCTGGGACTGCATCAGTGAGGCCACTGCCCTGCTGTCACCCTTTGCTCCAGCTCATCTTCCCTTACAGAGCAGCACTTGACATTGCTGCTCCTTGACACAAAAACTCAGTGAAGGAAACCAAAACTTTACACATATAACATTGATAGCACTGAAGATAATTGCTGCTAGCAGCAATGGCATAGGCAGGCTCTTCAGAAAACCTTCACTTTCTGTGTGACTATATGAATGGTTTTAGTAGATGAGTAGAATAAAGTTTTTAAATTAATAAAGATATGTACATATATCTAGAAGTTTTGCTCATGTGTTAGGAACATTACTGATGCAATGCCTCCTAAGGAAGGAATTTTGTTTTGCCTTGAGTAGATCTGCATTTAAAATCCTTTCGGTGCTGACTTGAGATAGTCCTGAAACTGCCCCAGAAATAACATGCAAAAGTAGCAGAAGTAATGGCTGTGCTACAGCGCCTGCCTGAAAGGTAGAGAGACACCACGACACTTGCTTGTTTGGAAGAAGGTGCAGCAAAGTAACTAGGCCAATAGAGACAAAGTTCTCACTCAGTTTGGCAGGGGCTGAGACCTGAAGCTGATGATGGGACACCCCTCTTTCGCTGCTGTACTTCTTTCTTACCACTCCAGTTATTCACCCTCAAAACCAGAGAGATGTAAATTCTACCTCTTTCACACCAGATAGTGTGTGAAAACCCTAGGTTTGGTCTTTCTTGGAAACCTTTTCTCTGGCTTCAAAATCACCCTGAGCAGATTGGCGTTTCAGGGTTGGCTTGCCTTTCTACTCCAGTAGAGCAGGGACTGGACTCTCCTCCACAGATGCTGCAACACATTAACATCAGAGCAGTTACCAGTCACCCATGAGGAGAGGATGGCACAGCAACTGAGGCAGGTACAGAGACTTTAAGGCAAGGGATTTAGAAGGCTTGTTTAGGAGGGCTCTAGGAGCAGAAGCTTTGGACAGGGTGGAAGATAGGAAATTTGAACTGAGTGAAGGTAGTCCTGGAGAAGGGCAGAGAAGCAGCCCCCATGAAGAGCGAGGCCTCTGTCTTAAGAAAAGGATGAAAGCGAGATTGTGCTGAATGTGGAGGTCTTTGGGACAAGAGCAATGGGAAGTCAGGACCCCAAGTTCTATTTTTCTGGTGGAAACCAGCTGCATGATCAGATATTAGCCAGGGTATTTCCTCTTCTGTAGCAACTCTGCTGGTTTCTCCTTATTTCCTGTAGCATCCCAGCAAAAGTCTGACCCACATTCTCCTCAGTGCTGGTTCCTGTTCCTCCCGTCCCTTCTCTTCTGCAGGTAGACAAGCATAAGGAAACCATATTTATGCCCCCCTGCCCCCCGCCCCAGAACTCTTCTTTTGCCCCAGTTTCTCCAGTCACAAGTCATCATCACAAGCCATATCAAGGACAATTCTCCTTTAGAACACACACCAGCTTAGAAGATCCTCTTACCTCTAACTGGGTCCTACAAGATCTGGTCATGGAAATGGGGATATCTGTAGAATAAACTGAAGAGCCGGATACAACTGCAGGAAGATCACAAAAAAATGCCATTCTGCTGCAAAAATACTAAATTCTTTGTACAATTATCAGTTCTCCAACTACTGATTCAGGGTCCCATTAGAGAACACAATGGCATAAGGCATTCACATCTATCAGAAAATGTTCTGTTGTCTGCGATTTGTGGCAGATAACCTCATTCATGCTTTTTTGATTATTCAAATCCATGGTTTATTATTCAAGTTAAGATGCTTGCCATAGTTTGGGCTGAGCTGGCCACTGAAAAGAAAATTGGTTCTGTTTTACCTCAAACCAGGACAATGCTAGAGCATGATTTTGATAGAAGGGAATAAACTTCAGAGCAAATTTTGCAGGCATGAAGTGTACGGGCTTTGGTTATATTTAGTAATGCGATTACAGTTTTGTTCTAGTTTGTGTTGGAGTGCTATCGCTTGATCCTGCCTCTTTTCATTCCACTTGGATTTGTTCTTTGTTAAATGAATGGGGACTTAACAGAAAGTAAATCACATGCTATTTAATAAGGTTTCAGATTAAGTACTAAAGAGCCACAAACATGTTGAAGTCTACTTGAAAGCCCCACAGCTTTGCTCATCCTTAGTCACAATTGTTTCCGAACAAACAGTAGTCATTTGTGTCCAAGCATGAAGATATAGCTTGTTAACCCTTGTTAAGATACTTTGATGTTTGTTGTTGCCATGTTCACCATTTTTTCTAAAGCTTAGTCTCCTTGAGCCCAATACCAATCTGCCTGCAAACTTCTCATGTTACAATTAATTAGGTTTTGCAAAACCTAATTTTGCAAATTTAGGTTTCAGTTTTAGTGGGACAGCCTCCCCCTTTTCTTCTATGTAAGAAGGGCTGAGCATGTCAAAATTTCACTAGAAACACATATGAGCTGCAATTGCATCATATAGGAAAGTCTAAGCTCCTTCCTCCTAATCTGCTTAGCCGTGGAAGGCTATCAGAAGTTACATCAAGGTATGCAGTGGGCTTTCAGAGCACCGCTTACATGTACTATTCCAGCACGTGCCATCTGAGGAACATGATAATGTTAAAACGTGACAATTTCCTCGTTGGAGTGTATTTACAGCTGAAGGTCTATGTTAAGATTTGTGCTGTGTAATTTGTATACTCAACCCTTGCCTACACATCAACAACCGAAAAACTACACAGCCTAAAACATCTGCTGGAGTGTTATTCTCTACCCATGCTGACCCTGGCAGCTTTCATTTAGGACCCTCCGTCTCTCCTAGAAGTGGTCAGAATTCCCTGCTTAGAAAACTTCTAGTTTTATTTTTATGTTCAGCCCTAGCATGTTGTGTTCCTGCCATTTTCTACACAGGCTGCATTCGTCAGCAGAAGTTTATCTGCCATGATGCATCTAGATTTTTGGTCCTGATGAGACCAGCTTAAATATGATGGTAACCTCATGGCTGTGACAGGTGAGTAAACTGGCATAGAAAAATCTGATTCTTTTAGAACAGAATCCTACTCTGCAAAACATTACAGAAGGTAGAAATAAAATGCTTGGTTTAGTTTGAGGCATTCAGGATTTCGGGGGAGGGAGGGGAAAGAGTTTGAAAGATAACCCATTGCAAGACACCTTTTGTTAAAACAAGTGAAAAGGTGACTCATTTTGCATGACATTATTTCTAACTAAGCGTAATTGACTGCCTTGTCCACTCTCCTCTCAGCCTATCACAAAAAAACCTGATCACTACAGCAGTTTGAACAGAATACATGACAAAGGATACTCAACCTATGCATTGTTCAGTCTCCATATCTGCTGCAAGGGTGTAGGATGTCTTGCACATATCTGTATGAGAGAAAAATTTCTTTTCAAAGGAAATCATGAAACTTAAGTTCTTGTAGTGCATAGTCCTTCATCAGTGCAATTACATTTCCTAAAGCAGAGAAATAAGAAATAATGACTCAGTAGCAGAGGAGAGCAAAGGCACAACCTAGGAACCAAAATCTGAGTGTTCTGGCTTTCACACCAACAGCAGATAAAGACAGCTTGGAAAGATCCTTGTTCGAGCAACTGTGTCTCACTGAACGATGTGGCAGGGACAAAGGCACAGCATCAGAACTGAATCTAAACCATCTGTTAAATGTCATCATGCACGAAACGTGTTACTGCATTAGATCCAGGCATTCGGATTTACATTCTGGCTGGGATACTAAATAAAGAGTAGAAAAATCTCAAGCGAACAGAGCAGAAATATTAACTTTAATAAAAATGGTATGCAATTAATTACCCTGTTCAGAGAAAAGCCAGAAGGGGGTTAGCAGACAGGTACTGTGTGCCAAGACTGATACTAAACTGGGGTTTTGCAAAAACAGATTTCAAAAACCCTATGGTGGGCCCAGAGCTGGAATAGCTAATCAGGACCGAGATGCCTAGCAAAGAAAAATAAACTTCAGTCTGGAGAAGAGAAGGCCCGGGGGAGACCTTATAGCAGCCTTCCAGCATTTGAAAGGGGCCTACAAGCAAGGTGGGGAGGGACTTTACAAGGGCACGTAGTAATAGGACGAGAGGTAATGGCTTCAAACTGGAAGAGGGGAAGTTTAGGTTAGATCTCAGGAAGAAATTTTTCACTCTGAGGACTGAGGCACTGGAACAGGTTGCCCAGGGAAGCTGTGGATGCCCCATCCCTGGAGGTGTTCAAGGCCAGGCTGGATGAGGCTTTGAGCAACCTGGTCTAGTGGGAGGTGCCCCTGGCCATAGCAGGGGGGTTGGAACTAGATGATCTTTAAGGTCCCTTCCAACCTAAACCATTCTATGATTCTATGAAACTTCTTGTAGCACTGGGAAAAATTCTGAGTTCCTCAGAGCAAGATAATGCCACTGCTATACTAAACACCTGCTCAAGGTTATTTGAAGCACAAACCCAAAAACTCAAGGCCTAAAGACGATCAGTTTTATAACAGTTTTATTCAAGTCTGTGTGCTCTAGTGTTGAGACAAGGCCTAGATCAGCATTACACTGTAATACAATAATTTTAGCCATTGAACCAAGCCTGCTTGGCATCCTTGGTTTACAATTTACAGTACATCCAAAAAAAGAGCAAAGAGAAAAGAAATCCCAAAATGCCAACAACTTTCATTAGCTCTTTGCTTCACTTAAATATTGTTCTATAACATAAAATAATTTAATACAAAAAAAGAACTATAATCCAAATACACATAATACATTGACACAGAACAGAGGAAAGATACAGTAGATTATGCACAAGAGTATTCAGTTGATGTGTTACCTACAGTGAAACAAACTGGACATTAATATAATTTAACTATTTAAGCCCAAGAGGGTCAGAGGCAACAAGTCCGGGTCACAAATAAAGCTTTTTAAAAAATAATGCAATCTTCTTTTCCTCTAAGCTTACTGCTGTACAGAAGTTAAAGGAAGGCTCCAACAAATCACTTAATTTGACAACATTTCATCACACAAACAAGAAAAACTTGGTGGCCTCTGTTATTTTACTCAACTCTGGGGTACATTACCATTTGCTAATGTAACTGCTTCGTTGCAGGTTCTTCGGGCAAAACATACCTTCAGGTGCTACTTCCATAGCAACAGACTTTTGAACACCATGAACAGAAGAGAAGACATACAGAGGTCTCCAAAAACAGATTGAAATACTTAAGTTGTAAGATGACTCCCAGTCCTGCACAGTTTGGAGTTCCTTACGAAGTACCCAACACCTTCCACACAGTGATTTCAACAGAAGCAGAAACTATCCCTTATCTCAAAAGAACAGACATGGGGGCATGATCTTACACTAGAGTAATCTACTCACCTGGTTCTTCAGATTTACAACATTGTACCTAGGAAAGTCAGGTCACAGATTTTTGCGTCTGGCGTTAAATAGAAGCAGGAGCAGATCCACAATTAATAAGGCAAAAGAAAGAAGTAGCTTATAAAAAGGAGGAGGAAATACATTCTCTGGCTGAGAAATTATTGGACTTTCAAAGCCACAGAAGAGACACTGTTAAAAGCACAGGTATTTTCCCTGATTTTTCCACCACTGTTGCCCTGCCCACTCCATATAAGCCTCTCAACTTATGTCAGGCAAAATATCTCAGATATTTCCCACCTGTCCTGAATTTATGACAAAGAAATCATATATACCAGCACAAAGTGCTGCACCAACAGCTGACAAACAAGAACCCATGAACTCTAGTAACAGCTGATCACTGCTGAACTTCTCAGGTCTGTTCACCAGCCTTAAGGGATGCATTTTTGAAATGAGAAAACACCTGAGAAAAGGCCTCAGGTTAAACTGACATTTGCACATACAACCTCCACGCACCATTTAACCCCCCCTTTACAGCTAGCAATCTGCTAATGCAGAAGTCGTTGATCCTCCCTCCCGTGTCAGAAAACATTCTCAAAGCTTACTCTGTTTATGGTAAGAATTAGCAGTCAAATAAGCATGGCATGTGCAGTCATGGAAAGGCCACAAGAGTCAGCAATAAAACCGGCATTTACTCAGAGGCTTGTGAAGGAGCTCTTTCCTCAGGTAAACTGACTCTTTCCTATGACAATCTAAGCACAGAGTCTGGTCCTTCACATTAATCTCTACAGGACAATCCCCCAGTTTAGATTAAAATAGCTTTGCTGAATTGGGGTCATGTGCACTTTGAGCCACAGATACATTCCACTGACTTCGGGGATGTTTAAGGATGTGATGAAGAGATTTCTTGAACTGAGGCCTCTTCCCTTTTAACTCAAAAGTTAATTACCCTAAATACGAACATTTACACCTAAATGTCCCTGGCTTTACATGGTTTCTTACTGTCACTGCCATATACGAGGGGCACTGGTGCTTACTGATTTTAAGTGGATCTAGGTATATTCTCCACTTCAAATTTAGCTAACCCCCAAAGAGACCCATGTTGCACAAGAATGGATTTTACTCTCTGCAAAGAGCACTGGCCAAACTCAAACTGTTCAACTGGCAAACACTCCTATGCTTTCTTTTCTTCTTATTCCCCCACCCCCCCTTTTCTTTTCTGGTGGCTTCATTTTTTATAGTCTAGGATTTCTGGATGTTATGGTTGTCAAGATAACCTTGAAAGCAGAGCAATGGCAGAACTGATGCAGTAACACCTGCTTGAGATGCAGCGTGAAAAGTCAGCTCAGAGGTATTAGCTGCCCTGTTCAGATAAAAATGCTAACCCTGTTGACACCGTTAAGAGCTGTTCACTAAAGCCTGCAAGAGAGAACAACAAGCCTGCTATGAATATCTGGGCAATTGGTTGAGTCATTTCGTGATGCAGATTGGGCCTGGGAGAAAACACATTACCCAAGTTGAGAAGTAGCCACATCCAACATAATTCAAGTTGAGAAGTGGCCACATCCACAAATTCCAGAAGAACCCAAAGAAGAAGGTCAGTTCTCCTCCAGATGTAATTAAACTCAAGCAGCTCAGTGCATAACTGAGCTATGCCAAACAGTAATCAGAGGGCAGGTTTACTCTGAAACTCAATGAGGAGAAACTAAGTACAAGTGTTCCCAAAGAACTTGTTCATTTATACACTGAAATCTGCTGTAAGCAGCATTCTTGCCAATGAAGCTTGGAAAAACACCAGCATATCTTCCTGCTCCATTATAACCTCTACTGCTAAAACAGCAAGACACAAAAGCATCAGGACAGGGCTATAACGATGTTTCTTCTTTCTCAGACTCAGATGTCTCTCTTCAAGACAAGGAGGTTAATGTTATCCAACCTCAACATCTGTTCTTGAGAAAATGCTAAATTGGACACTCAAGGAAGAACAGGGAGACATTGTCAATCACACTGAAATAGCATATATAAAACACATTATTCTGGTCTTATGTTGGGGTTTCAACCGAACTTTTGAACACAATGTAGGTTCTCACTAGCTATCCTGGCAACTAAAAATCAAGCACGAGATCATAGAAAAGTATTTCTGAATAACGAAGGGCTTTCCCTTCCCCTGTCCCAACATGACTGGTTTTTCAAATAATTTATTTTAAGCAAATAAAACTTCAGCATTCCTGCTGCAAATTTGTTCTAAGCACCCTTTTGCTAGCTGTGCATCCATCTGACCCATCAGCGACAGGCCTAACAGTAGCCACTACACTGCACACTAAAAATGTGTCATGGTTTCTTAATATTAGCTACATCAGGCTGTTTGCACATTATTAGCATTCAGATACAGTAAGGACTGTATCAGGATCTGATACACTAGGAAAATAATACTGCAAATGCAGGGAAATAATCAGGATTGTGTGGAGGTCCACTTCAGGAGCACATGAGATTATTTAAAAAAAAAAAATAATCTGTTTTCAAAAAAGAGGTCTTCACTTTTAAAAGCAGTATCGACCAATATGAAATCATCACCTTTTGATCTGTGGACAATCAGCTCTTCAGAATGGTCAGAAACCATCAAGAAAAATGCCCTGCCTTGTCCTTTATTATTTTGGAGACATACATAGTAAAAGCGAGTATAATCTTAACTTATAAAACTGAATTGCTGGCTTTCTTTTTCCATCACAAATTTGCATGTCAGAGCCAAATCCAAGTGTTTGCCTCTGTCCTCCCATCATTCCAGCCTCAACTGCTTACCCTAGAGCAATTCTCATCAAAACTTACGCTTTCTTCCCGTTCCATCTCTATAAATGAGGTAGTTCAGGGTAAAATAAAACAAACCAAGCAGAAATTAAGTAACTACACATTCCTCAAGTTACTTACCTATGATGCCAAGAGATTACCAAGCAGCCAGTATCCTTCTGTCTTCTGACTTTGCTAAGAAGGATAATTTCACTCTTTTACTCGCTATTTCTTGTCAACCTCCACTTTAACTTCTCCCAGCTGTATCTTACACTTCTAGCTTGGAAACATTTTAGGTCAAAGCACACCTAAAATTTGTATTGGTTTCTGTCTTGGGCCCCCAGGTACTATGGTAACAAGAATTAATAACCGATAAAGATGGGATAGGGGCAGAATTCTAATTGAGAGACAAGGAGAGCCAGTGACAGCACACTTCTTTCCACAGGGGTGTACGCACATCAGTGAATGGGAGAACATGAAATGTTTACTGTGCTGGTATTTGGCCTGATGTGTGATGAAGAACACTACAGTACTGAAAACTACAACTAGGAGTTCCCTCTAAAAAACAACCTCAGGCCCTAGGCAAGGAGGCATGTAAGACAGAAGGCACCTAGGAATACAGGATGCACGTAACACATACATATGTACTTCACAGGCTTTAAAAAATGCCCCCCCCAAAACCCAAACAGTCCAAAGCCATTCTCAGTAAGAAAATTATGTTCTTAGTCATTTAGAATCAAAGAAAAAAAGATTTTTCACTCATGTACAGAAGGAGATGAAAAGCATTTCTTGTACACACACACACTGATGAAATGCTGATGACTTTCCAGATGCAAAAAAAAAAAAAGGAGATCCTTGTTGGAGAAGAACAATAATTATTCTGGTAGCTACATCAGACCCACCACCTAGTCACCAGTGGGAAATAACCTTTTATTCAAGTACACACACCTCAGCCTGGGAATGACTATTTTTAAGACACAAAAATAAAGCTGATGTAGGTAATTTCAGAAGCTGCATTCATCTATGGCCAATGGCAAAGCTGCTTATAAAAAGCTGAGCATCAGAAAAAACAAAAGCAAATGCACATTTTGACTGCAGCATATGGCTTTCTACTACTGCATTCAACAGGAGGGAGCAGCAGAATAAGCCATAAATGTATTTCCATACTGCCTCGCAAAACTGTCAAAGTAGGGCTGAGGAAACAAACCTAAGTTCTTCTTAAGACTCTCTTGGTTTGTTAACTTAAAAAAAAAGGGAAGAAAATCTAACCCACAAACTGGATGGCAAACAAGCAAAAAAAGATAAAAATTTGGTTAAAGATCCTTTCTGTTCAGCTAGATGCAACACCACTGGCTATGCAAACCACCATATTCTAATCTTACAATAGGAAATTTAACAGAAAAACACAGAAAGACATTCTTTCCTAAAGGTATCTTAATTATACGATCAATCAAAGGTTTATGAAGTCTGAAAGTTATCCTCTGTGACAGCATGTGTATGTGTTGGTTTTCTTTGCACATACATGCTGTATTTATTGCTTGTTTGCAAATACGTTTTAACACACGCCTATCCCTTCACTCTTAATGTCCAGTTTTACCCAAATTATAGCCTTAAGTTATAAATATAGAAGCTAAGAAACTGTTCTGCAGCAGCAGAATCAGGATCAGAAATCCTCATTTCCAAATACAGGCATACTTGTTTCATTCTGAAAAAAGTGAAGCCAAAAGGAGCACATGTATCAGCATGCAAGATATAGGCCTCCTTATTTGCCACAGAGTTGGTAAGAGTTCTTGAGAATACTGCCAAAATGCATGGAAAAGGTTAGAGAGCAATTAGCACTTTTTCCAAGAAGAAAGGTTTCAAAAACCCCCAAAGAAACAAAACCAGTAATATTAGCTTAAAATTACTTACAAAAGTAACAGGCCATCACTGAATTTTGGGATACAGTATTAGGTTTGGTTCCATACATCTAATGGGACTCCAGCTCCCATATTCATCCCACAGAGATGAATTAAGTTTCAAATAAAAATTAAGCTCAAGATAGAAAGGTGACTCAGGATGGGAGGTTTCGTGTCGTTTTCTATTTAACAGAACACTCCAGATGACAAAGACCTTTCTTTACTTGACCGTTACTGCCTCACCTTCAACAGAAAGAGCGGTATCCGGTTTCATGACAAATCGAAGTAACATCTCTATGCAGTATTGTCCATAAAGTCTTAAGATAGCAGCATGCTATGAAGAGGAAGGCAACTACTCCCATTCCTAGAGGTACAGAAAAAATACTTCATCATAAAAGCATGCCAAACCAGAACTGGTCTTTCCACATCAATAATGAAAAATTCACTTTGAAAATACTCATTTTGCTAGAAAACCACTACAAAAAGAGTATTTTCACAGAGGTCCCCTGCCCCATACTGAGTGTTGACCCACTGCAATAATAATCTGAAGGAAAAAAACCCCAAACTATAAAAAGTTACATTTGCACCTTTGAAGGGTACTGAAAGGAGATGAGACCTACTTGCTGGCAAAACAGAGCATTGTGCAGTCCATAGGAAGCAACAGTATTAGAAAACAATCCATAACTATTATCACCTTAGTTTTGACACAAAAGCTTTCTCCTCTCGACCTGTCCCACACACAATTTCTGTGAAACCAGTAGAAATTTATCAAAAAATTTGTTCTTTTTGCACTCATTGCTATGTCTGTGCTTTCCCTCCAACTTAACAGGAAAAAAAAAAACAAACAGGCTACAAGGGTAGCATATTTTGAAGGGCTGGCAATTTTTTTTTATTTCCTAAATCAGCACATCAGTTAGTGATGCATACTGCCAGCTATTTAAAAGAAAATACGTATCTACTTCCAGAGCAGAAAAACTTTCTCAGTAACAATCTTATTACTATTGGTTAAAAAAATTGTCACTTCCGCTTTGTGAGCTGTGTAATTACTTTACCACATTTTACCTCATCCTTTTGTCATTATATTTTAGACTGCTCAGTGATTTTGTGCTCTCTTATTATCTTTTTCTCAATTTCTCCAGAAAAAAAGTGCAACTTATTCAGATATTTAAGAAACAATACATTTATTAGGATTTTTTTTATAGCAAGATTTTCATGATCTTCCTCAAGAACACTACTGGAAAGGTATGTCAATCACCATAATTATGAAACTTCTGTCTCCCTGATTAATGGGAATACTAGTATCCAGTAGAAAAAAAAGATTTGCGAGCTGACTGGCTCATATCTCCTCAGTACATTGCTGACTACAGTGATGCACGCCTTTGGAGATTTGGAGCACCTCAGCTCCCAGCACTTCCACTGGGAACGAAAAAACCCAACAGATTAAGAAGGAAGAGAAATCAAGTCAGGATGGGATAGATGGATATAGTGGAAGGTTACGAGCTAGCTTAAATGTGCATGTAGCCTCTGGCCTCAGAACACCAGTTGCAACAGCTTTTGGGATGCATAAGGTAAAATACCTGACAACTCTTTGTCTGGAGAATCCCCTCTGCCTGTCAGAGAACACCCCACCACCTGATAAAGCCGACAGCTTTGTTTCTACAACAGACTGCTCTTGCCCAATACCTCAGGTCAGTCACAGGGCTCCCAACTGGAACAGTTATTGGTTGATGATCAAAGACCACTGCATTTTATTTCACATGCTAGATTCAGTGAAGATAAATGCATCCAAGGAGTGTTCAAAAAAACCAAACAAATGCAAATTATGCTTCTACCTAGTGTTTCTGGTAGCTTATAAAGGTAGATATAAAAAATATCTAGGTTGTAAACCCTGATCTGGAGCCTTGACTCCTTGTCATCAATCCTATGTAGTTCCTTTGATAGAGCAATGTCCATTTTGTGTTAGGGAAGATGCGCTTCGAAGCAAAATACCTCTAACAGGTCAGCTACACTCCACCTTCACCAAGTGATTACCTAGAAGGGAGATGGGGGAAAGTGTTTCAATATTTCTTCCTGAACTTTTCTAAGCAAAAGAGGTAACAGAACAACTTGGCTTTAGAGCTGTCTCGCCTGCTGGGAATTTGACAGAAACCTGACAGAAACAGTTCACTTGGTGAAAGCAACTGGTCAACTATGAGAAAGCTTAGTGGTCCAAGTTAAACCAGTATGACCTAGAAATGTAATCTCCCATTCCACACAAGTAAATGGATGTCGAAAGAGTTCTGTTTGAATGGAGCTATTCCAGGCGTTGTCTCACAACAGTACTGGACTTCCCTAACAGGCTGTACACTGCATCAACAACACTTTCAAATCAGGTATTTGCACCCCAGCAGTCAGTAGATCAGCAAAACGAGCACAGATCTGTACAAAAAGAGCAAACAGATATGCTGTACCCTGCAATAAAGCAGACTGCCCTACTATACTCACATAAAGGCCACATCCCTTATTTATCATGCTGAAACTGGGGAAGAGTGAAGCTCTCATAAAAGCCAACAAGATATACCTGCAGAGGCCCTGACATACTTGCAGTTCCTAGACAGAAAACTGTGAGCACAGGCACCCCCTACCTGTGTGACTTTCTCCTTCAAGACAGGGGTCTGTTCTTGCTCCAGAGTTAGGAGTTTTTACATATTTGAACAAGAATAAAGTTTTACATGTCTATAGTGCCTTTCACTCAAAGATCTCAAAGGACTTCATACCTATTACATATGTCCCAACCCCTCCCCCTGTGAGGTAGGTATCATCCCTATTATTTACAGATGGGGAAATTCAGGCACAGAGGTTACATTATTTGCCCAAGGTCACACAGTGAGTCCATGACAAAACAAAACATAATCCAGATGTTCTCATTCTTGTTTGCACAATCCAACTCCCAACAACACAAGCCTCAAGTTCAAAACAGCCTTAGACAAGCATCAGTGTGCATAAGAACAGTCTTAGGTTTCAAGGGCAACTCCTAATAATTGTAAGAAAGGAGGAAAAACAGGAAGAAAAAAGAAAAGAGAGGACACATAACTTACTGCTGCAAGCTAACACAGCTTTAAAGAAAGAGCTCCTGCTAATTCCCCTCCCAAAGCTGAGGCAGCTTGACTATGAGCCTGCAATACAGGCAGTGGGAAAAGGAGACTGATGGAATCAAAGTTTAAAACAAAAATGCAAGCT
The DNA here is from genome assembly GCA_013398295.1 of Chionis minor. Classification (NCBI taxonomy): domain Eukaryota; kingdom Metazoa; phylum Chordata; class Aves; order Charadriiformes; family Chionidae; genus Chionis; species Chionis minor. Next base: position 726,634 of record VZSF01004546.1, read on the forward strand.
AGAATAAACAGCCATACCATAAAGCCATCATCTTTTTGAAAGCACAGGGTCATAGAAAAATAGGGCTGAGAGGGACCTCAAGAGATCATTGAAGTCCATCCAACCTGCCTTGAAGCCAGGATCAATGACACCTACTCGCTCCCAGCAGTCTAGTTTATCTGTTCTCAAAGACCTCCATCAGTGGAGATGCCATGCCCTTCCTCTGCAATGTGTTCCACCTTGCACTATCACATGAGCAAAAGAGGACAAGAGAGTGTAAGATAGCTACTTTTGCTCCTTCAGGGGGGGTACCATGATTCCCAGGCCTATCTAATGATCTGAATACATTTCAGAGAAGGTAGTCTCCAGATATTTACTTGTTTCTGTCCTGGATTCCTTGGGAAAACATCAAACACTGGTGTCTGCTGTAGTGTAATATTTGAGTTTTGAAAATACTGATTAATACCAGGATAGATACCAATATACTTAACTGCAAGTGCCAAATCCTACAAGGTCAGTAACAAAGACTTTGATATGATAATTTTAGCTCATTGCGGATTCAAATTGCAATAAGAGGGCAGGGAAGACTACAGAAACACCCCACAGCAAAAGTCAGCAGCTCAGAGTTCCCAAGTTTCACCCAACTGCAGACAAAAATCAGGCAGTCGAACAACACATCTTCAGCAGAGGCAGCACCATATGATCTCTGTAGCATCCCTCCATCTCATCTGTCTTCAAAGTGCATTCTCAGTGCAAAAAGTAGGATTGAATTTAGAGGGGCTCACTGTCCCCAGTGGATTTCATACTAAGACCAGAATTCTTGCTTGAGTTCATATGCTGCAGCTTTGTGTGTGTTAAGTTCACTTCTGCATAGCGGAATGGTGCTGTCCTGGCTCTGCCCCTCAGCATCTATGTCCAACAGTGTCCGCTCCTCTACAGGAAGACCCACCTGGAAAGGAAGCAGTGCAGGCAGTCCAGGTCTCTCTTCTACAGTGCTGCTGCTACTAGCAAAACAAGAGTCCAGATTGCTTGGAGTATCAGTACTTGAACTGTTGGCAGAAGATTCACCCTTGGCATTGCTGGGTGACACAAACCACCAGGGATCAAGCCGTTGCCGACTGGCTGCAGGACGTGGCCGGGGCAGGAACTCCAGTGTCTTGGGTCTTTCCAGTGTGGGGTCCTGCTGTGCATTCCATCGTCTCGGGGTTGGAGGAAAAACAAGGTTGGGGTCTGGCAGACGAGGGACCTCACTGGGATCTCTACTTGGACTAGGTGTTTTTAGTACACCTATCCAAAACAGAGAATGTAAGAGAAGAGGGAAATATGTTAGATGTCACTGCTAAACAGTTCCAAGAGATCTTAGTTTATCGTACATATACTGTGAGAACATTTTCAAAGCAGAAAGCCTCCATTCAAAACCTACAAACTCCACATCTTCAAGATTACACCAATCTGAAATGAGTAACTGGCTTCTTTATCCCTACATTGTTTTCAATACATTGCAAGACACCTGTTTTAATGACCTAGCACAAGCAGCAAGTTTTGTTCATTTTCTCATCTGCTTTCTTCAGTTTTCAGACTGGAGAGCATAGATTTGACCTCCTACCAGAGGTGAGGACTCTCCAAATCCTTCAGAGGGCACATGATCTGTGAACAGCTTGAGTGGATCACGGAGGCACTTGCACAGCAGGATACATGACACCTGTTTGCAGTGAGCAGGACCAACTTCCTGGAAGAGCCCTTTAATGCTACTTACTGTGGATGCTTCCTGGCTTGTTTTCATTTAAGGACAGGATGGGGGACTGTGGGGTTTTTTTTTGTTGGCTTGTTTGGGTTTTTTAAATAAATACAATATAACTTCTACATTTTCATGAATACCATTTTAATGAGTATTCTCAGCTGCATTAACCCACATTTCACTGCAGACTGCCATTCACCAGACAACCTTACATTTTGTTTTACCATTGGGAAAATTTTAATTAAATCAGATTTTAATTTATTATTCTAGTCCTTTTTTTGTCTCTGAACTACTAGGGCAAGAAAACAGGAAAGCATTTTTTAAGTTATCAAGTCATATCTGCTCCTAAAGACTGCAACAGCAAGAACACTACCTAGCCAGGAAGGTCCCTCTTGCTTGCAAAGGACTAAGACCAACAGTGGCACAGCCCTAAACTACTTTAGAGATCCAGATTTCACTGCCTTAAAGATCAAAATTTACTCAGAAATTGTAACAGCAATACAAACAAGTGTATAAAGGCAACGGAAATGTAATCCCCAGGAATAGATAAAAATGCACAATAATTGTACTTTGGTACCATCTTTGTCTAAGAAACAATGCTATGCTCTGCCTCACAGCACAGGGGAGCAGAGACAGTTCCTTAGGGCAGAGACAGTGGAACGGAGACCATTACTGCATTATTCTGTTCCTTATTTATGTAAAGACCGCATCCATAAGCTGCTCTTGTGGGCTGGCCATCACAACGGATGCTCATACGCAAGCAACATGTTTACTTCCTAACAAGTAATTATACTGTTTGGGTCTTTATTCTGAAGAGGAAAAGGAAGATGGCTGAAAACCTACCTGCTCCCAGTGCGCCAGTTAAACAGCTACTGGAAGGGCATCCACTGGTTGGGCACCCATTGACAACTAGTCCACTCCCTTTGATGGCCCCATCAGAAGGTGTGCGCCTGTGCCCACTTTGCTGGGTGTGGGAAGAGACCGTCACATGTGTGGGGGTCAGGGACTGGTTGGGGTCCTGTTTGAACCTCTCAATCTGGACATTGACTAGTGGGTTGGTAATGGCCGGCAAGGGAGCCTTGACCGTCACTGGGCTGACAGGCATTTCATACACCACAATCTCATCACTGTCTGAGCGCAGCAGGGACCGGGTGGAATTACATTCGGAAATGGAAGACAGGGAAAGAAGGGTGAGGGATGTGGATGGCTCGCCTAGCAACAACATGGGATCCTCTTTCTTGAAGATCTTTCGGGAAGGTGGACTAGTGCTCCTGCGCGGGCGTCCGGCTCGCTGGAAAATGCTGTCACGCTTCTTCTTCTCTTCCTTTGGTGCCTCTGGCTCCTCCTCAATCAGCAGCTGACACTTCCCTGCTTCTAACAGATCAAACCCCAGGCCTGCAGCAGCCAGCACTGCTCCACAGCCAAGCAATGCAACCTCACACCGCTTGTGGTGGGAGCCACTACGTTTGAGGCTGTTGGTGGGTGTCAGCTGTGGGGTACTAGTAGCAGAGTTCACAGGGGTGGACTCCTCATTGGCATCACTAGAAGGGCCATCCCAGTCTTCGTTCTTCTGAAATGGGATGCAGAGGTATGACTGATTGTGCCCAGGTGAAGGGTGCACTTTGCCCTCCCCATTAAGACATTCGCTGTCTTCATCATCTGGAAAGCAAATGAAAACAGACTTTGCATGGATGTAACATTCCCACTGGCAAATTTCACTGTCTTACAAATATACATGAAAATAAGCTTTTCCTCAGAAGATGCAACTGTCCTCATCACAAGCATCATTCACCAACTGCCAAATACTCACAGGCTATTGTCTCCAAAGCTGATGAGCTGAGGCAAGTAACTGGAAACACTATCAAAGTGGAAGAAATTAGTGACTTTAATCTATTTGGGTTCAATTGCAGACCAGCATTTCAGAAGCAATCTACACCTCAGTAACCTCTAGAGTAAATTTATGTGTTTGGGAGTAAAAAGCAAAAGGTAGGAAAATTAGATGGATTTCTCCTTGCAAGTGAAGGTGTAACCATGCTGCACATCTAAATATCATTAACAGGAAAGAAGTGAGAGGAAGCATGGAGCGAGAAGGGAATTAAGAGAAGCTTGTTAACTTGACAGATAAGAAGCACAAGCAGAGAGGCGAACAAAAACAAAATCCACAAGGAGAAAGTAGTTACTTCACAAAGAATAAAAGAAAAATGGATACCACCAAAACAAAAACATTGCTGTAAGGTACCAGGTGAAGGTCAGGAAAGGAGGCGTTCATTCAAATGTGAATGGGGATGAGAATATAAAGTCCAGGGAATTCCTTTACCCATCTCTGCTAAGCTGGTGAATCCTGGAAAAGCAGGCGCAGTTCTCTGGATCTTCCCAAGGTTTGGTGCACTGGATGACCACTGTTTGTATCCTTCTACCAGAGCTTTCAGACTGAAATAGTAGAAAGATGGGAGAAAATGTACCATGCTCACAGCCAATTTTGATTCCCCCCTTTTATATTCTCTACTGCTCTATTTAGGGTACGCATGTATCCATCTTAATTACATAGATTTAAAGTCCTCCCAGAGCAAGACATTTTGCAATGTCTTTACAGCACCTTAAAATACAAAAAATATTAAGTCGTCCCTCCCTCATTTGTTACCCCATGGCAGACAAAAGACCTCTGCTGACAACCGACAGCTATGAATGCAGAATAGCAGAAAGCACCACTACAAAAAAATCAGATGAAACATTTTCTTTTTAAACCAAGATGAACCTACCATGGCAGGTAAAAAAATACAATGCTCAGCAGGAGGAAGAGAGAAATATCTCAAAAAACATTTCCGTGTGAAATACAAATGAACAATGAAAGTCCAAGATCACTCGCTGGGACAATAATATGCTAAAGTTATTGTAACAGCAAAGTCATGCCTCTGTATCATAAACCCCAATATTTCTCCTCTAAAGAAAACACTCCATTGAAGCACAGACAGTTAAAAGCATGGTAAAGATCATGGAAAGATAGGTAACTAAAATAATAAGTTGTGTCATTGTTTCTTTTGCTTACAGACAAAAAGCTCCAAAACCCACAAAACCAAACAAGTTAAAAACCGCAAACTAAATCTCTACTTTGACATCACCTCTGTTTAAAGGCATGTCACCAGGCATCTGAGCTTACTAGTAGTCCCTATTCATAGGTATTCATAACCATCATCCTATTTGTTCCCTGCAGTACTTTCATGACATCAGAAACAACTTTAGTAAGCAGCATAACCTTCCGACATATCAAGACTCAGTAAAGTTGTATTGTTCAGTTACCAATATAGTCCGAACTGGGAGACTTCCGGTGCCCTTCCCTAAACTCCAACACGAAACACGTGGTAGTGCTGGTGAAAAGCTGACATACACTTAGGATAGAAAGAAATAGAATGAGAGGAGTAAAAAGATCTGTGGATAGTCTGAATGATCTCAACTGAATGCACAAAAGCATCAAATTGTTACCGAAAAAACAGAAAACTTAGGAGATGAGACCCCTCCCAGCTCCATTACTAACTTGCATTGTTCTTTGATAAGACGTGCAATTCATTACATTCCTTCCCTCACAGAGAAAAAAGGATATGAGCATACAGAAGTTGTCTCTTATGATTCTTATTTTCCACCAGAATCACTTTGCATTTCTAAAATGGCTTCCATTGCAGGATTTCAAATTTTTATGATATCAAGGTTTTTTTTCTTGCCTTGGTATGTTTTTTTGTCTGCTGTCTAACTGGGATGCCCTACTTGTCACCAAACTATATTGCTATAGCAAGGTCACAAGGTCCATACTTGATTCGGCACATGTTCAGCTGGTTGATGACTATGCTATAGGCATTACACTAAAAGTATCCTGTGCAGCTCTCACCTGTCCCGAAAGTTCATCATTTCCCCCCCATTAACTATTGACACATGCAGTACCCTGCTATGAACTTGAATCCAGACAGCATAGTGCTGAATCCTACTTGTCAAAGCAGACAACCAGATGATTTTACAACAGAGATGCAATTCAGCGTGTGCATCCGTTCTCATTTACTCCCTCCATACTATACTCAGCTGTGTAACACAACCCACCAAATAATATATGTTGTATCTAAATTATTCATGTGCGCAACATGCATTGTTACGACAAATACTATAAATAGAGCAGCATATTAAGAGAAAGCTGGTGAGTGAAACAGAACCATATTAGCAGTATGATCACCTCCAAACGTCAAAGCTCTTACAATATGGGTAGCCAACTGTTGAGGAAGGGAGATTTCCATGGGGCTGGGAAAACATATACTGTGCTCTCTACATGCAAAGATAGCAAAGTTGTAAGTGACAGGCAGCAGTAACATTCAACTTCACTTTACAGTCATGGTTATCTAAAGGGTCGTGGGAATAGTCATCAACTTAGTTTGCTTCTTTACAATTTCTCAGAGCAATCTGCCCTTGCAAAAAACAGACTGAAGATTTGCTGTTAATGAAAAAGCACAGCTGAGTCTGAACAGAAAGATTAACAGCTACCAGAATAATTTCAAGGCCTGCTACATTTGCCTTAAGGTTATAAAATATTCATCCTTCCTTTTATTTTTCGCTCCTTCTCCCTCTCTCCCCACAATTTCAAGCACACCTGGAAGACCTGTGCAGAGGATAGCTGCACAACCTCTTAATATAGACAGTAGCGTTCATTTGAAAACAATTCAAAACATGCTGACCTAAGAGTAAATTCCTATTACAGCAGTGCTATCTGTTACTGCTCCAAGGAAAGAGCAACTGGAATGATTTGAAAGCATTAGCAGCAAAACTATCTATTTCAGTCACCAGCACGACAATTCACAACCCTAAAGACTTCTTATCTGTAATCTATTTAGATTAAATAAGAGGAAGACTATTAGTCTGCTTGTTGTATTACAGTTGAGTTACTTCTCTGTTGCCTTTTCCTCTTTGGAAGTCAAAAGCACCTCTCGTGACATGGCTCAGCAAACTGCAAAAAACTTCCCCGCAACTCTAAGACAGCATCTCCAGTGTCTTAATACCATCCTGTAACACCATGTTGAGGCATTAATACAATACTGTCATGAATAAAAAGCATATGTTCCCAGGCTTACCTCTATTTAGCTTGCAAGACTTTAAGACAGAACTACTAAAGGACTATGACTATCCCACATCCAGTGTCACCTTCCATAAAATCAGTAATACCATCACCCATACCACAGTAACACAGACTAATTGATTAGTCTGAGACTAATCAATGCCAAGTTTAAAGGCAATTAAGACTTCACCATATATCTTTCAGAGTTTACCATAAGATCACAACTGAACTGTCGTAACGCTAGTCCAACATAAAGCTTCATCCAGTCCCTGCAATTCAGCACAGCAACCTTCTGCTGCTGTGCATATTCCTTATGCTCAAAGATAAATGCAGAAGGGTGAATAATAACTGTATAATCTTGATATTAATTATAGGTCAGTTTACTCATGCTAGAGAATGTCACTGCAATTCCCACTGTAATTCTTGCATAAATTTGGAATTATCTCCTGTGGAGAACACATGGAAAATGATAAAAACAATGAAGATTCAAGTTCCCTTGATCACAGAGTTGTGTAAGCAGCTGGAATGACAGCACTGCTGCTAGCAGAACAGTGTCATGGAGAAGACTTAAACTGGACTTTTCTACCCTAAATTTAGGTCTTCACTTTACCCCAGTTTTTATCCCCCTACCTCTAAAATTAGAATTAAAAAAAAATACTAAAAATAGCACTCTGTCTTTTGAGTCAGTAAAGTTTATTGCAACTCTGCTCCCTTTAAACTAAAGTCTGCAGTCTGGCATTATATCAGCAAGCAGCAGTACTTCATTGTATGTTAACCATACTGCCCTCTCAGCAAGACCATCACGTTTCAGATATTCTGCAAAATGCCATAGCTGTATTGAGTCTCCCTGGAAAAGGTGATGAACACTATAGAACATCTCAATCGTAGAGAGAACAGGATAGTTTTAAGAGCAACCATCTCCTTTCCAGTGGTCTGAGCCCAAAAGCAATTTAGTGCTTCAGACTGTACAGTAATGAACAGAAAACTGAAGAGCTTTATTCCCAGAATTCTAAGAACATGATTTCAAGGTAGAAGTGTTCTACCAGCTTCAGTGATCTCCTGCCCTTTTATATAATTAATGACTGTACAGTGTGACAGCTATTTTAATTCTCTAGAATGCTATACTTTATCTATAGAATAAGTATAGGCTTCAAAGAAGCTTCCTCCACATTGCCCTGTTAACATGTCAAGAATACCTTTGAGGGAGAGCACATTTTAATGTCATTAGAACACTTAGATCCAGACCCTCCTGCAGAAGGCTGCAATACTGATGCATTATGTAAACATCTATTTTCCAGGAATTTCACATCTGAGCACATAACATTAAAGATAAATTATAACCAGTTATTTTATTTTCCCTCCTAAAAAAATATGGCAAGAGTCAAACTATCAATTTAGCAGGGGAAAAAAACCTTCAAACTCCACTTAAAATGACAAGGCATTCAAACCTCCTAGAAGATCAGAATATTCCTATGTTTAAAGCAGTATTTTGGCAACGATCCATTGGAGTCCTGGTATAACTCACTCACACACACAAAAAAAGAAGCCACAGAACAAGAGTCTATAGAAATAGAGGTACAACCTGTATCTGCAAAAATCACTTTCAGAATGTCCTTTTCAAAGGTACGTGTCCTTTTCAAAAAAGGCTGAAGAGAAGATATTTGCCTGGCTCTACCAGATACTTTTTAAATAATAGCATTTATGGCAAGAAAAAGCATAGCTGAGGACTGTAAGAGAAAAGTAGTTTCAGATATCATGTGAAACTACAGAAAGTTGAGCCTGAAAATACAGGCTCTACACTAGAGAAACAATTTTACACAGCTAAGTTACACTGCTTACAAATTCACATAACAAGGTAAAACAGACAGGCAAAGCATCAGTCAGTGCTGGACCTCTAGGAAGGGACTGAATGCAATGCAGTTTTGTAATCTGTTCTGAAACTCTGACATCTCTGGTACAGCAAGTAAGTTTGGAAGTAGAAATGTGTCTGCAAGAAGATAGGCAAATCTCCTGTGAGCCAGCACATAACCAGTTTCAGAACCTGGAAACCAGTCTGGTTCCAGGCCCTCTCTTACCCATCTTCTCCTGCACCTAGCTCCTTGTGACAAAGTGAGCTCGGTCCCCAAGTGCGTCCCTTTTTCTTCTGGCCTCTCTTCTCTTCTTCCTCTCCTTCCTCCTTTGGAAGGACTGAGCTTCGTCCCCATGTTTTACTGCTTTCAGCAGGAGTCACTTCACAAGTGGGAAGAACAGTGGAAAATGGTAAAAAAAAAACATATAGATTTAAGAATTGGTTCTGCAGCAACATAAAGAACAAAACATGGAACAGGAATAGTAATGAAAACATCCATTTAGGTTTCTTTCCCCATAATTCTGGCCATTTATCAACACAGATCTAACAACCAGATCCCTTCAAAATTGGTATAGATGGACTTTACAACTTTATTCTGTCACTGGTTTCTCATTTAGAATCGCCAGTTTGATACCTGACACGTGTCATGACATCCAAAACAAACACATTTATTAACATCCCTTTCATGCTTCTAATACATGCTTGTCTGCCTAATTCTGTTTTATTATGCAAACACTATTTTCATGACAAGCAGCCTTGTTTTTCTTTCCTTCCAACAGGAACTTAATCCACTTAATGTTTCACAATCTATTCTGCAAATCAATATTTTTAAAAATTAACCTGTACACTTAAGAAGTGTATTTTCTACACAATCAAACAGCAATATCTCAAGAACTTGGGTAAGTCAGGTTTGGACTCCAAAGAAGGCGATACTGGCCCCCCATCACCAACACACTCCATTTTTCTCTCTAAATACAGGGCACAAGGCAAACATTTTAGGAATTGGGGTTTGGTTGGGTTTTTTTTCCGGTCCTGTTCTAGTTATGGAATCTTGGCATCTTACCACACTGACAGACTGCACATTTCCCAAAATTCAATACTACATTGAGCTCCTTACATTGTATGGCCCTGAGTCTGGGAATAATGGTAGGACTTGCAGGAGGGCTGGAGCAGCTACTGATCAAGCTTTTCCTTTTATCCATCGTTGGAGAAGCCTGCACAGTGAATTTATGCTGGAAATCTGTTTACCAAAAGAAATGGAAAAGAATTGAAACAAAAGTAGAAAGAAACTGTTAAAATTCTTTTAGATTCCTGCACCAATAAATCCAGTAAGATTATGGTTTCTGCTGCAGCATTATGTAACATTCCCAGAGCAAGAACGTCCATCATTTTTTACGTACATCTTTTATTAAACTGATCATTTTGAGTATTAACAAGTTAAACTGCAACACTAACATTTTTCTATACAGAAAAACATTTTTCTATACAGAAAAAATTTTTCTATACAGAACCGTATACAGCTGTAGACTAACAAACATGTAATGTCTTAAATTTACTTCTGGCCTTCATACTTGGAACTTTGGGGAACGCTAGCCACAAGAACATCAAATTTAGTTTCTTGATCGCAAAGAGGCATGTTTTTCCCAAATTATATCCAATACTTTCTAATGCCTAAGTATAAGTAGAAAGAAGCTACCAAAGCTACAGTTTCACCTGTTTCACTTCACCTGACACAGCCTAACATGTCACCAACCTGAAGGCAGGCTGATATGATTGCCATCTTTTAACTTGAGCCGGTTCCTCTTGAACTTCCCCATGCGTTTCTTCACCCGAGGCTTCTCCTGACACAGCTGGTGGATGATGATGTTGAGCTCCCTTTCCAGGATGTCAATCTCACGTTCTGCCAGCTCCTGTTCCCGCCTTCGTAGCAACTCCTCGTGGTTCTTCTGTTCAACAGCAGCACGAGTCAGTTCTTCTTCCCATGTGCGCAACTCCTCCAGGGAGATAAGAAAGGAGAAATGAAAAGCTACCTTGTGACTGGTTGGTTAAGACTAACATTACCCATTCTGAAGGTACAGCAGCAATGCCTTGTGCTCACAGCACTGCAAACACCGCTGTTGAAAGGTTCAGCTGAAAACCAAAAGCCTAAAACAAACCTCAAGAACTTCTATGCTTGGCATTCAAGGCCCTTCATATCAGTATTAAAATTTGGATATCGGCACTTGTGAGGCCACACCTGGAGTGCCGTATCCAGTTCTGGGCTCTCCAGAACAACACAGACAGGGACATACTGGAAAGAGTCCAATGAAGGGCCACAAAGACAATTAAGAGACTGAAGCATCTCTCCTATGAGGAAGGGCCGAGATAGGACCATTTATCCTAGCAAAGAGAAGGCCTGGACGCGGGGAAGGGGGAATCCTATCAGTGTATATAAAAACCTGAAGGAAAGGTGTCAAGAAGACAGAGTGAGGCTCTTTTCAGCAGTACTGAGTGATGGGACAAGAGGCAATGGGCCCACACAAACACAGGANGTGCCGTATCCAGTTCTGGGCTCTCCAGAACAACACAGACAGGGACATACTGGAAAGAGTCCAATGAAGGGCCACAAAGACAATTAAGAGACTGAAGCATCTCTCCTATGAGGAAGGGCCGAGATAGGACCATTTATCCTAGCAAAGAGAAGGCCTGGACGCGGGGAAGGGGGAATCCTATCAGTGTATATAAAAACCTGAAGGAAAGGTGTCAAGAAGACAGAGTGAGGCTCTTTTCAGCAGTACTGAGTGATGGGACAAGAGGCAATGGGCCCACACAAACACAGGAGATTCCCCCTGAATACTTTTTTTTTTTTTTACTGTAAGCGTTACTGAGCACTGGCACAGGTTGCCCAGAGGGGATGTGAAGTCTCCATCCTTAGAGATATTCAGAGGCTATCTGGACATAGTCCGGGGCAAGTGGCTCTAGGGGGTCCTGCTTGAGTAGAAGAGTTGGACCACATGACCTCCAGAGGTCCCTCCAACCATTCTGCAATTCTGTGAAAAGGCACAGAGTTCCACATTCAGTGTCACGAGAAAATATGCTGGATATCTGACATGAACATGTTTAAATGAGCCATTGGAGAGTACCATGCATATGGGAAACAATTTTGGAAGATTTATTCATAACATCAAAAAGAATTAATCCTTGTTTTCCTCTTCAGTAAGTACCTATGCTAACTTCATTATTGATTCAAACTGTTTAAAAATAACCTTGTCATCTTGTGCATCACAAAATAGCAAACCACAGAGCTCTAACATAAAAATGAACGACAAAATCATCATCAGCAGGTCATTCCCATCATTTTCCACTGAGCAAGGCTGCTCCTTAGGCATAAAGATGCATAATGCAAACTTTTTGATCTTTCCCTTGTTGACAAAATGAATCAACTGAAATTGTCATTGACATCTCAAAATGTCTTTTCACTGCACTCCTCTCACCACAAGGACAAAAGAATTCAGCACTCAGAATAATTATCTCCAGCTGGCTAATTCCACTGCAGGAGGTAAAAACAAGAATTCAAGTTAAGCTTCAGATAGATTATCACATAGATTTTTAGTTTAGATTATTTTTTCTAATAATGTCATCGTTGCCTGTCACATCACCACAGAGGTTTGGTACATTTTACTCATGAGGATCGGATATAAAATTCTCTTTCTCCATTCCTACAGAGGAATACGGTACTCAAAATCTGAGTGCACTCTAGCTACTACTGTTTGGTCTTCTGTTTGGCTGTTGAAGTTTCTAGTTTTCAAAAACTGTTCCAACACAGTTACACCACAGGACAACACCAGCAAGGAAATATATATTAGCCATTTTATTTTTCCCAGAAGGTACTATAATATATGAACAGAAATGTTTTAAGTATTGTTGCAGGACTTCTCTCCCCTGCCCCAAGGTCTCCTTTTCTTTCTCTCTGCCTCCTAAACCTAACTTCTGAGCCCAAGTTGCCTGCTTATTACAAATTTATTTTTAGGCAAGAGACCATGAACTTAGAACAGTATTATTACTTAGCGATTTCACTGCAGTATTTGATGCAAACAAGCAAAAAAAAGTCTCTGTACAGATCTTAACATAGATGCAATAAGCTGTGCTTTCTGCAAGTATGTTTGAAGAAAACTTCAGCTTTTTCACGTCTACTCTTTGAGGCTGATGGTCACAACTCCTTTTATTCCTGCTAGAGTTTTGTTTCCTGATACTTATGTGGACGGACTTCAATGGTAACTGTTATTGGACCATTCCCCTTGTAGCACTAATGTTTATTATAGTCTATCCAATTTGGCTATGCTCAAAACCTGAAAAACACAAACCTGACAGAACCAAAGCTGCAATGTCTGCTAGGTATATATATATGCCGAAACTACCCCTCCCACTTTTACTGTTAACAGTTATTATTGGGCTTCTAAAGATGCTAGCAGTGCAATAGTTATCAAATATATTAAACAATGAAGACAATTCATCATGGCAGTTTGCACAGTGCATAATGGAAGCTCACTAAAATATTAGTAAGAGTAGCAGCTCAGGATGCAGATATTGATTTTACTCATGAGTCTGCCCTTGTGTGTATCGTAACCTGCCATTGATTTGGGGACTTATTACAAGCTCCAGTAAAGCACATACAAAATTAACTCTGGGATGCACTAAACAGTTATCTGTGTTTCAATTCTGAAATGGGAAAATTATAATCCAGAGAGCACAAGCACGGAGCATTTTTCTCTACTTACCTTTTCTTTGGCTCTGAGCTGATCAAACATCTCCTGGATCTCTTGTTTCCAGTCTTCTTGCAGGGAGTGGAAGGAATCTTTGGGCATTTCAAAGAAACCAGACTCTTCTATGGCGGTGAGATGGTCTAGGATACTGGCAAAGGAAGGTCGTGAGTGTGGGTCAGGGTTCCAACAATCTAGAATAGGACAAAGACAAGTGACTATTAAGCACCTCTTCATATGGAGGTTTGAGAGGATAAGTAGTACTTTACTGATCCCCAGTGGCTAAGAGTGGCATGCACACTATCTGTGTTATCCTATCTCTCCCATTTCCCACTTGTATTGACTACTGTCAGATCATAAGTCAAGTATGGAATTCATGCTTTCGTGCTTATACAATATCCAACATCACTTAAGGTCTTGAACTACCTGGTCTCTAATATCTATTGCAATAACATGCCAAGTAAAATAGAGATCTACTAGTTTTACAGAAAGTTACATTTTCAAGCATATATTAAAAAAATCAAATAATTTCCTTAAATATTTTTACTGTAAGTTGTATATGCTCACAGAGTGGAGATACTATGCAAGATTCTTGCAAACAGTTCTTTTGTAACGGTTATACTGCAGAGTTAACAGCCATACTGCAGAAGGATATCTATCAGAGTTCTTTCTAATGCCAAGCTCTAATACTAAGCTGAGTCATTATGAATATCTTCCACAGATCTGAAAAATTTTTCCTGCAAAGCAGACCGGGCATAATTTGACTGAAAATAGGAGATTCAATAAATAATAACATCAAACACTGCATTTGGAGTTTTCTTATTTTTAAGGGTTCTTTTTTATTATTAGAGACAATTGTTTGATCAGGCTTTTTTCTTCTGCTTTTAAGAGAAACCACAGATAAGCAAGCTTTTTCATTTACAATCTAATGCAATGACTTACCCAATTACAGAATTCTAAACGCAGAATTTAAGGTACCCATCTTACCATGAGGCAACTCAACTAGCAATAGTACAAAAAGGTACTCTTTTTAGTGATGGGAACTGAACGCTGAAAACAGAAACGGAAATAGAAAATGGTACGAAGTAACATCTCTAGCTACGAAATCATTGAGAACATGTTTTTTAAAAGCCATTAAGTCAAAATGTTCATCTTAACAACAGTTTTGAATAGGAAATTCTTACTCATTCAGTCCTTCCTCTTACTTCACCTTTATTTCTACTCCTGCAGAAAACATTACTTTCTCCTTCTATATTGTTGCATACTGGCACTTACACAGGTGGTTCTTCAACAAGTATCCTTATTCTGTTCAGTATAGCTAGACTTCTGCCATGATTCTTACAAAATGTGAGAAACAAACCAAAAAAATTAGCATTCAAGTATACTCCTAGGGAATAGAGCTTTTGTGCATGAATGGAAGAAAATAACACATAGGTCTCTCTCAATATGCTCATACTACCATTCCTCTAAATGGTCATGTGATTAAGACATATTACTGCAGCATGAGGCAAGAGTTATAGAAATATGCTAAAGTTTCTTAGACCTTACAGTTGGAAAAAGGGAAACATTCTTAAAAATTGGTGATGCCCTAAAAGGCATTCATTCATCATTTTTTTGTGGATACACCAAGGAGCAGCTGTAATTAAAAATAAATAACACTTCACAACATCTGTACAACTGCTGAGGCTTGGTTTTGTAGGTCTTTTCTTTCATTTTAGCATTATTGAGATTTTGCATTTGGGAGCTTTGGTTTCAAAACTGCTGGTATTTAACCATCTGATCAGGTTCCAGGAGGCATAAGCTGGAACACATTTGTGTTTATGGATTTCAAATTGCTTCTCTTCTCAAAATAGAGAACTGAGGATGTCAAAGACTGCTCTAAAGGTCCCCTGCTGCTGACCAATTAGTAGCAATGGGTGATACAGCTGGACTGTCAGTGCCATAATCCCTACCTCTTTACCCCAGGTTTTAAGCATGGCAAAGCAAACATGACCCAAAGTAAAACAAAATGCTGCAGCCAGCCAAATGCATGAGTGAGTGAACAGGGTAACTACGCAGGTGGCCCGTGGCTTTTATTTTCCCAGGCCTAGATCTGCCATTATTTGCACTAATGAGGACAGTTGTAACACACAAGTCTTTTCTGTGAAGAGGGAAAGTTCAGCTTTGTTGTCTCAGTGAAGACCACCAGGGCAGTAATTCAAACGTAGAAGCAGCATTAGAGGAACAAGAGTTCACCCAACGGGAAACAGCCTGTTTGAAAAACAGTTTTGGTGAAGGGGCAGAAAGTAATTGTTTTCGCATTCTCTTCTTCCCCCCCGGAACATGGAGAAGCCAAGCGTTCCAAAGCCACGTGGGTGCTCACCCCTGCACCGCTGGGTTCAAGCACAGGCCATATGCCTCTACCTGACTTTCCCAATAGAGGGCATTATTTTTAACCCCAGCAGCAGACACCTCACTTATATTTAAGAAATCCATGGTCCTTGTTTTAGTGAACCATGTCAAAATAAACTGCTCCGGCACAACACTGAGCTGGTAGTTCCATTAAGTCTTTCAGATGCAGTTTCTTGCTTTACATTGCTTCCAAGCTACTATACCTGCAACTCTGCTGCTGTTTACTATCCAGTAAGACATTTATTTTTTAGCACAACAGTATGTGAAATTTTCTGCTTTAACTTAACTGAAGCCTGTAACCTTCAGAAAAGACCAGAGAAATGCAAAAGTATGCTAAAAACAGAGAAATACATCAGAAATATTTTCTTGCATAAAATCAAATTCCTTCCTTGGGTCTAAAAACACCACCAGAGGTCACAAAACATCAGATCCATGTTCAGACTCACTCTTTCCTCACTAAGACTATAAAACATGTTTGATTTCTTTTTACCTGTTTTTCCTTCTGGTAGATAGGTATAAAAATGTTTATTACATATAGACACCTGGAAATCCTTGGGAATAGGTGCACTTAATAAAATACTAAAGGTACTACTGTGAGAGAAGGAGGGAGGGAAGGAAGGAGGGAGGAATGATTGAAGCTTGGGAGATATGTAAGTAGTTGCAATAGCCAGCAGAGCAGGTCACATAGGTGCACCCCAAAAGTTACCTCACAGAATCCTTTTCAATAACTACTGCAGCTCTGATGACAAACTCCTATATTTCTTTCCTCCATACGTAGCCGACCTTGGGCATAAACTATCTCCACACACAAAGGAGAAAAATCACATCGTTCTGACTGAAAATTTGGGTTGTTTTCAAATGTCAAAGCCACATTTAGACCCTCTCCCTGAAATGTCAGTAGGATAACATTTCTTTCCAATTCAGTCTGACAATGCCTAGCAAGATGTTCAAGCTATGAATTTCAAAACAAGTTGATGACTTCAAACTAGACCAAAATAGCTGAAGTTTTGGTGTTGGTGAGTCTTCACTAGTAGAAAACAACAAGCTAGATGATGACAGCAATAACCCCCATCTTCCTATAAAGCCAATTGATAAAAAATAGCAGGGAAATTTCTTTCACATACTACTCTCGTAATAGAGTAACTCTTAAGAGTACACTAAGAGCCAAGCCTAGCTCCCATAATAACTTGCACCGCTGAATAAAGCCATTTGGGAAATCTGTGCTCTTAAGCATCAAAACCAACACAAGGAGGCAATGCTCAACAGCACTCTAGAAACAGCACAAACCATACTCACACCACAGCTGGCTTACCTTCCATGAGTTTGGCAAAAGGCTCTGGACACGTGGAAGGGATTGGAAGGGCAAGTTTATTCATGGCAACACCATATGCTACTGCTAGACCATCAATTCCTCGGAATGGTACTTCTCCTGTTAGCAGTTCCCAAAGGAGCACACCGTAACTACCAGGGAGAAAAGAGAATAGGTGTTTGACTTCAACACATTCTTTGTTACACATCAAGAAAGTACCTGAACCTATCAGGGTGAGTCTGGTACCCTGAAGAAATTCCAGTTTTCTGGACAGTCTCATCATGGTTGCCAAGCTGGTGAAGTGTCTTATTTTACCCGCTTTTTTAAAATAAGATTAAAATAAGATGCCATTTTTGCCTTTTAGGCTAAAATAATTTTCTCCCTCAAAATTAGGAACAATCTGAAAAACATTAACATAAATCTTCTAACTAATTTAGCAAATTTCAAACCAGAACTCAGTGAAACTCTCAGAAATGTGAAGGAGGGTTGTTTGGTGGGTTGTGATTTTTAAAAATAAGTGAAAAATACTCCTTCAGAATTAAGTTGTTCTTAAGATGTTCTATGAAATGTTAACTATAAAGTTATGGAAACAGTTCCAGGACTGTTCACCCCCCAGATATATGACAAACAACACATCCTCAGAATATTCTCTCTGCTTCTAGGAAACCTAAGCCAGAAGAGGCTTCTTCATACCTTATGACCTGACAGTTTTTTCTTCCATTGATCTGTCTTATTCTTTTCTGGACCCATTTACTGTCCACTAAGTTCCATGGTAGTGAGTTCCACAAATTTAATGATGCATTGCCGAAAAATACCTCCATGTGTGTGTTTTGAGCTTGTCACTTGGTAATTTCATTTGCTTCCCTGTAGTTCTTTCAATACAAGAAAGAACAAATATGTTCCCTATTAGCTCCTTCCATGCCATCCATGATTTCACAGGGTCCCGCTACATCCTGCCTAAATCATCTTCTTTCCACCCCCCAAAATCCTAATCTAGCTAAATCCTAATCTAGTTACTTTCCTGAACAGAAGCCATTTCTTTTCTTGCACTGACATTGACATATTCCATACAATCTCATTCCATTTAAACCTTTTATGTTAGAATAACCAAAATCACATGAAGTTTTAAAGATATGTGAGAGACATGGTATTTCCTGCTTTCTTCTTTATTTCTTTCCCATCAAATTTTAATTTGCCACTTGCCTTTCTGACTCCTTACAAATGGAACTAGGTTACCCACAGTAACTCAAATATCTTTACTGAATCGTAATAGTAAGATTTAGAGCCCATCACTGTACATCTGTAATTCTCTCATGGGTACCACTTTGTATTTATTACCATTTCATCTATTTTATCATTGAGTATAGTTCTTCTCCTCAGATCTCTGCAGTAGATTAATTTTTCTTATCCTGAATAACTTGCTATCATCAACAAATGTTACCTAATCATTTACCACTTTTTCAAATCACTTATGATTACGTTGAACACAAAACTCCCCAAGTAAACTAATTTATTCTTTTAGTAATTACGAATTGACTAAATGATGGGAAACAGATTGTCCCTCTTTTCCTCAAAGCAACTTACTTTTTTTAAAAGCTTTCGATGAAAGATTTCATTGAAAGCTTTTATAAATCCAAATATGGTATAAGCAATCTTACGCCTTGTCCACATATTCCTTCAAGAATTTTCCTTTTTTTTTTTCCTCCTCCCCTCACAGATATGATTTCCTTCTACAAAAACTGACCCTTCCCCAGATATGCTCATATGTCCACTAGCTCCCTGCTCTTTAGTGCTGTTTCTACCACTTACTAGAACTGAAAAATCAGACTTGCTGATCCTCAGGAAGCTCTTAAGACCTGTCATCATATTTGCTGCCTTCCATTTCTCTGGTGTTAAGGCAGCTTTAAGCAACAGATTACACAGCACAGCTATTAACTCAGCTGGCTCTCTCATGGTCCTGTAGAAATCTTGGGTGTCACTGTAAATCCCAGAAATTTGTTACTGTTCATTTCATTGGTCAGTTTTAACATCTCTGTGGACAGTACTTCAGTATGAGATGTCCTGCAGCTTAGCTCCCTTAAAGAGAAATTTTCAGCTTAAGCCTCTCTTTGGTCCTTTCTAGCAGACACATCACTTAATGAGGTTTTTCTGCTATAGCCTTATCTTCCTTGCACGCTTACATCTTGGTCACCTCTGGGCTGTATGTTCTCCTGCAGTGTTCTCACCTGTGCTGTATTTGAAAGCAATTTATTTGATTTTATGCTTTTTTGCAAGACTCTCCTCAAAACCCTTTTAATCTTCTTGAGTGTTTTATGTTCAACTTGACAGCATCTAAATCCATGCCTAATTTTGCTCATTTGGATACAGGCTCAACTTTTTGAAGGATGTCTTCCAGTAGGCTCTTCTACATCATTTTCTTCATTCATTTAAATTTTTTTCCTATGCATTCTCTCTGAGGTTTAATATAATGTCCTTAAAAGATATCCATGTTGTGCATTCCCGTTTGTTATTTTTACACAAAATTCCTCAACATTGTAATTAATCTTCTTGAGATTAAATACTGCTGTAATGGATTAATTTTTCTTACTTGCTCTTCCAAAGATATTGAATCTAAGTATTCATGTATTTTGACTGTGGTCATATTGTACAGTTTTGAAGACCTCCTAAGCACACTTGAAGACCAAATGAAAAACTGCTTCTCCTCCTAAAAGCTTCCTGCTCCATGAAAGAGTCATTTCTGAAGCTGAAAGATTAATCTCTTCTTGTTTCAAAGTAACAATTGCCCTACCCATTTGGGAGTAATCAAAATTTTTGTTATCACAACCTGTACCATTGCAACCTTACCCCCACCCCTCCAAATCTTTAACATTCACTGTAACTGCTGCCACCTTAGTTGGACAGTCTTAATACTACTTTTCCTATTTAGATATGGAATTTCAGTCACTAGAGAGTCCACCTTTGCTGCCAACACAGCTAGTTTATTAAGCAAAATACCGTATTTTTTCACCTATACAATCTTTCTCATTTTTCCTATGTAATTCATACTCTTGATATTATAATAATTATAATTGATTATTTCTTTCCATCAAGGTTCTCAATTTCTTACTGTCTCAAGAGCCTCATTTGAAAAAAAATAAACAGGAGTTTAAGGATTTCCCATTTTCTTTTTGGCCTCCTAGGATTCATGAGACACTCAAAGAAAAAGAATACTGGACTGAAAGTGTTTGGCCTGTCTAAATCTGACTGATCATTCATGTTACTCTTCAGATTGGATGCAAGCACTGATATCAAAAAGTAGGACATACTACCAAAGAGTTTGCTGGATAAAACATGTATTAGATATTTCTATTAATGGAATGGTTAGGAAAGCACTATCAATGTGCTCAAAGTATGTCTTCTGCAGGGTAATTTTTAAAAGACAAAGGAATGGACAGACTGGTGTTGCTTCTAACGTGACACTAGAAGTATATATTACAGGAAAGATCACTTTGTTTCTGACAAAACTGAATGCCAGATCTTCCTTACATACTTACAGTTCATCATTGCTGAGAACACTGCTTCCACAGAACTAGGGAAACACTGCTTTGTGGCATTTGAACAACAATCATCCCAAGTGGTTAAACAGCAAGAGAGGTGTCGAACAGAGTGTTTTCCATTAACTCTCAAGGAGGGGATTGGGAATTACAAAGGAAAAAGCCAGAGACAGAAGAGATTTATGCAAAAAAGGCATAGAAAGAAAGAATCAAGGGCCTCTCCTCATTCTCAGCAGGGAGGAAGAAAAACTAATCAAGCTCGTTTATTCTTCCAGCACCCAGTAGTAATTTTTGGACTTTAATTACAAAATGAACCGTGTGATACAGACCATGGGTCCAAGTCAACTGACACTTGTATGAATAATTAACCATCTCCCAGTGATTCAGTAATCCCTTAAGCCATTTAACATCAGGTTCAATACTACACACTGGATTTTCAGGGAGAGGCTGAAAGTCTGCTATGTCTTCACATGTGATTTCGCCACCTCCCTCGCAAGTCTGTGAACTTAGAAATCAGTAATTTCTTCTCACTGCTGTTGTTCGATGACATTTGTACCATAGCTTCCTCTTATCCACCTCCCTAGGTTCTGCACTTTCCATGAGAAAGGAACTATCAGCCCAACAAGGAGATCCCAGCAACAACAGAAATTAGAATATTACTTTTGTTAAGAAAAAAAAAAACTTCATTACATTGTAATGGCTAGTAACAGTTAGCATTTTGCACATTATCAGACTTGGCAGCTCCAGGGATGACATTTCCTGTTTATTTCACAACAGTCAGAAGCATTCACTTCTCCCATGTGATCTTCTACTAATATTGGTAGTCAAACTTATCTGCCAGGTACTGAAGTCTTGCCAGTGCTTCAGTACACACAGAAGACTACAGAAGCCTGCAAGCAGCCAGTTGTGGATGAAGTGCTTGCCAACACTTAATTCAAATGAAACATTCTAATGACTGAAGTGCCTACACCCACCACTGAATGCCTGAAACATCCCGACCTGCTAATCAGACAGTTTTAGGTAGTCCTGTATTCCATTCCTAAATGAAAATTAAATTCCTCATTATTTCACTGGTCTCCGAGTAGGTACATCTTAAAAGCATCTAAATTGAGGAACACAGGGAACTCAGATGAAGGTTGTATGGTGGCTCTATATTCTGCCTACCAATCATATTGACAACATAGTTGTATTTTAAGCAGCACAGGTCAAAAATGAAGCATGCAGCAAACAAGAAATGCATTTAAGCAGTTAATATGTCAGCGAATTTCGAATTACATGCCTACTAACATTATCCAGTACTGCACAGCAAGCTAAACTGCAATAGTTGTACTTCAACTTCACCCCTGTAAATCCAAAGCAAATACATAACTCTCCTCTCAAACACATAAATAGATTTACAGGAACTGACATATTCAAATAAAACCATAGCTTCTTTGTCCTCTGTGCAATATAAGCACAAGGTTTCTGCTGTGTATCTAAAGCTTCTGGGTGCAGTACAGCAAAAGTCATAGCAAGTTTTCCCAAGGAAGATGTACTAAGTATTGTTACTATCAACAAGCTTTACAGTGCTGCAGACCCTGGTGACAGAGACTAGTTGGGGGG
>VZSF01004546.1:748875-787361 GCA_013398295.1 Chionis minor
GGGGGGGGGGGGGGGGCATTCCTCAGCCTTTTAAGTTCTTTGCCAACTCTCCTTTAGAGTGGCACAAAAAAAAGAAAAAAACAACGCAGATTCAGTTTTTTAAATGCAGCTTGAGACATGTTTTGAAAGGAATCGCATGAAGCAGTTATTTATGATGAGATAAGACTGACTCAGGAAATTTCAGTCCTGGCGAGCATCTTCTTCAGCATCTTCTTCTCCAGTTTGTGCAGCGAGAACACAAGCAGAACAAGATCCTTGTTAAAAGGCTAGGCAACAATTCAGCCAGCAGTATTATTCTAATGAGCTTTAAAGAAAAGGTGTGGAAATAAAAGGGTTTGTGACTGTTAAGGGACAGACAGCGACTTTTGTTGATGCTGCACAGACTAACTGAAAGGTCGTCAGGCAAAAATATCCCTTAACTCCAGTGATCAGCCTAGAGGTTGAAGTGGACAAGAGGAGGGGCAAGTCTTAAGAGGATAAAAAACTTCATCCTGTTAAGAATTTCAAGTTGCATCCTTGGGTGGGGACAGGATTAATTACACATGTCCATGACTGCTTTTTGTAAAATCCAGCATTTACAATTGTTGACACTAGTAGTGACCGCACTGGCAAGTATTTGACCTCTGCATACGTGCCTCAGACATCATGTTCTTTTCAGCTTACTTAACTATGACTCAAGGTTTTGGCCACCAGAGAGAAGCCTTATCCAGAGTCAGCATAACAGCTTTCTCAATGGTGATGACCCTCTGTTTAAGGAAGAGCAGAGAGGAACTCAATCTGTTTTCAACGGAAGACTGGTAGCTATATGAAGAAAAAGTGATGAAGGAATCTTAAAAATAGAAGAATAATATTCTGAAAAACTAACAAATAATTTATTTACAATCCTAAAGTGATTTGCGGTCCTTAAGTCAATGACCAAACTGGTATTTTTGCACAGGTATAGAGGCACTTGAGCTACCTTCATGAAAATCACCAACTGAGCTAATTAAGTCTTATTTTTTTAAAACACAAGGCCATACTGGTACCGAACATCAACTGATCTGTTCACAGCACGTCTGGATTAGTAAACTTACAATCACAAGGAAATTATTTCCCCCTTCCCTTCTCCCCCTCCTCAAGGTTACCCTTAAAGGCCATTCCTGGCACTGCTTCAGAAAAAAGCAAATTGAGGTTTGAGCTTCACAAGTTGTGTACAAAGCAGTACTGTCATCACGTGCACAGAAAAGGTGCACAGCCTTGAGGTTTTAATTTCTGCTAGACTTCACTCAGAATAAAAGCCTGGTTCTTGCTCAGTTCATCTCAGATTAACTACAGAGGCTACCACATTTAATTACAGACTCAGAATTTTATCCACACCATCACTGTGCAAAATACAAGTTCACAGACTTATCACAAGGCAATACATTATCCAGCAAAACTGGATACGGAAAATGAAAATCCCCACACCAAATCTCTGCCGTAACAGCCAGACAATTCTGCCAGCTGGGCTATTTCTTTATCCTGACAGATTTCACAGCATGCACACACTTGTGTGGGAGCATTACTGGCCAGCAACAGAACCTTACTGCTCTAAAGACAAAGTCACCCTGACATTTCAATACCTCTCTCCCCACAGGAAAAACAAAATTACGTCTACTTCATCTGTTTCAGATGTTCAGTACCAATTCTGTGTCCCACAGCATTCAGAAAAGTCACTGTCCTAGAGCTATTTACTGAATTCTGGATTTACCAATTCACTCAATGGTCACATTCAAACTCAATTTCTGGAAGTCTACAGGCCACCCCTTACACTCCTTCCCACCAAAGTAGCTCCTATTCTCAAAAATCCCAGTGCACAAATGAAAAAAAAAACAACACCCCAATATCTATGTGCAAATTATTACTTATGGATTACATACTCACATTGACCTAGAAAAAAGATTTATTATGTTATATGGAAGACTAGAAGTGAGGAAATAATTTATAAGATTATTATGAAAGTGCAAAACATTGTATTCAGGGTGAAACTGCACATGGAGTTCGATTAGGTACAATGCATTTGTGTACATATACATCACTGACAGATTACTACCAGAACATAAAACAGTAAAAAAATAGTACTTCAGAGATTGTTTTATGACCTTTGATTATGTTAGCCAATAGCCAAATAAGCATAAAAACTTTATTTTAGATAAAGCAGAGGGAAATAGGATTATGAATCCTAGGATAATCTAAATGTAAATTCATAGAACAACAAAAATTTAGAGGCATCCAGGAGCCGGTCCACCACTTTCTACACTAAAAAAAAATGTTTACAATTAATACAAAGCAGTCTGAGAGTCTGACAGATGGAAAGCTGGTGGATTTTTTCTTAAGTTTTCTTAAGACCTGAATTTTAATATTTGGTTCACCACTAATCATTCTTAAATATAAAAGAGGCAGGTCTAATCACTCCTTAGTATCCAATCACTTAATGCCAAATCAATACCTCCACACATCGCTGCCTTTGGAGAACATGGAGGAACGGATGACCTCAGGAGCCATCCAGGCATATGTCCCAGCTGCGCTCATTTTGGTAGTTTTATGCCATTCCCTGGCCAAGCCGAAATCCGTGATCTTCAATATCTTGTTGCTCAGATCTCCATTTTCCACCTTTTCGAGTATCAGTACTGGAGAAAAGGGAGGGAGAGGGGGAATAAAAGGTATGCAGAGTAAAGCTAGTATTTATACAAAGGAGATCCTCCTGGAGATCTGCCAAATTTCAAGATTCTCCCTTTCAGTTATTCGAACATACCACACACTGTTACAAGTTATTTCAAGCTGATGCCTTCATCTGACAAGTGACCAGCTGTCCAGCAAATAACTTCAAATTTAACCAAAATACCAAGCCCCAGAGAACAAACAGATAATAACATAATTATTTAATATAGTGCCTATTGTCATTCTCCACAATAATTCTCTGGTAAGAGCAAGTGAACCACTGTAACTTCTAGAAATCCAGATAAGGGAAGACATTTCCTAATTAATCCTCTCTCAGCAAGCCAGTAATAGCATCTTTTTCTTGAACTGCTTAGAGGACTTTTTTTTAAATCCAGATACACACACAGGCTGGATATACCCTTCATGTAAATGTGTTAGGAATGGAAGCTCTATGTACACAGATTTAGTTTTTTTAAAGTCACAGTTTAGAAAAAATTGATGATCCATAATAACATGCCCAATTCAAGACTTCATATACACCACCATGTTACAGTTTCATCATTATTAAACTACTTTTTTAGTTAAGCTGCCAAAGTTTCCACCATGTTTCAGTGACTAAGGAGTCTATACTGAAGAACTTTAAAAAAACCCCACCAACCTCTCCCCTTCCCCACAAAGCTTAAGGAAGAATGCTTTGGTATAAGGCTTTACCCAGAAAGCTGTACTGTCACACCACTGTGAAATGAGTGTAAACCAGAGGCCAGAAGTATCCACTCCGTTTTCGCAGCACCTCATTATCCTCTTTCTTTATCTTAATGTAAAGTGACCACACAAGTTGCGCCAGCAACGTAATGTCAAGCAACAGAATACAACGGGCCACTAAACCTCCGTAACTAACACAGCCATAAGCCTGTGAAATGATTTTCAGCCACTTTGTAAAGAGCCACAAAGAAAAAAAATATTTGTATCACCATTAGTCCAATGACTTCACAGCAACAAGCATCAAGCCACTACTACACCATTATTATGCAGCTACTATGCTTTTAATGTCATTACAGACACAGGTTCTCAGAAAACAAGAGGGTTTTTTTTCTCCTTTCTATATATGTTTGTGTAAATTACAAAAACAAAAAAACACCAAACCCACATCCACAACCAATCACGGATCATAATACCACCTATAAAAGCCAAAAGTATTGCAAAAATTACAGCATATATAAACAAAATCATCTTCAGCACCTTTTTTAGCAGTCCATGAAAAGACAAAGTATCAGTCTCCAGCTAACATAGCTTTTTTTTTTTGGGGGGGGGGGGGCCGGAATTAAAAATGAGAATTATTCATTCTCATACTTTGCTCAAAATGGGATTTGCCATGAAATAAAAGTCAAAAGTGTTATTTATTTGAACCCTTCTGCATAATAATTGACATCTAAATGTTAAAATACTGCATTTAGTTTTATTAAACAAAATGCTTATTCTCCAAAAATTTAAAAAAAAAATCGGCTAACCTTTCTACAAGTCTTCAGAAATCACAAAATATTACTTCATTAAAGATTTTTGTGGTCCAACTCAAGTTGTGAACAAACTAGATTTATAGTTAAGCTCTTGGTTCTTGCTTCCTTTGCCAAATTCCTTTCTAATATTACTGACTGCTCCATTTTGCTAATTGCAGAGGAAAGAGAAATTTGAGGCCTAGAGTTACTATTGTCTTTATTTGGGCAAAAGTGTATGTATTTTAAGAGCCACACTTCGATGTAGAACAGAACCACCACAAGAAACAAAGGTACAGAAGAAAGCTTCCTTCGTGCCTCTTTTTCTAGTAAGCCTAACTTTTTCCTTCTTTCTAGCAGATGAACTGCTGAGAGAAATTGCTAACAAGTTGCTCTTTGATTGTAAGAGTGAAAAACTTCCTAGAATATACGTACTAAGTTTTGCCTTTTACCATGTACCCACTCTGCCTAAAGAACTGGCATAATAATAAAAGTCTAATTTTAAATTTAAATGCAGTAATATATAGATATGCAGTGAAGTTGTAAAGGTAAAGTAAAACTTTGAAACAAGAAAGCATGAGTTTGGGGGTTTTTTTTGCTTCCCCCCATAAGCCCAAGAAACAACAAGCAAATTTCTTGTTCACAAGGTAGATGATATTCTGTCTGAATGAATTCAATAGCAGGACAGAAAGCCAGATATCACAGTTTACTTGTACATACCTTCCTGGCAAGAGGTTATTTAAATCTAATTACCTTGATTTGTATTAAGTTCTAACAAAATAATTAGTACTTACACAGATCTTTTGTATCCATGAACTTGTTCTTTCCTCAGATGTAGGCTAAGTAAGATAAATTACCATGACAGAAGACCATAGAGAAGGACAATAAAAGAGCTGGATTTATTGCAAGTCCTTGATTCCTTAGTTACATCCTTGCCTCCCCTCCTATTTCCTTGTAATAACTGCTTGGGATAATAATCCTGCAACTTAAAATTGTAAAAATTAATTTTAAGAATCATATCTCTCTCGATCTTCTGTTTCAGTTCTCCTTATCTTGGGTCAGTATCAACAGGCTCCCTTGTAACTCCTAGGAGTCTCCCTAGCCCATCAGTCAGATTTTCAAACTGAAAACCTTGACTCTCGGTCTTGCATTTACTCATACTTCGATGAAGAATCTTGCAAATAGGTGAAATATGAATTCCTTTCAGTTTCCTCCTTAAAAATCTGTTTTATGGAGAACATATGCCAGGTTGCTAGGACACTGCAAATGCATTTTACTCATGCTAATCAACAGTTTCGCTTGTGAGCTTTATCTACAGTCAGTTATTGTCTCTTGTTTAATACTCTGAGTGCAAGTTCTCTTCTTCAAGTGCTATTTCTTCTGCACTGGTATTAGTCTACCACAATATGAAACAAACAAGCAACATACTTCCTATGTTTACAGAGTTAACATACCTTTCCATCTTTGCATAGACTTGATCACTCAGCACAGAGCTAACAGTGGTCAGATGAGGAGCCTAACAAAAAAAACATTCAGACACAAGTTTAGAGCACCTACACCAAAACCACAGCTAATCTACTAAGGCAGTAAATCTCCTCATTCTGGTCTACTGATTTAAAAGATCTGCATGAGATAAAGAGCGTTTTAAAAAGAGATAGAAAAATTGAATTGAAAATCTTTCACACTCCCAGCCTTAAAAAAAGAATTTATTTGGCACCAAAGATACTGGGCTTAGTTTTCAGGCAACCAGGGAAGAACAAGAGCCGAATCAGCAGCAGTATGTAGAATGTGTGTCAGCTTGTTAGTGGTGGATTGCTATTTCCCCATTCTCTGCAAGAAATCTCTTCCTGTGTGTGTGCATAGAGCCAGACAAGTTGTAGATGAAGGTATGCAACGTACCACTGCTCCCATCAACTCAAACCCACCTTTTTGATCTGCAGCACAGGCTAAAAGCTGATCTGAAGTAGCATGGGTAGCAGCCAACTGGCAGTGTGCAAAAGGGACTGGTGAAGCAAACCGGGTATTACAAGCACATTCAGACAGCTTTGAGGATCCAGCCGTTACAGCAAAATGACTTAATATAGCAAATCACCAACACCACATTCTTTGCATACTGCAAGTGCGAAGCAAAGCACAGTGGCTTAAACTAGCATTAAAAATTCTTAGCAACTTTAGGTGAAGGGTATTGTGAACATGTGTGCTTACAGGAGTAGTAATCCAGAAGTGCTCACACACATTTTCCTATATTCTTGAAAGACCTGGAACTTGTCCTCCAGAAAAGAGGCGTTTGACATTGAGAAATTAATTGCAGCTCAGATGAATTCTGCCTAGCCAGACAGCTCTTCCATATCTCAAGGTGTCCCAGCTGAGATAATAAGAAAGGAATATGATCCAAATAGGCTTTGGTATCTATTAGCAAGACTCTCCCTGGACCAAGCAGTCATCCATATATAGATACATACAATTTAGATGTGTAATTTCAACTACCAAGAATTTATCAAGAACTTTATTACCACAATGACTCTGGTAATTTTTTGACCCCACTGTTTAGTTTCTTGAGAGCCAGGCAGACTGCAAGTGCTGAAAGACAACAGTCAATCGAGACACATTATGTCTGAGCTTAGAGAGATGCAGAGGTAGAAATTAAACCCTGGGCCTCCTCTTACCTAGGTTATGATGAAGACCAGTCTTTTTTCTTTGAAATTAAAATGTCTATTGAGGTTCCTCCATATTCTTTGGGAACATCTTTGGTGCCTTACAAGAAGCATCAAGGATATTTTCATATCAGACTTGTGAGAAAGTTTCATGAGTTACAGAAAAAGAAGTAGGCACCATATAAACAAAGGAGTGGGTTAGTTAACCAAAGGCAATAAGCCAACACTTACTGGTTTGATGATGAGACAGACTAACTAGCAGAAAAGTATAAGGTAGAATTCAAAGATCATTTGGCAAGACTCAGTCTGGTACGGTCCTTAGTCATACTGTCTGACATTACAGCAAGTAAACGAACAACTGTGTGTTGCTAGAGATGCGAAAACTTGTCATCGTTGTACTTTCAGTACTTTTTAAACACAGGTTTCCATCTGTGATGCTCTGGCTTCTGCTCAGGACAAAAAAAGTTGCAGTAACAACAAGAAAAGGAAGCATGGCTTACTTTCATCACTAGCTTTACAACATTTTCAGTCATCTCCGAGTAGTTCAGAGCTATAGGTGGCAGTTGGTAGCCTGCTCTCTGAAGATTTAGGATTCCTTATACTTGAGACTTTTAATACTTCATGGACAATTACCATCATGCTCACAGTAGTTAACTGCAGCACACAGGCCTGTAAGACTATCACAGCTACTGAACAGCCTTTCTTAATTATGTCCTTTAATTTGTCTTTGTTGCCATGAGTGAACTCAGCAATCAAGATCCATATTATCAGAGAATTATCCTTAGTCAGCAAGTCCTGGCATTTACCCCTTCAGAATCACAGTACTGTGGAAGAGTGTGTTTTCCACAAGAACAAGTCCACTTGCTTAAGATACGGCTTGATTTAGTTGTTTTGACCATTCAAGCAATAGAGCCAAAGCAGACAGATAAAGTTTACGAAGATCATCTTCAGTACATTCTGCACATCATTAAATGCTGGCCATTAACCAGATCTTTCACCAGGTCTAATTAATACTCTTCAGTCAGTCAGCAACACCAGATGCTGGAACAGAAGTGTCATTAGAGACTTTCCTGATACAACTGGATTTTCTCATTCCAGTCTCAGTCTGCACAAAGAGTGATGGGGAATTAACTCAGTCAATGCTGGTACCATTTAAACATTGTACTTAATTAGTAAGTGGGGGCGGGAAGAACTGATGATGTACCCAAGATCCTCTTATCCTTCTTTGTGACTTGAGCTAGCAGCTTTTCTAGCAGAGGTGGAAGTGATGGAAATCCACTTCTTGAGGTCAGGTGAAGTCAGTTTACCTTCTCCCATTTATGTATCATTCTGTATGTGTATTAATAGCTGACAGGCTTTTCCCAGAATCCCATGTCAGTCTTACTGAAAGTAAGTCTTTAGAAGTAACAGAGCCCAGTGATAACAGATCCCAAAGGGAATGATTCTCAGTTTCATGAGTCACAGTTGCATATCAGTGACATCACAAAGAATGAGGGGGCTTTTTGTAGAGTTAGGGCCAACTCAAATGCTTTTATTGTTTAAACAAAGATTTGTATTGAAAATAAACCTCGCAGAAACAGATCCACTGAAGTATGACTGACACAACAGTAACTGACACTGAGTCAGTTCCTCCTCCTGCACCACCCCATTCTGCAGTTATGCTTTACTAGAAAGACAAAAAAAATCTGCCTTAGTATTTAAAGCAATATAAAAAGCAGCTTGATTAAGATTTCTAAGATACCATTATATCCTTCAGCCTTCATGTAGTTGCTACTACTGGATCTTCAATTCTGTCCTGTCATCACATGGCATTATGGAGATGCCTGGTCTGTGGGACACTAGACGGTGCAGGATTATTTAATAGAAGGACAGAGTCAAGGCTGCTGTTGGTCTAGTGAGACCTTTAAAGGACAGTTCCAAAGGTGGAGCTTCATGTTAAAACATGAAACTTTCACGAGCAACTCATGAACTTTCACTAGTGTGTTTAGGATTGGGACCATATGTATCTAGGACTATTTTACGTCCTTTCAGAAGGAGAAATCACTGTAGTGAAAATACTGAAGCCTGCAGCTTTAAAGTTTTGTTACTGCAGGCATCCTGTACTAGTACCCAAAACCACTGGTTAGTTCTAGTCAGGCAAAACAGAGGATCAAATGAATTCTGAAGGACTACAGACTGGAGTTAAAAAAAAAAATTAACAGATTAAATGCTAGCCAGGTTTCAACTCTGACATAGACCATAAGATAAAACTACCGAAGGGCTGCCCTGGAGGCAAACGATAAACATTTCTATAGAAATGAAATTCTGTCTTGCATGCATGAAATAGGTGCACACCTACCACAGCCTCACATGTTCAGAAGGTGAAGTTCTTCCCCTTTCCCCTCCTCCATCCTCACAGATCATTACAGTCAAAGATGGATTGGATGAAACAAACTCACAGCATCTCAGAAGGCGGTCTTCCTAGGCTCCAAACATAGCCAGAAAAGACAAAGCCTCTTCAGAAGGGGATGGAAGCATAAATCTGAATCACTCTCTGCAGGAGCCTGTCTTGACTAGAGGCACATCTGTACTAAGTGCTCAAACCCAAACCACATGAATCTCTGTAGCCTAGTATAAGTAAGAAATTTCAATTAGAGAAATTCCTCAACACACCAGATGTTAGAGAGCCATCTGGTGAAAATCAATTTACTCATAGTCATAAGATTATCTCAGTGTTCTGAACTTTTTTAGAACTAAGCTTTCAGCAATATATTGTTCTATTAGTAGGACAGCTAAACTTTCAGCAATATATTGTTCTATTAGTAGGACAGCTAGTGTAAGTCAAACTGGTACTACTGTTAAATCAGTCTTAAATAAAGCTGTCCCTTGGCCTACAGAGGCAGCTGGAGGTCGTAATTCACTGCACCTTGCACCACTCACCTTAATGATCACTGAATCAATTGAAAAGTCAATGGTGAACATCTTTGACTAACACACAAAGCCCCGCTGCAAGGAAGACCCCTTTTCCATACAGCTCTATTTTCATTACTCATGCATCTACCAGAAAGACATGACATCAGATCTACAAATACACCATGACAAGGTAAAGAAAGGGGTATAAAGCTGTATATCCTCTGATCTACTTGTACCTACATTGTAATACACCCTAAGAGGGCTGCATAAACCACATCTAACATATCAGTATCATTCCTGGTTCTTAGCCATTGCAGTAAGAAGTTGAAAACTACTGAGCAATCTTTGATTTGGGAATATTCTCAACTTTATTATAGTGTTCCAATGCAAATAACTGCATTGTTGATACATTTTTCATTCTGCTTAACCCAGCTTATTTCTGTTACAACATGTCTCTTTCTCCTTCCTTGGACAGAGAGAGGTGGGGGAGAGCATCTGTTGTTCGCCTCAGTGGCCAGTCCAGCCTAAACCACAACAGCTAGAAACGCTAATTGGTCTGGATCTCTTTCCTCTTGCCAGAATATACACATTTCTATCCCTTTCCTTTAATTCTCTTCTTCTCCAAGCCATCTACTCTTCTTCCAAACAGACTCCTCTGCCCTACATAAACAGATAAACCATCTGCACTGACTCTTTCAATCCAATCACTAAAACAAATGTGATAAAGCTTTAACTTAGGTTTTAAGTTGGTCACTTCATAAAACCTCAGTAATACACTTCCTATTTTTCATCCAGTACTATACTATCACGCATTAAAACAGATAGTTTAAAGAGGTAGATTACTTTCATAGGAGGAAAGTTTTCACAAGAGAAATTAAGAAAAAAAATTTTGGCAACAAAATTAACAGCTGCTGTTTTAATCCTCTGTTCTGCTCATATTACACAAGCAGAGCCAGAAAATACATTACAACCTCCTCTCACAAACTTCCCCTAGAAGGCAGTAACACCGTCAGATTTTTTGCATGTTTATTTTGGGAAGGTTGTTTTAGTTTTCAGCTACACTTTTGCACAGTTAGAACAGCATTCTTACTCTCCAGTGGGCCAAAGTAGTGGGAATGAGCAAGTAGGGAAAAATAAAAATAGTTAACCACCAAACTGCCCGTTGCTCCCATATTTCATGGCGACAGCTGTATCAGCAGCTTCGTGCTCCCTTTCCCAGTCTAGAGTATGCATGTGTGTGCATGTGTGTGTATTAAAAAACATGACAGAAACTGCAAAAAAAATTCAAGACAGTCTCTTGTACAGTCCAGCTTACATTTCACGCCAAGTCATCTACCTATGCATGATGTTACTCAGTAAGCCTGGCATGCAAGAACAGAAATCTATTAGCTAATTAAAATAAAACCCGATGGAAATGGTTATAATCATTAAGTGAAGGGAGAAATAAAAAAGAAATGAGAGGCAGTGGGTGCAATGACAACTGAAAGCACACAGGGAAAAATACGGAAGGGAGCAGGCTAGAAGACAAGGATCCCTACTGTAGGGGAAGAAAGCTGGATTTGTTATCTGTAGTATGCCAGGATATATCTCTGACTTGATGGATGACCACTGGCTTCACATTTAGCTTCCGTATAATTTTTGCCCAACCGAGACAATACAGTCAGTATTTTAGTGCCAGAATACCTGCCATTCTTTTATTTAAATACTAGAGTCCTAGGCAGACCATGAAACAACAGGGCACCTACTTAGTGATAAAGCAACATTAACTCATGTGTTCTATCTTTGTATTTTGAAGCTTTATCAATTCTTCATTAATTTAGCCTGCAAGTACATCCCACTCACACCCATTCCCAAGAACCTCTACCCATTATTTTGTGCTGTCTCCTTCAAGCCACATCAGCTCATTACAGTCCAAAATTTAGATGGCTGCAACAGCAATGGGTGGGTGGGTAAGTGACAAGAGGAAGGACTATAAAAGGGATAAATGTCATCTTTCTTATTTTATTTGGTGCAGAAACATTTAATTCTAATATTTAAATTAAGTAGCCATCCATCTATCTGTACAAACTTAGTGAAGTTTCTTTCCCAGTCTCCCATACTCTTATCTGGACTCTCAACTAGATTTCTCCTTTAGTCTCAATGCTTCACCATATCTATTTTTATTTTATTAGATTGAACAGAAGCGAGAAGACCACTACTTAATATCTAAAAGACTGAAAAATGGCAAAGGAACTTAAGCCCACATGGAATGACACTACTCTACCTAATTTATCTTTTCTTTCTCAGAATAATACCATGCATTTTTGCTACAGTTGGGTGTTTCTGCAGATCCCTCCAGACCAACTCAACCACCTATAGATACAACAGCGTAGTACCAGATTTGTTTTCCCATAGGCCTTTGCTCATCTGTTATTGTACGATCGCTATATTCAACAGCAATAAGGTCAACAGGCAGCTACAAAGAGGGGAACTAATGCTTACCCTGTCACAGCTGGAGTGTGAAAGACCATTGCTGCAGTTGAGTATTCATTGAGTAGAAATATTGGACACATTTTATTTCTTCCTCCAGCCTGCAAACAGAACAGCTTACTGTGGCTTCACTTACCAAAAAGCAAAATGGCAAAAGTTTTGTCAGACAGTGGAAAAGCATCAGCCCATCCACTTTCTCCATGTAGATAATTCAAGTACTGTAAGGAGATGTATCAGATACCAAGTCCATCAAATCCCAGGTGCAAGAGCTTCACAGAAAGAAAAGAACACAGCAAAACCTCGATGAAAACCAATGCTTTTTCACTCTGAGTCCCTTAAATGCAAAACATGAGCAGGGTTTCTGTTATAAAAGCTGCAAGTCTTCCACAGCACGATTTAAGAGCAATCCAGACCCGTATGAGGAGGTACTACCATTAAACTTCTCACTGCCAGCAATACAGCAGAAGTCTCAAGTGCAAGAGCTGAAGGAAACAGGGAATACTTCCCACTTCCAACCAATTCCCAATTTATCCAAAAATTGCTTTACACAAGTCTCAGAAGTCAGCTAAAGGCTTACTGAAGTTGAAGGTGTGCCAGAGCAGAAAAAAAAAGTCTGATTAATATCACAGGATCCAGACTCTCCCACCCACCCATGGCAGAACGTGTCCAAAACTGAGCCAATCTGTTACAGGAAACCTTGTCTTGAACAAAGAATTTCCTCACTCAACCCCATATGTTTTCTAAGGGTTTGTTTTTCGGATCACAGAATCAAGTTATCTGAGCTAGGACAGCTCTGAAGGCAATTTCTGAGAACTTTTACTCCTAGCCAGTGGGTCCATGAACAATGAAGTATTAATACTACACGTAAAATTTAATTTCTTCCCTAAAAAACATCCCTGGAGTTCCACAACTGGGACAGCCAATTTCAGCTTACAGTGGGGTTATTTTTTTTTACTTATCTCCCCACAATCTAGGTATAATTTTCGCTTTATCCAAATCCCTTTGACTGCCTTCTAGATCTATTTCCAGTCCAAACGCTTTCAACTACTGGGAGGCTCTGAAATTCATGCAAATGTGGATTTATTTTTTTTTAAATGGAGACTAATTCAGAAAAATGAGATAAGCATCTTTCGCCTCTTTCATGGGCCAATTACTACTTTTTATACTTGCCTTTATCTGAAAAATGAATAATAATTTCCACTGTACTCTGAAGAAATACAATGCATACTCAACTCTTCAGGGTTCTTACTTAGAAGGTACTATAGTAGTAGCAAATATTAACCATAATCCTATAATTTTTTTGAACAGTCCTTACTTGAAGGAGAAAAGTACCCATAGATCAAACAAAAATGCTCTTGCATATAAGATAGTTTCACTGAACTCAATATGATTCCTCCAATCCCATTTTCCCCCTCTCACAAATAAGCAACACTTCCCGAGACACATTTCAGCTCAGATGGTGGTGGTGGGAAATACTGAATGTTAGATAGAAAGATAACCTTAATATATTGCTTCATGCTGCTGCACGAGTCATGGTCTCAGAGAGTCAGAAGCTAGCTAGTAAGTCTGCAGTTTGCCTAGCAAGTCAAAAAAGCAGTGTTATTGCAAAGGGGACAAGGGACTGAGCTTGCCAGGTGTTCCTTTTTTTAATCATTAGTTCCTATTGGCAGTACGCTGCCATACTGCCTTGAGGACAGAACTAAGCTTTTGGGAAAGGACTTCAAAAACTCACTCCAAAATGAGACCTCATATTGTAGTGGTTTGCCAAAATTTAATTTGCAATTTTAGCATTACCTTCCATAGTCAGCCTGCACAGCTCTGCTTCAGAAGTATCCAGATAATGAGCAATCTGCTCTTGATCCTACATTCAAAGTACTTAAAGTGATTAACAGATCTGCACATGGACTGAGACCGGGCTTTCCACATGCAGCCTTTACCTACCTTCTGTTGGGTACTCTGCTGTTCATTTCAGTAGGACTGCATCTTTATTCTAATATTTGTTTGTGGTGCAGAAGGCTAAGTGTTGCATAAGATCCTGTAGAGCACAGAATTTAAGACTCACTCAAAATTTCACAACTTAGATGGAAAAACAAAGAATACAAATATTGTCTTTAGTAATAAGCAAATATTTTCACTCTTTTGTTACTAACCATCTAGCAACAACACATCTTAAAAGATATATATACACCTTGGAAGCTAAAGCTTTTTAATTATTGTGTACGCGTGAGGGTTCAGCAAATCCATAAAGCTGTACGACTGTCCTCTTCGATCAAGCTAGAGGAGGTGATGGATCTGACAGCACAGCAGTTCTTGGATTTTAAGCCGTGCAGTACAGTAACTCTGAAGAGCTAATGCATAATGGGGGAGGGGATAGGAAAGGCCTCCAAAGCCACGATATATTTAGAATCAATCCTTTCACCTAACCAAGCTGAAAAAAGTCTTATCGCTTTAGTGATCTGGTACAAAACATTTTGAATGCTCCTGGAGAACGCTCAGGTGAGTTTCCTAAAAAAACGGAGCTGTTCAGCTCTGGTTTCAGACTAAATCCCACCA
This sequence comes from Chionis minor, assembly GCA_013398295.1. NCBI lineage: Eukaryota > Metazoa > Chordata > Aves > Charadriiformes > Chionidae > Chionis > Chionis minor. Next base: position 763,613 of record VZSF01004546.1, read on the forward strand.
TACTGCTTACATTGGAACAGCCTTCTAGCTCAGGCATGGGTTATGTACTCTTCATAATAACTTAAATGCTCCAAGGAAAAAACATAATTGTATCTGTACCCAACAGTGCTTTGCCAAATCATATCAGTTTGAAAGCTTGCAACAAATCAAGAACTGTATTAGGCAACAGCAAAAAAAGGAAAGGGAAAAGTAGAATCACATGAATGATATTCATTAATTGTCACTCAAGAGACTGTCAGAAAGAGGATTTAATAATAATCCTGGTTCAGTGGGAGCCATTTCCAGGCACATAGAAACATGAAATTCATGATGAAAAAAATAGCACAGAACTAGTTTACTCTGGCTTCAATTAAGACATCTCTATCAAACAGTCAATACACCAAGTACTATTCATTCCTGAAATAGGCTGGTACTCCACAACCTAGAAGGTAAGGAAGACATAAAAACTTCACAGGCAGCAGCACAAACCACACTAGAAGCTGGGGGTTTTGGTGGTTTGTTTGTGGTTTTGTTTTTGGTTTTTTTTTTAAGTCAGATTTAATTAAAAAACCTTAAGAAAAGGAAGAGAGGTGTATTTCCATTCATCAGAACAAATGTTAAAAGGCTCAGAGATGCACATCGACATCAAGTTACAGCTGACAACAGTGAAATTTAGACTTTCTTGAATAGTGCAGTTTTACCCAAGCTGAGCAGAACAAGTTGCCAGCAGCTGAGAGGGTTGTCCTGCACTGTTGCACATGGAAGTCCATGCAAGATAACACAGCTCAATGCAGAGAAGCTATCACAAAGCTGTTCACTCTGTGATGTGTTACATTTCTGTCAGTTTTCTGATCCAGCCTACCCTGTGATCAAAGAGTGGAAGTGACTACACAGTACCCCGATGAAGCATTAGGAATAGCCCCCAGTTACCAGAATCATATCAAAACCACACACTATGTTACTGATTACATCAAACAAGAAAAAACAAATCAATAAATTGAAGGGCAAGATTGAAAACACTTCAAGCAGAAATAGGTATATTGAGTTCTATTAATCAAAGTTATGGGATTTTTCTTATTTTCAGAATCCTCAAACAATGCAAAGTCTAAAGCAACTAAAGACTATTCTAACATCTTTTCCTAGTCCCATATTCAAAGAGGAGAAACAACAGGAAAGCCAGTAATACTTTTGTGGCAGGTGGACTCCATAGCCTGGTTCACATACATCCCACTGCCCTTACACATACCATCTTTACAGCAATTATCCATAATAGCACTTCTTTATAGTACCCCAGGAACCCTCCAGGAATCCCCAATTTAAGCACAGCAATTACTGCAATAAGCAAAGTGGCAGAGCTATTTACTTGCTATTAGTAAATGGAGCTGTTGGCACACTGACTATCATTTGCTACACCTCTAAAACAGTAAGTCTGTAAATCAGCAAGGCTGAAGCCATGCTTTCATTTTAAATGACAGTTTCCAGTTGTAATACAAATAGCATGTCCTAACATTTCTCAACAGACAAAGCAAATTCCAGAAGCCTGCTTGATGAAGCATCAGAGGAAGATGTTGTACAGTGAACTAGGAGGTTAGCTTGTAGCTCTAAAAGTAACCCAGGACTTAAGTAGTACAGTATTCAAAGCACATACAGGATTTCAGAGATAATTTTGAATCTACATGTGCATTAGACAAAGTTTGGTGTTTTGGGAGGGTATTTTTGCTTTTATTAAAAAAGGCAGTTGCAATAAAAGCTCGAGTAATATAACAATTCTTTCAGAAAGCGGAGTGGGAGGGCTGTGTGCAGTAGTAACACTAACAGCTCATAGGAGGGCTGTCTATCCTCTGGCTACTTCCTTCTGAAGGGAACCCTAAATGATGCTGCACCATCCTGCCATAATCACCATAAAGACTCTTCTACACGCTGTGACCCACAGATTTACTGTTGCACAAGTGAGTCCTCTTCTCCCTGATCTTAAGAAACCAAAACACCACAATTATCCTTATATATCCTTATATAATCCTTATATAGTGCGGTAGTTTCTCTTCTTGGCATATGAGGTTCTGTTACTCTTTCTTTTTCCTATCTGGAAAAAGTTCAGGTCTGAGGAAGGCTGAATTTACCTTTCCATTAGCAGTCAGACAATTAAGAAACAATTATCAGATATGCCAGTCAACTTTGGCAACCTTTTGGAAATCAAAGTCATGCCAACCTAACTGAAAACATCCCAGAATCAGAAAGTAAACATGTACCAAAAGGCAGCTACTTAAAATCACATGCTATATCCTGTATTCTTTCCAACAGCTTAAGGCTATTCTTGCCTTGTTATAAGGGAATATGCACCATCTTCAAAATGGCAAATTATTTAAAATTAAGCAATCATCTTGGGTAATGAATCATCACTTCAAAGCGAAAGACTGTGCCTAACTTCTGATGCCTCAAGAATGAGTTTGTTTTCCTCGGATATGTTGAAATTCTGAAAGGAATTGTTTGACGAGAAAAGCAAAAGTGAAGCTGCTGACAGAAATCTCTCAAAAATCAAATTAAATTTAATGACGTAGGACAGACACAAAAAATAAAAAAAGTAGAGCTAAAAAAGTTATTCTAGCTTCCCAGAAATGCCACAACAAGGCTGTTCTCACTCTTGACTTGCTAATTCTAAGTTTCAGAAAAACACAGATTATCCCAGCTCTGAATTCTGACAGTGAATTCATGGGAGCGGCACACAGATGCCTAGGTATGCCTCTTGCATGACAGTGCTCAGGTCTGCTTGTATCTGTTCTATGGTTCCATATGCACAATTTGGAGAAAGTGCTTAGCGTCATAACTCTTGGGTGGGGTTTTTTTTTGGTTTGTTTTTTTTTTTTAGGCGCAGAAAGAACCCTGCAGAAAAATATATGCAGTAGCTCAAATACATGAAAAGGATATTAGCTAGGTTTTAAAAAGTAATATACACAAATTAACTTCTTAAAAATTAGAGGAATTCTTTCCATTCTTGTCTACATTCCATTCGTGAAATTGCCTTTCTGCTACTTGGTGTGGGCAGGAAAACACAAAAATGTTCTGTGGACTTCAAGCTTATTCCATAAATCTTTCTATTTTTGACTTGCAATCAACAGTGAAGACATCAATTCATATTCAACTAATACAAGCCACTTACAGGAGATATGTTTTCATTTTGGGACTCTCAGAAATCTACTAAAACATACCAAAACTAAGACTGCAACATGAAAGCATGTGTCAAACCTCTCAGAAAGGAAAGTAGTTGTATTTAGACAAGCTAAAAAAAAAATCCAACCACAAAGTAAGCTGTCACCCTACTTCTGTAAGTTCCCAGTGTCTCAACAGCTTAAAATTTAGCATCACTTTCAGGTATAATTTACATCTTATGAACTAATAACACCTGAAATTAATTTTTTTTCATTCGTTCAACAAAAAGTTTTAGTAGAGCTGGCATGAATTTCATCATCAAATTACCTCATGCAAAAATTTATAGTTATTTGGATTTATTTTTTTTTAACCGCAATACAAGTGACCAGGATATCAGCACAAAGGCTGCTACTCTGGGGAGACAGAAATAAGCAGAGTAACCAGAACTAGGAGTTATGCACCATTAGCAATATCGTATAGCATGTCCGTAGAATCAAATAATTGCCTAAGGGCAGAACCTGAAAAGTCATCTTTAATCACCCTTAGGACTATATTCAGGCTGTTTAAAAGGCTTGATTTCTACTGTACACGCTTTTTAAATCTAACAAAAACCAACTAGGGGCTTACTGACTTTTGCTCCTTGAACTGAACCGGAGAACATCTGCATAAAACTAATCTCGCAGCTGTTGTCTCCCCCCAAAAAAATTTCACATTTTTATCACTTTCCTCTTACAGGGCAAGGGACCACCCAACTAAGGCCAGATCAATTATTCACCCAGTGTAAAGCATTCAGATGCCATTGAAATAGTTTCACTATACTTAACATGAAGCATTACTCACCCTCATTTAATTGACAAAGGAAATCCATTCTGATAGAAGCTACAACATTGGAGAGTTAGTCAGCAAATTACACTGAATTATCCAAAGCAGCAATAATACTGCAGACTTCCAAACTGCTCTGCCAACATACTTTAAGCAGACACTGGAAGAGCTCTCCTCTACAACACTGCCAGACAGCGAAAAAGCTTTACATTTAGTACTTTTCCTTCTCTGAAAAGACAAACAGAAGTGTGTCAATTATGAATGGATTGGGATGCGAATAGTGCAACAAGGAATGAGATAACTAATCATGTGTTATCAAGACTGATGTAACGTTCAAGTCCTGTTGTCCTTGGGTTGAATTTGAACTAGTCGCAAGGAATCCCTGCTCCTAAATTCTGCCTGTACTTTTTTTTAAAAAAAAAAAAAAGAAAGAACAAGGAATATGGTAAGTCCTAGGAACAACTGTCCAGAGACCATATAAAAGTCAGCTCTATTAGCATCTTTATGAACAGAAAAAGGCCTGAGTAAAATAAATAATCAAAGTTATAAGCGAGTTTGGAATCCTTTAGAAAGCTTACGCTTTGAATCTCAGGATACCACAAGCTTACCTTAATGGTCCAAAGAGTAGGAGAGCTGAAAACCTTCAAAGAACTAGAAAGGAAAGACTACTGACTTGACTGAATCAGAATTATTGGGGTTTATTTTGAGCTCCATCCTTACCTCTTTTTTTGACCTTGGCCACGTCATTGCTGCTAATCATCTGTGCCACTCTGTGGAACACAAACATGGTGACTTTTATAATGCACTTTGCTAACTGGCATGAACACCCTCAGCAAAATCTTTCAATGTAGTGCAAATAACAAATACAATTTGCTGAGCCAGTCAAAAGAAAAAGCAAATATGCTTTTTTGCTAGTTCTCGGCAGCATTAGTTAACTGGCATTATTCCTACAGCAATGCTGGCATATCTAACATTGACAGACAAATAGAAACAAACTTCAGCTTCATTATTTACAATTCTTCACTAAAAACAACAGGAGGGCCCTTTTCGATCCTAAGCAGGACACACCAAGCACCTTCCTCTGGCCAGAAATGAGATTCAAATCACAGATAAGAGAAAGGGAAACTCTAAGAGCTGCGCTAAACACAGTGGTGTTGACTTCAATGGGTATTCCTAGCAGCCCTTTTTCTACAGCTCAGCATTTAGATTATTTAAGAGCCTTCACATCGGGAGAGGTCTACTACCAAGTCTGTAATGTATGCTCAGTGTAGCACCAACATGTAGCTGAAGAGGGAAAGGTTAGCAGTATCACTAGATGAAGAAAAAGAAGCCAGAGAGGATTCAATCAGATTAATAAGATTAATTTTTATATAGAATAAATTATATCTCTTGAATCAAATGCCATAAAAAAATACAAATAGTTATCTTCTCACACAACAGAACAAAATAGCTTTCCTGGGTTATCCTCCTTCTCTTATGGAGTTATACGATTGACACGAGTTGGTAATGCCACTAGAACACTCACCTACCAGACTCACTGCCAACTGAACTGACACTCGGCAAGAGAATTTCAGGCTCTCTACAAATAAATCACAAGTGTGCAATTTGTCCTATGAAAATCTTTATGTATGCATTTCCTGATAGCATCCCCAAAGCAATGAAACAGGCAGCCCTTGGAACCTCCAAGATTTACAATAAAAATCTGCCTCAAACAAACACGGTACTTGAAACATACATGGAACTTTTCCTACGCCCTAAATGTATTAGCATTAAGCATAAAGTTATAATAATGAAAAGGAGAAAAAAAGGAAGAAAAATTATGGAACAGAAAAAATGTCTACCTTTTGGGTTAAAAGAAGAAAAACAGACAATTGGTTTGGAGAGTGATTTTTTTGACAAGAAAAGTCTCAAGAAACAGACACCTCCTGGAATCTTCAAATAATCCCCTGAAGTTCAGTCCCTGTACAATACAAACTTACCTCCCAAAGCAATCAAAACCTTATGTTCTTTACTATGCCATCAAAAATGTTGATAACTACTCTGACCATTGTTTTGGTACCTACTACTTGAGTCCACAAAGCTGGTATAGTTTAGATTAAATAGGATTTTTTAAAAAAATCCTTATATATCTATAATGGGCTAATTTCTCAGACTTGTATTAAGGTGCCCACTTGACTTATTTTATTGTTCAAAATGTAACATGACCTTCTTAAAAGGCTGACCATGAAGTACTGTGTTTATGCATTCTGTATCTGCATAAATACAGGCAGACATCTGAAAGCAAGGCATTCTCTGATTTTCTTCTATTCTAGTAGAAAATTTGGTTTTAAATAAGGTAACTCTGTTCTTTCGCACTCCCCCATCTTGTTCCCTAACTCCCCAACTAACTCATCCTGCAGCTTCAGATGGATAGTGCAGGTCCCAGCGGGTGCTCAAAGGCAAGATGAGATGTATGAGAATCACTAGCTATTACTAAATGTAGGCAGTACCAATCAGTAGATCAATACAGCTGATGCTCCCATGACAGCTCTACAGTACTTGCAGATGTTTAGGACATGAAAGAAATGTGTCTGCAAGAATCTTTTCTAGATTCTTGCAAGCAGAAGCTGTTCCTTCTCTAGAGACACATTACTGCCTATCAGTTGGTGGGTGATAGCTTGTGCAAAGAAAATGCTACAAGCATGTGGTTCTACAGGCACAAAGCTAACAACATAATCTGTTCTCAATTACCCACAGTAATTGAGAAAACTAAGTACATCATAAAAAACAGGGAAAATGAAAGCCATATACAAATCAGGACACACTAACACACTTAGTCGGCTAATCTTCACAAAACTTATAAAAAGCTTTGTACAGAAAATAGAGCAGAGAAATCTCCAAGATGCTTATTACATATCATGGAAAAGGGATTTCAGCAATGCAGTGACAGAGTATTCAGGAAAGACATGACTTGGCCAGTCCAAAGTTGTTTATCCTACACATAACCATGAGTTAAGTCCACCTGCATGTATAGGTAATATACACTTTTTATTTTTTTGAGGGGGGGACCAAAACAAAAAACCCAGAAGAGACCAACAGTCCCTCCTCCCCTCAAAAAGCTCCACCCCGTCATAATTTAGTATTTATGACACTTACTTTATAGATACACCCAGAAAAGAACATATATTTTCAAATGTTTAAAATAGTACATGCTTTTAAAAATTTTTCTCCCACCACACAGCACAGAACGAAGAACTCTATTGCCAAAACAAAGTAAACAGCTGTTGTAATATGTCAGGCCCATACTTGACGTTACTAATTCATCTTATTTCAAAACAGAGTTACAAAACAATGAATTTTCCTTAAAATATCTGAAATCCTCCCTCCAGTACCAGCTCCTACCTTTGTTTAGTTCCCCAAATGTAATACTGCTTTCTGCAGACTTAGCTGGGCTAGAATTTTCCTATACCCATCATTTCTGTACTAGATCTGATGATATCTTTGGTCAAGACCACCATGCAAATTCTCTTCCTCTCCCCTTCAAACACAGAAAGTCTTTGAATCCTTCCACAGGCATTCCCACTCATTTTTCCTCTTCCTTTACTATTGCTTCTTCCCAAGTGAGGAAAATTCTAGTGATCTATGTAGCAAAACCCTCAACTTCTCACTGACAATTCACAGTGCAGTACAATTATGTACTGCTGATTCACTGTGACAAGAGAGATTTACTCTTGCTGCTGGCAGTACAGATGTTCTCTAGCATCCATATCTGTGTTTGGTTTGGGACACTGTGCACTGGTGTCCCTCCAGTTGGGCTGGTTCTCTGGTTGATAAGTTCCCCTGTTACAACTAGCAGGCTGTAGTCCGGATAAAACAGTGAAATACCAGGAGCTAACAGCTCTTTATCTCAGAAATAACTTTCATTCTAAACCTCAAAAATGTTCAGCTAGCATTAGGCAATAAACTCTTAATGGCCTGTTAGCAAAAGAAGCAAGTAAATACTTTCTTAGGTAATGTGGAAAGGCCCAACCCTTAAAGGCAGCTATTTCTTACTCACAGATGCAGCCAGTCATCCACTAACCAAGCCAATCCTTCTTTTTACAGCATTTATCAATATGCCCACATATACTGCCACCAATAAGGGAGGGGTTTAGATATTAGGAAATCTTTATAGACATTAAGATTGCCTTACTGTAACGAAAAGAGAAACTTTAATAGCACAAGAATAATATTATAGACCCTAATTTGAAAGCTCTCATAGTTCTTATTTTCAAACTCATTAACAAGAGTTAAATTTTTTTTCCCCCTTCACAACAAACTATGGAAATCCACTGCCACAAGATTTGAGGCCAAAAAAACCCAGGAAAATGCCGCAGGGCCTGGACATTTACAGAGCTGTAATGGTTAATGCTAGCTCTAGTGAATCTATTTAAGATATTAAAATTCCCATCTGTCAGACCTCTTTGCTAGATGTTACTGGCCTCAAAGCAAATGAGAGCATGTACCTGCATCCTGGCCACCCAGTTCATAGTGCTTCTAAACTCATGCCATAAATGAGAATGAGTTCATAGTAACACACCTAAACCACTGCCACCAACATGCAGGTATGTGTTTGCTCTTGCCACCTAGACACAGATGAGCAGAGAGAAAAGCTAAACAGCTGCATGCAGGCATCAGGAAAGGAGATGATTATCTTTAAACTACAGCAACAGTTTGCTACCACACTCATAAATAATGTTCTATGCATACATTTGACTTCAAGGCAATTTGAAGTTTGGGAAAACAGATACACTACAAAAACAATATCCAAGTGGCAGACAGTAACGCTATTAGTATTACAGAGTAGCTATTCACCATGATTTCCAGAATCATAACTACCGAAGTCCTGTCCCCATGCTCTAATGGGTCAGCTGCAGCCCATGTAAAGCACCACAAACAGCAGCCGAAGTCCTGGGTGTACAAGGGCACCCACTGGGACATTTCATTTACCTGAGTTAATGTTTCTGTCAACAACAGCTCTACGAGGAATAGAGAGAAGATCCAATTCAGCAGGGACGGGTTAAATCTCCCATAAAGAAAACAGGCTTGCATCTCATCTGTACAGCAAAATCTAGCAAGAAGAATGAAAGCTTGGGAGCATTTATCTTTCCAAAGGAGCAGTTATCCTGCCAACAAGTGGACAGAGGTTACAAATTTTAAGTTCAACAAGACTTTCCAACATACAGGATTCTGAAAATGCCAGCAGACTGAAAAACTGAGACACTGTACACACATGAACTACCAGAGAAGCACGTTCCAAAGCATTTACGTGTTTCCTGTGGTCTGTAGCACCATACTGTAGAAAAATAAACCCCTCTGGGATTGAATTAGAGGATACAGTGGTTCACAAAAAAGGATTGCTAAGTTAACATTACTCCCCTTGTTTCTTTGTACGATTTCTTTCCAAAGCCATGCCCCAGCACCTTGGCTGTTCACTGCGTAGCACTTACTGTTGCTGGACTTCAGGTCACGGTGAATTATGGGAACAATTGCTTCCTCGTGCAGGTAGTTCATTCCCCTCGCGATCTGTACTGCCCAGTTCACTAGTATGTCAGGAGGTATCCTTTTACCAGACAACACTCTATTTAGCGATCCTCCGCGGGCAAACTCCATGATCAAGCAAAGATTAGGTTCCTTCAAACACACACCCCTGAGGGCAATGATGTTGGGATGCTTTAACATTGCAAAGAGCTTGGCCTCTTGGCGGACATTCTCAATGGTCTGGCTGATGTCCTCATCAGGGTCATAACGAGCTGCCTTGACAGCAACCTCATCTCCTATCCATACAGCTCGATATACTTTTCCGAAGCCCCCTATGCCAATGATTTCTTCCAGAACAAGCTCTGAGAAGTCGATCTCCAGGACTACGGAAAGAGGGAAAAAAAAAAAAAGATGTAAACGTTTAGGAACTACACAGCCTATGCATCAGCTGAAGGCCCATGTTGCCCAACCTCACCCTTACCCTTGGAGGAAGGGCCAATTTTCACTCCAAAACAATATAAATAAATGAAAGCAGCAGTCCCTTCTGACAATCCTTCGTTGCCAAGTAGTGTAGTAAAACAGATCTTGCAGTATCATAAAATTTGTACAAAGCACTCACTGCAAACGGTGATGAATTTGACCTGTGGTGAATGACACACTTAATAAAGCAGCCTTCGCTTAACACACTTAAACCCTTATAACACTGACACCCCCTTAAGGATAAACCCTCATTTCCTGCCCTCAGTGACAGTACAAGATTCCAAAGAAGAAACACACACCCACGGGCTAATCTTCACTGACTACACAGTCCTTAATGTGACACAACTAAAACTCAACACAAAACACATCTCTTCCTGCATTTGTCCCTTATTTGAATACCTTTCATTCAACTGCTTCTATCTTTTAGTCCTTCCCAAATCACATTTATTCTTCCACATCTCTACAAGCTTTGCAGATTTGTTTCCCACAAGAGATCTGTTAACCAGTTCTGACACTACGAACAATAGTGTGACAAACAGATGGATCAGACCACATACTGAGCATACAGAGCTAACAATAAGAAAAACTGCTTTTACTAATGCATATTGCACTTGTATTACAGAAACTACATGAAACAACAGAATCCTCATTTTCCATTCCTGTGCACTCGCGGCTATGCTTTACAGGCTGCCACAGTAACTGGTGCCCACTTCGTGTTGTATAGTAAAAATCTACTGATGCAGATGTCTTAATTCAGCATATAAATCGCATCTGGAGCAAAACAGTGGGAAAGTGTATCCATACAACTAACTGTACACTAAACATGGCTTATGCTCACAGATGGCCAAAAGAACCCATCCAATACTGACTTATGTAGAATGGAAAACCCACATACCAACCAATGAAAACATGCTGACATGGCTAAATTTACAGTAGTGGTAGGCCACTGGTGAGATACCATCGATGCTATCCTGTCTGATGTTTTAGTGGTTACCAATTACAGTCAAAGAATTTTTTAAAAGTTTTAAAGGAAAAAATACCATAATACAAAGATTTAAGCAGAAAGTCAGCAAGCCTTCTAATACTGTTCTGCATTTGAAATCCCAAATCTGACATGGTTCCCCTTCTTTGTCTAGTAGAAAGGAATTTAAGTCTGTAATGGACTTACTTGATGTAGATATTAATCCAGAGTACTGTATCATATTACTGTGTTTTGTAGTTAACAATTGTGTACATAGAACTCTCCACTGTTTTTAAAACAAATTATGTAGTCATACAAGGCAAGGTTAGATACCGCTTAAGTGTTGTATTTTACTTATTCCAATGAAATGTCTCTCCTAAGTATAAGCCTATCATACAAGACATTGTCACTGAACTGTATGGACTTAATATGAACTCTGCTGTTCGCAGCTGCAGACTGGTTTTTTTGTTTGGTTTTTTTTTAAATGTGCTCTATCTTCTCTGAGCATTATTTTTAAAAGTCTTGGTTACTTCTGCAGTCAGTCAAATCTATGAGCTAGAAGTTGACTACATGTAGGTATTACATCATCAATCTTCCCATGCAGTACAACAAATACATCCAGTTCCTTAGCTAGTGTAATAACGATGCCTGTGCTCTTTTCCCCAGTGTTCCACAAACAAGTGATTAACAGGAAACAAAATAGAAAACTGACCTGGAAAGTATTACAAAAGGAGGAAAGGCCCTTTCCAGTCCAGAACACAAAAAGAATTTTTCTGTTACTGTGAGTACATCTTTCAGATAACGTTCTGAACTTCAAGGATTTATGCAACAAAGAAGGTTTCACTCTTACAGCAGTGGCCTTAGTGTTCAAATGCTTATGATCTACAGATTACAAGAAAAGATGAAGGAGTAGATTCTGACCAGAATCACTGAAATTTTAGAACACAACTGTAATGACAATAACTCCAGATATGAGACTACCCTGTCACTGGGAATACACAAAAGGAGCTTCTCTGGTATACCAGTGATAAAAGAGCTAAAGAAATCAGATGCTGAGTCCTACAACCTTCAGCCAGTAGAATTCCAGTACTGGTAGAATGCTCACTTAACCTGTTCCTAGGGACAAGGTCAAAAAAAAAAAAACAAACCCAAAACCAAAAAGACCCCAAACCACCACAAAAGCCACAAAACCGGATCCACAGACTGTTCCCGAACTCCTGACACACACCATTCCAGTGGGATTCCCGGCCAGCGTTTTCCTCGGGCATTTCAGGGATGCAGAAGGCATTAGGGGCGCGCTGAGCGAGCGCTCCCCGCCGGCCCGGCGCGGCGCCGGCTCGGGCGGTGCTGAAGGGACAGCTCCGCCGCCGGCGGCAGCGGCGGCGCGGCCCCGGGCAGCCACCGCTGCGGAGAGAAGGGCGACGGGAAGGTGGCAGGCAGATGAAGGAGATCGGCAAAGGAAAACCGAGGGCACGGAAAGCAAAACTCTTTCTGTGCGCTGCCACCCATTTTACTTCAGAGGGGGGGGGAAAAAAAAAACCAAAACCAAACCACAACATACCCCCTGCTGGATGCACAAATGAACGAGAACAAGTCTAGGACCTAAAACTGTGAGATTTACGCTTCCAGGTGAAATTTAATGTGTCACACTGCAAGTTATTTTGCAAAGCAAGTTTTCTTTTATTTGCAAGTATGGCCTCAGCTTTACTTTGAAACTGTGTATTTCTTTAAGGCACACTGGCCAGCTGACCCTCATGTGTAGTTTCATCAGGAAAAAAAAAATATCACCTTTAGAAAAGTTCTGTTTGCTTCTTTTTGAAGGTATTCTGTGTTGAATTACTTTTCACAGACTTATACAGCTACAGCAGTACACAAAACACTTTTCTTGCCCTTTCCAAATATACTAACCCCCTCCCTAAACTCCAGATTAATTTGGCAGACATGCTGTACTGGACTGTGAGGGCAATGGGAACGTTTAACGTGCATTTTTTGCCTTACAATTTAAGAGCTGAAGTGCTATCATTCCTCTGGAGACCAGTAAGGAATTACGGAACCTGTACACCACGGACCAGCAGCCATGTTGACAACTGCAAAGTAGTTGCTGTTTAATCGGCATTTATTATACCATACAATTAAGCTATTTAATTCAGTCCATAGTGTGTAAGAGCCCATAGTACAGATGAGGGTCCTTCAAGCTGGCCCACTGCTGACAGCCTCAATAGGTTACACTTTAAGCATTCACAGCACCCCCATGGAGGTGGGATTCAAGCACGCTTTGTGGATGGCTGAAAGAGAGCACGCAATTCCTAGCTATGCTCTCAGTGGAAGCAGAATGTCTAGAACCTATACTCCAAAACCTTAATCAGACATGAAGATAAACTTCAGGGAAGCAACTAAAAATAGCTCCTGTGCCGAGGCGCACGTCTGGAATGCCACCTTACATTACTCCTGCAAAAATGTAATACTTCATAGTCCAATGAGTTAACAGTAGACTGTTATTCCAAATAGCTATCAAACTAGTATCATCAACTCCAAAAGCAGGTATCATTCCCTGCAAAGGGATTTCTAAAAATTAACTTGAAAATCTAATTCAAAAGCAAACAACTTCACCCCCCTTCAAATTGTGTTCTGTTAAAAAAGAGAAACGTACTCCTTTAGCATACTAAAAACTTACTAGAGGGCAATAAATTCTACACTGTCATGAACATATGGTTAATGACTTGAGAGAACAGAAGCCGTATAGCCCTGCTGTGGCACTAGAAGGGTAAGACAAGGATAAAGGGGGAAGGTGCAACTCCACAACTGTTCCTGAACTATCACACCATAGAAAGTGCAATAAGGGAGGAGAATCCATAGTTCTAAAGCCTGCACTAGAACAGTCAAAACAGGAGGGCAGCTGAGGCTCTGAGAAATTCCGTAGAAGTGTTTCTCCTAACTATCTCAAAGGCAAAACCTAACAAGCATTCACAATATTTTCTGCATGTGGTGGGAGGGGGGGGAGAAAAATACATTTACCTATACTGTTCCAGCATAAAAGAAAGCACCACCACTGCCCAACCTAGTCCCTTCATAATCCCAAGAGCAATACTATGAATTACTGAGGTTTTACCTAAATGCTTTCAAGCAGAACATAGAATAAGAAAAAAAAGCTATTAGTTGTATTCCTTGGAGATACGTCCTAGATAGGACAAAACATCTTTTTACTCCTTTTACTTTCTAGAAAAACCTACTAGTCTGAAGATTTTACTCTGCTCCTCCAAAAATAAAAAAAGCACTTTATTCTTGCCTAATTGTCAATAGTGATAAACAAACAGGATCTAGAAACAGTCATTCCACACAGTTTCTCTTTCCACAATTGTACATAGTGTCAAAAAAAAAAAAGCAGAGGTGAAACGGCCCTATTCTCTGGCTTCAACAAAAGCTTCAAAACTGCACTGAAGATCACAGCAACAAACCAATGCCTTCATGCATTCAGCAACACAATTTAGTCAAGCAACCCTCACGCAGGCCCAGATATCCAAACTTGGATAAAACTCATTTGCAGGTATTTTAGAACAGAATTCGTAAGAAGGCAAAGGACTGAGGAACAATCCGGCAACACAAGTCAACTTAGGAATTTTTAACCCACAAATAACAAGCTTTTTGGTTAGGAGAAAGGAAGACATTGAACAAGTATCAGCAGTGAACCAACAAGCGCTGCAGAAAGCAACTGCTGCCTATCCAGCAACCTCTCCTTCAGGATATTCTTAACGGGAGAGTCACCAGAGCCCCCGGTGACCCCACCACTGCCTACCCACCGAGCTTCAGCCGTTTGGTGAAGGTTTATCAGCCCCGGGAAACACGGGGCTTAACAATGGGAAACGGCTCCCAGCGCCAGTGCAACGCTAACACGCTGAGCTATGTTCGGCCTCCCCGGCGAGGAGAGACGCGCGAGCCTGGAAGACAGAAGGGCACTGGAGCAGCAGGAATGCGGCCGCGGGTGGGAAAGGGAACGGGCCGGCCATGGGGGCCGGGGCAGCCCTGGCCCAGCCGAGCGCGGCCGCCGGCCTGGGGCAGCCCCAGGGCGTGAGGGGCCGGGCCGCGGCAGCCCCTNGCCCCCGGGCCCCTAGCCTCTCCCCCAGCTCCCTATGGCAGGGGGCGGCGGGTAGCGGGTCCGCAGCTCCGGGCCGCCCCCCTGCACGCCGCTGCTCACGTAGTTGCTGGGGAAGATGCCGACGCGCTGGTCGATCTTGCCCGTCCACCAGCCCTCGTCGCCGGACACGTGCGAGTCCCGGGACAGCACCTGCACCACGTCCCCCGGCCGCAGGCTCAGCTCGTCCTCGCCGCACGCCTCGTACTCGAAGACGGCGGTCCAGAGCGGCCCGCCGCCCGGCGGCTCCCCGCCGCCCGCGCCCTCCTGGCTGAGCTCTGTGAGGGGCTCCATGGCGAGGCTGCTCCATAGGGGGAGGCGCCCGCGGCAGCCGGGCGCTGCGGGGGGCGGCGGGGCCGGTACCGCCGCCTATTGTTCATGCGGCCCGGCGCCTGCCGGCAGCAGGTGCCGCCGCCGGGGGGGCGGCCCGGCGTGGCCGCCTCAGCCCAGCGCGGGAAGAGGCGAGGGTAGGCAGCGCGTGCCGCCGGGCCGCCGCCGCATGCCCCCCCTCCTCCTCCTCCTCCTCGCCCGCCTCCGCCTGCCGCCGCCGCGCATCCCGGAGCCACCTGACTCTCTGGCAGCTTCGGCGGCGGGAGGGGAGGGGAAGCTCCGCCCCCCAGCCGCCATTGGCCGCCGCTACCGCCCGTCAACGCCGCCCTCACCTGATTGAGGGCCCTCGCTCCTTTGGCCGCGCCCCCTCCCCGCCCAGCCCTCGGCCGCGGGGTCTCGCGCTCACCGGCGGACCCCCGATTGGCCCCCGCCTCGTCAGCTTTGGCTTCCCATTGGGCCCCGCCGCCCTTGTCAGCAAGCGCTCCGGGCTCCGCCTCCCCCCCCGCTTCTCATTGGCTGGGGAAAGGGGCATGACACGGGAGAGGGTTGGGGCTGGGGCGGCCGGCTGCGCTGGGGCGGCGCACCTGAGGGCGGGCCGGACCGGGCTGGGCCTCGCCTCCTGTGGGCGCGGGCGGTTGAAGCTGAGGGAGATGGCGGTGTGTAGCTGGAGCTGCCTGGCCTGGCCTGGCCTGGCTGCCTTCCTGCCTGCCTTCTCCCTCCCTTCCTGGCCCAACGGAGCGGACCGCCGCTCCTCCTGCACCCTGAGCGACCGTCCCAGCGCCAGTGCAGTCGGCTGGAATGGGGGCTTAGGCCAGAAACTAAACTAAACTAAACCAAACCAAACCAGGGGCCCAGAAAGTCTTTGGTTTCAGTTGCTCCATATTCAGCCTCTACTGCTACGTGATTTTTGCACAAGCTTAATGTGGGTGCATCCCCCCTTGAATGCCTTCATTAAAAATTAACGGAATTTATTTCTCGCTCTTGAAATCAGCCCATAGCTTCTTGGTCCTGAAAATACAAATCCCTTCTCCCTGCTACCAACATTTTTACAGCTTGTGAAGATAGCAGATCTTGTGAACAGAATCTGTACTTTGTGATGTAAAAGGGAGACTTTCTTTCCGTTTCGCTCCCGATTCCTTTAAATCCATTTGATTTTCAGTAGTAAAACAGGATATGGAAAGTCTCCGTGCATGCCTCATCGTAACAAAGCCCGCTGGCGCTAAAGGAGAATCCCAGGTGCCCTGAACACACATTCACTTATGTGAAATCTTGGGCTTAGTTTTTGTTTAGTGTTTTGTAAATGGAGTTACACAGTTCTTCTCTGTAAGATGATTTTTTTTTTTTTTTAACTCCATTCCCTAGTGAGGCATTTGTTTTGTTTTATGTACAGAGCAACTGCTAAAAGTTCTTAAATTTTGTGCAGTGGGGCTTTGTCTGTCTATTTATCTATCTATCCATCCATCCACCCTTCTGTTAGCACTATGCTGCTGCACTTAGGAAGCACCAGAGTTCAGAGTTTAAAAAGAATGATGAAGACCTTAAGAACAGCATGCTCTGAGTCAAAGACGTCATTTAAAATCCTTATCTTTGTTCATAAAACGTTTGAATTTGCTTGTCTGTTTTCTGGGAAAACACCTCCACCCAACTGAAACTTAGTAACAAGTGTTGCAGAGAACCCTGCAGGGAACCGAGTATTTTCTAGTTCCTTTCTTTTCTTCTTTTTTCCTTTCCCCACCCCGCCACAAACTCCACGGCCTTTATTTCTCACAGAAACCAAAAATACCTTGCCTAGAAAGAGCTGGTACATTTATACCCTTATTTTACAAATAAATTAAAGAGCAAAATTTATCTAGTTGAGGACAGAACTCACATTTCAGTGTGACACGTGCAAGATTCAGGAATGCTGCAGTGCTAGTTATCAATTGAACTTGTCTAAGAAATGAGCTTTAGTTTTTCTCCTGTATCTCCAACTCCTCTTCCCAGTGAGAGCAGAGCTTAGGATGCATCCTCTCCACTATTCTTTTGTTACTTACGGGTATGTTTTACAGTTAGTGTAAGCTTATCCAATGCTACTCTGTGGCTGAAAGGGACTTTCCTGCCCCTTGTCACATGCTTGACCCGCTTTCCTGATCGCAGTAGTAGTGACTGTGTGGCTGTAGAGTCATTTCAGCTCATTTATCTTACTGAAAGCTAAGCCGCCAAGTAAAAGCAGTGAGTTTTCAATCAGCTTTTTAGGTTGATCCGACTCGCGTTAGGACAGTACACATAGTTGTTTAAGCCAGCGCAACGTAAGGAAGCAGGACAGGACAGGTGAAAGGGACAGGCGACCCGGCTCCTTCAGCAAGAGCCCACAGTTAGGTTACCTTGTCTTAATCATGAAGCTGAAGGGTAATAAATAGATGTACTCATCATTTTTGGAGTTCAAATAATAGATGACTGAGATGGAATCTGAAGGACTGATGTTAATGTCCCTAGTTAAAACAGCCTCAGTTGCATGCAATACTTTTCTGTCCGATTTTATTTAGGAAAAAAAATTCTTTAATTCACACAGTGGGGAATTATTGTCCTTTAAAAGTCATAATATAAAAATTTGAGTGAGACATAAGAAAATAGTGGCCTCCTTTCTTTCAGCTGTTTGACACTTAGACCACTGCTACAGAGCACTGATAGCTTTAAAGGAAAAAGTTATATTACCAATGGTGAAAACTATGATAGGAGAAAAATTACTTCTCTTAGAGGCTCGGGTTTCCTGCTGTAGTGACCTGCCAAGACAGAACCCTGCAATCTTGTGGAATGCCTTGATATTGAAGTACACGGTCAGGTTTGCTTCTCAAAGACATCTTGCTTTTTTTTCTCCTTCCCTTTTTTTTTTTTTCATCCTTTTTTTTCCTTTTTTCCCCACCGATGATGTATTTGTTTCTACAGAGACGGCGTGACTGGCTCAGGAATCCCAGAGCAGCCAGTGCCTGGAGCTAGGAGAGTGTCCAGGTAAGTGCTCTGGAGAGCCATGATAGGATTTTCCCATTCTCACAGACTTCTCTTGGCATCTTTTACCAGCCATGTCAGAGACTGGTTTCTGAATGAAAAGATTTGGCCAGAAGGCTGCTCTTAGGATCAAGGTAAATAGAAGAGCTGGTAAATGTTAAATTCAGTAACTGGCAAAAGGCAGGAGAAAAGCACATTAAAGACTGTCTGCATGCAGCCTGTGAAAGATGACATTTTAGCATTTGCAAGATACCGAAAGATCCTTGAAATGGTGCATGCCTTTCTGGTGAACATATAGCCTAAATGCTACACTGGAGGTTTTTTCCTTATGCATCTTCTAGTAAGACTGCATATGTTCCCATTATTGTTCAGCAGATCTGAATAACGGAAATTAGATTCTAGATATAACAGATCCAGTTCTCAAAGTCTGTATCTGAATACACACTCAGTGCTTCGCAAAGTTTGGATACAAATTTTGTTATAATATATTTAAAAAGGAGAGTCCAATCTGCAAAATACAGATGATAATTCTGAATGTAGTTCAAACTTCCCCCAAACTGGGAACTTTGGACCAAGGATTTTAATTCAGGCTCATTTTTGCATCTGCATTTAAAAAAACCCAACAGTTATTAGAGCATTAACAAAAAGGCCAGTCTCTCCTCAGCCCTTGTTTTAAGTAGGAAAGTACCCTGCTTATTCAATTCCATTATTCATACAAATTTAGGATGATCATCTCAGCTTTTGCCCTGTCTTTTCTAGATACTTGTGCAGACTACTAACCTAGAAGTCTGTCTTTCAATGGACGCATTTCCTCTCTCTTCACTGGACTTAGCAGCTCTGTGACAAAATGTTACCACTGTGCCAGTCCATAGTTATAAATCTACACTGGATATCAAAATGTTGGTACTCGATGCTACTAGTCTCTGTGCTCTGTGAGGGGAAAAAACCAGAATGCTGGTGAAAAAAAAAAAATAAAAGGAAGAGGAATGTCCAGAAAGAAGAAAACATACCAGCACAGTGCAACTATGCCACAGTACTAGAAAACCACTGTACTTCCAACTATAGCTACGGTGCAAGCACATCTCTACCAGCACAGTAAGAAAGTATAAAAGATTAAGGAGATGCTCCTTGGCGCATCTGCTTACTGCAGCTCACTCCTTTTACATCCCGTGGTAATTTGTGTTGCATCTTAAATTAACCCAACACTAATGCTCTCATTTGGCTTTTATACATTTCAGAGGAGATTTTTCAGCTGTGTTCCATGGTTATATCTACAGATATAACCATATACACCACTCTGGAGATGTCTCTCATGCCAGTAGACAGATTTATTTGATCAATTGCTGATAATCTCTCCTCAAACAATGTAAACTTTACTGACAAATGGATCCTTCTGTCTTCATAAATTGCCTCTCTGCATGTCTGTAAAGCCGAACTGTGTTTTTTTCCTCACTTTAGAACAGGATGCTTTGCCAGCATCACTTTAGTGGAGGTTTGTTCTTCATGCAGGGTAGAGAGGTAAGCCACTGGCAACAGAAGCCTTCTGAACTGTGCTGTGCTAGCTAGGAGGCAGGCTGCGAATCTGGGTCTTTAGCATCTGAGTCTGTAAAAGAGAGAGCTCTACTCCACTTCATAAAATATATATGCTAATCCACCAGATGGCTGTATCTCCTTTCTCCATAGAAGAGATGACCTGGAAAATAAAAGAAGACTTAAAAACACTGGAGAGTGGAAATTCTGGGCCAAAACCTGGGAGTCTCCAGTAGATTTTACAGACAGATTCAGCTTTTAAATTTAGTTTGAATTTGTTTTCATAATAAAATATAGCAGTGATTACATGGCTATTATTACAGATGACAGTATAGTTTAACATGTAAACACGCATGCTCGTAAGAAAAATAAAACAAGGAAGACTTTCAAATGAGACTTCTGCCTACACTGAAAGATATACAGCAAACAGAAATAATGTTTAACTTTGGCTTAGTAATGACTACCATTCACATACTGTGTATTATCTCAATCCAAGCCACATTTATAGCTCTTGTTTAATTTGTCATTGGTTGAGTTGCTGCTCCTGTAGAGGAACACCAGCACCTCACTGCCATACCGGCAACATTGTGCACAGTTTTGCAAGTCTGTGGAACAAAAATTTAACTTATTTCAATAGAGGAACCGAGATTAATTCAATGGAAATGCTCCCACTGGAGTTTAGCAAAGACACCACAGCAATATGTTTGGGTTTCTGAAATCTTTATGGGTGCTTGTGGCCTCAATCTTCCTTTTTGTGTTTCACGCGAGAAGTGAAGCAGCAGCAGAGTACCCCTCAGTGCCACAGCCATCACAGGGTGCAGCACACCCGAGAAGTGAAGCAGCAGCAGAGTACCCCTCAGTGCCACAGCCATCACAGGGTGCAGCACACCCGAGAAGTGAAGCAGCAGCAGAGTACCCCTCAGTGCCACAGCCATCACAGGGTGCAGCACACCCTCAGAGTGTTCTGCGCTGCCTGCGGCACCTCGGCTTCCCTTCAAGGCGCTTTCTGCCCAAGGAATGAACAAGTCTCCCTTGTTTGTGAGGGCAATGAGGTTTTGTAACAAAAGCAAGATGGAAAACGAGATATTAGCTAGTCTGTGGTTTTGTTTAGGTGTTAAGTTTGTCAAACAAAGCCTTTGGGCCAGTTGTCAGGTCACTAAAGCCACCCTTGAATAGCTTCAGAAACACAAGCCAAAAACGAAGAATCCTGCCTCTGAACTAAAACCATAGGAGATGGTTGCAAACTCTATTCCTACAGCATACAGACATATACAACATCCATTAGATACCAGCATTCATATCAAAATCATAGCTTTATACCCAAATCATAACTCTGCTAAACCTGTCATTATGAAGTTACAGACATAAAATAGATAGCCTTTTAATTTGAAGTAAAATAATCCTTTTGTTGATGGAGGCTGATGTCTTTTTTTCTCTAATTTGCATTTAGTAAGTTAACTTACTATTCGCAATAATAAACCTCAATCTAAAATAAGACCAACTAGGTCAGTGCAGTAGTAATTGTTTTTTTCCATGTTGTCTTGAGGGAATAGGCAACATTTGCCTGCTGTCTCATTTTATTTGCAATCACAGTTTAAATCCTTAGCAGAATTATTTAGAGGAGCCTCCTTCAAAAAGTGCATGACTCTCTACTGGAAAATTTTCTGTCTTGATTTTCCCATATAGAGTCTACTCTATACCTGATGACTAAGCTCAAATATGATACTGTATCCATTTGATATTTCATAATATATGAAAGGACCGGAAGGGGATTTCTGTGTACCTACATGGAAATGGACCAAACTCTGTTTTGATCTTTTAGTTAAGCGTGGGCAGAGACACACCATGTTGTTCTTGTGAAGGCAGCTCGCAGTACTGGCAGCACCAGATCCACAGCCAGCCAGAGGCATTGACCCATTAAGGAGGGATTTGACATTACATTGTTGCAACCACGTCAAGGAGTCTGCCTTTACACTCCAGAATTAATTTGCATTACCTATTTACTTCCCCCCCCCCAGCTAGCAACCTTAATTGGTGGGGTCTGGTCCTGCACACCATATAGTTCACTGTGCAGCTGAAGCTTTTGTAGAATGAGGGAAGCATGATTCACGGAGTGAGCCTACACAGATCAGTCCCAGACTGTTGAGTGTCTTTGACTCTAATTGGTACCTGAGTAGTTTTCAAAAGATAACATTAAATGTAATTAACTTCTGAAGGATATGTGCCTCCTTCTTTCTCATGGTGTGGTATTTTCCCTCCAAACTACGCTGCTGAAAGGTCCTGTAAGAGCAAGATTTGCTAGTGTGTGAATAACAGGCTTTCTGCACATACCTATTGCATAAGCATTAAGTCTTCCTGTGCTACTGCTGCTGGAATCTGAAATTTTGTACTGCTGGGAAGCAGAAAGTCTCAGCTTTGATCACAAAAGGTCTCAGGTAAGAGTATACCTACAGTGTTTATGGACAGACAAGTAATAATCAGAACTTTCTTGAAGTCATCTTTGGCCCTTGTATTCAAAACAAGTAAGATACTTGGCTTTTCAGGAAGAGGAGATTCGAAAAAGAGTCACAAAAGGTTTTGCCGTTCTCGGATATTTTTTATATCTATTTTTCTGTATTGTGTCTTAAGCTAACGGGGAACGGGGTAACGATGAACCACCAATCAACAGAACGAGCTACATAATTCACTCACAGCTTTAATGCTCATTAAGAGTTCACCTCAAATTCAGACCAGCAGAGCCGTTCCATGGATCTGCAACAGTACCTGCTCTCCTCGGACTCCATGGTGCTCCCGTGGGAGTCTAAAAGGACTGAAGCCTGTAACACAAGGAACCACCTCCCTGGGACCACAGGCAGGTGGGACTGAAACACTGAACCCGCTGTTTGCTAATAAGCTTCAGGAAAACCTAGCATGCTATGTGCCTGTATTATTTTGAATGCATATGTAAAATACATTACAGTGAGACTATTTTGATGCCTACAAAAAGTTCATTTTCCCATTTTCACACAGTTGTCTCATCCTTTCTAGTATAGCGTAGCTGCTTCACTACCAGCAGAGAAATATGCTTCCTTTCTATGCAATTTTAATGTACAAATTGTTTTGCCTACATAACCCCAGTAGAAGTAAAAACGACATGGACCTGTTGGAGTGGGACCAGAGGAGGGCCACGAAGATGATCAGAGGGCTGGAGCACCTCTGCTATGAGGACAGGCTGAGGGAGTTGGGGCTGTTCAACCTGGAGAAGAGAAGGCTCCGTGAGACTTTACAGCAGCCTTCCAGTACCTAAAGGGGGCTACAGGAAAGGTGGGGAGGGACTTTCTACACGGGCCTGTAGTGATAGGATGAAGTATAATGGCTTCAAACTGGAAGAGGGGAGATTTAGATCAGATCTCCGGAAGAAATTTTTCGTCATGAGGGTGGTGAGGCAGTGGAACAGGCTGCGCAGGGAAGTTGTGGAGGCCCCATCCCTGGAAGTGTTCAAGTCCAGGTTGGATGGGGCTTTGAGCAACCAGGTCTAGTGGGAGGTGTCCTTGCCCATGGCAGGGGGGGTGGAACCAGATGATCTTTCAGGTCCCTTCCGACCCAAACCACTGTACGATTCTGTGATTAGAAGGTATCCACCCTTAAACTGCGAACAGCTCGCCAGAATTTCTTTTCATGGATGATAAAAAGGACAGGACAGGCTGCCAGAGCCCAGCGCTGCCTGGAGAGGAGGATGTCTGGCGAGGCGGGTCTCCTCACGGCCCTGCCAGGCTCCGTCCCCCGCGCCCAGGACCCGCGGTGTCCGCCCCGGGCGCTCTCGGCGCGGCGGGGGGAGGCGCCGGGGGTCCCGCCGGGCCGCCAGGGGGCGCCGCGGTGCCGCCGGTGGCGATTGGGGGGGGGGGGGG
>VZSF01004546.1:787922-799281 GCA_013398295.1 Chionis minor
GGGGAATCACAGAAAGGACGTGGAAGAAGACCTTACTTTGGAATAAAAGCAAGTTGCGTAATAGTGAAGGAATGAGGTAGTGTGAGTCATCTCGCCCATGAGCACTTCGTCTGGTGGAGTTCTCACCCATCCAAGGAGGGAGTTTGCCAGGCCCTGTTTACATCCCACAGCCAGTGAGCCCAGCCAGGGGTATAGCGCTGAAAATAGATCTGTATATAGTCACAGAATCACAGGGTAGTTCATCTCCTGGCATAGATGAGAAAGGATCTCACGGATGCCCTCAGCGGAAGCATAAACTCTCTTCACCTGCGTTCTATTACGAGCGACACCACTGAACCCAACCTCATCTAGGTCCGCAAGAAGGTTTGGAAGACTTAGGTCAACAGGCTCCCCTAAACACCCAGTTCCTCCTTGGAAGACCCCTTCTCACGGTCCATGCCTCATCCTACTCTTACCATACTTTTCCTCCAGCTTCCCCCTCAGGACAACTCCTTTTATCCTCTGAAACTGAGGTTGATTTCAGTTCATTCCTGTTTGCCCTCCCATTCACCCTTTTTAATCTTCTGTGGGACTTACATGTGCCAGTACAAATCCTGAGGGTGCTGTAAGAGTGAGAAAAAAGAAACACCTGCTTTTTGGATATAATCTTTTTCCTTTTTTCTTAAAAACTGCACAGTAGGGTGAGGCAGGTTAATTAATTTTCACTTAAAGATTGAATTAGTCTTAATTCAAATGTAACTGTACATGCACATCTAGGACTCCGGGCTTCTTCCTCAGCTCTGCTATCGACCGATTCAGAGAACATGATGGTTTCCAGGTTTGTAGCCACAGAGACTGGCTGACTCTCAGCATACTTCTACCCTAATTTTGCGTAGAGAATGTGTTAGAAAGACAGACGGATCACAGAGACAATGGCTGTTGCTATCTTATCAGTGGGAAGAAGACGAGCTGCTATTATAAAGGATAAACTTTCAGTAAAGTGAAATTTCTTTTTCCTGTAGACTACACAAGGCCGTACGCGGTGCCTGTGCAGCCGCCTCCTACTGAATTTGCTTGAAGGTCACTCCAGCTAACTGAATTTGATGGATTTTCTGGAGACATCAGTCCCACTCCTACTAAACGCTTTTAGCCTGGAGCCGACGTTCTTCAATCACCTCCATTTAATTCAGTCCCTCATAATTTCTCTGTTGTATTTATGAGCAAATCTGACAATTTAAATACTTTCCTTAAAGTTTATGAGATGATGAAGTTCATCGAACCAGGAGGTGCAATGAGCTAGTGAGAACAGCATCCGATAGAAGCTCCTACCAGGCCTCCCAATCACAAAGAAGTCTTTTTGAGAAAGTATTTGTTGTTTCGGTCTGTTGTAAGAAATAAGGCAGAAGGGAGGCTAGCGAAAAACTGGATTATTATAAGCTCTGACCTGTTTACTTGTAAGACCCCGATCCTACAGACTTTCTGCCTTAAAAAAAACCCAAGGTGTGTAGAGTTTTCCTAATGTCAGTAGTAGTTGTGAATAAAGACGCTTTTCAGTATATAGCTTGCGAAATTATGCTTAAAGCTTTAACTTATTTTTTTTAATTTAAAATGTTTTGCTTGTTTTCTATCATATGCCATTTAAAGATTTACAAGAAAGCATTTAGTTGCGTTGCTACCAACATAACTGTGAAGCAGCAGTGTGTACCAGAAATGCAAAATTCAGTCCAAGAGTCAAAATACTTTGGCCACCTGTGCTTAATTCTGCTGTTACCACAACGAGACTGTTTTTCATATGATTTGTGTAACACTCAGTATTGAATTAAATCTTGGAAGTACATTTTCTACTGCAAAATAGCTTTTTGTGGTTAAAATACTGTTTGCAACAAAACCTCCTCTTTTCATATCATGTCACAGGCTGAAACAATGGCAAAAAGATAAATCACTCCCAATTTAATTTTAACTGCTGCAAATTTTGTAATAGATTCACTAATTTATATAATGTTTAGAACACTGTATATAGGAGCTATAGGCATATAGCTTACAGATTTCTGATGCAATCTTCACTGGCATTTCTGGGTTCTATAAGCAGCATGAAGCAGAGTATAAATCTCTCCAAAAGGGTTGCTTACTCCACCCTTCCTTTGTTTCGAAGTCATTTCTGATTTTCTGCCTTTAGGGTTATTTTTAATGTTAGATCGTTTCCATTGTTTATCTCCAGAAAAGTGTTTGCAGGCCATTTTGCAGTCCTCACTGTTCTGGGAAGGCCTATAAAAAGGTGAAAGTTATCTCTTTCTCTGGCAGATGTGGTCTGAAATACCTGACTGTCATCAGCATCATACACCTATATCTAATTCCTTCACTCTCTAACAGTTTTATCCCTGTTCATTTTCATTGCTTAATCCATCAAAGGTTCCCAAGGGGCTGAATATACTGTTCCATGCTGTGGACTGATAAAGAATGCACCGATAAAATAAATAGACTAATGCTATTAATATGGACAGTGCTCTGGAGCCAAACCTGGAGCCAAGAACCTAGGAGCTGCACCAGGCATCCATGCCAGTGGCCGTGGGAAACACAGATGCCTCCGGCCGCCTGAAGATCCCTAAGAATCTGCCACGAAGGATTTACAGGTTGCTCCATGATGGGCAAAATCCCTCACTCCTGAGCAAAAGATCAGGAAGAAACTCTGCAAAGGATTGCTTGTGAAGCCACCCTCTCAGAGCATCTCCTGTGGGTTTTTTCCACAGGAGTGGACCAACAAGAGTGTTTATAGAAAAACCTTTAGGCTGGCAGAGAGTTGGAATGAATGTGCCTGCAGTTCTCTGATCTGTGAACTCCACCGCTACTGTGCTGGTCAGTAACTGCTCTTCATAAGAAGTGGGGAACAATCTCATGTGATAAATAAATACAGGGGAATGAATGACCGTAGTTTCATCCCACTGCCTTGTCTCCGAACCAAGAAAAAGCTCAGTTTAATCTAGATCTGACTCTGCAGAAGCCGTGACAGTTTGTACAGATGCTCTTCATATTAAAATCACTATTTAATGGATAAGGACCTGGGAGATCCAGGTGCTGGCTTTGTCAATAGTTTATGTTGTGAACCAGCGTAAATCACTCGATTTGCAACAGTTTTAACACCTGTACAAAGGAATTAAGCATGCCTCCTTTACAAGTTGCTTTCATCCACAGATAAAACCCCTATATCCAACTGATGCATTAGTACCAGTGCCACTTAACAGATAACATGGAATTGCAGAACACAAATAGAATGTATTTTTAAGTCCACTTCTCTTGGCTGCACGTAGTTCCCTACTCAGTATGGTTTCCACCATGGCCCTGCTGTTGATGAGGATCATCAGGCCTTACCCATACAGACGAGGGGAAAGAATTCTGACGACAGACCTCATGGACACAAGGATAAATGTAAAAAGTGGAACACCGTCTGATGTAAAAACAGGCTGAAGAATATCAGCTAATATAGCTGAAAGAATATCTGCATGAAAAAGATATGCTGTTTCAGAACCTGTGGTGTATCTATATATGTGCGTGAACACATGGGTCTGTATACATGCATATGTGTGCTCTGCCTTCACAGGGACTGTCTCCCTGGGTTATAGCAAAGAGCTAGCTGGAAGTCAGGGCTGCAAGGAGAGGCTGAGTTGAACGTGTCTATCTGTCTCTGTACAGCCATGGGTTTCTTTTACAATAAGAGCTTCCTCCTCAATCAGCTTAGCATGAAATGCTGTTTATGGAGGGTAGGTTAAAACCAGTTGCCCATTGAATGGCTGCAACCAATCCATTCAGCCAGCAGGGGAGGAAGAAGATCTTTGTAGCTGCTGTTGTTTTTCTGATGAATAATTATGCCACCTCCAGCTGGCTGCCAAAGACCCTTTCTTTAAAAGCCATATGTCCTCTCTAATAAAGCTCTCATCACACCTCCTTCAGGCTTCCCTCATTCTGCGGTACTTATGCCCGATTTCATTTGGTTCATGCAGTGGTGCGGCTGTAGGATGACGGCTTCCTTAAGCTAGTGCTTAGAGAAAACGTGGCCTAGAGAAAAAGGAAAGATTGTCTGGGACAGGCTGGGTCTGTGCCTCTGTGATTCCTGGAATGTTACTCACTGGGTAGCTCATATGGGTTTTCTTTTTAAATAGCTCTTTAAAGGGCTGCTGGAATCCAAGTTACTTTAGATCTGCCATAAAGTGGCAGTGTTTCAGGGCACTCCCCCCAGATTAATCATTTTCACATTCTGAAATCTGTCAACTGTACCTGCAGGCACTGCCAATTCAAGCAAATACAAAAATAGTAGTCACAACACCTCAGGGCGTGATTTCATCAAATCTTCTACACTAAGCAGGTCTGACCTGCTCAATATTTATCCGGGAGACCTCCAGAGAACAGAAAGAAGAATACGGGAAGGGGCAGATCTTGTGAGGCAGCTGAGATTTCTTGCCAGTATAAATCATACAACATCTCTGGGAATTTAAACCTTGGTTGTTTAAAAAATAGCACCGCTTCTGCTGCAACCGACCTATATTGGTGCTGAAGCAGCGTGTGACTAGATGCTACCCTCCAAAAGAGATTTAAAACTGAAATTCTGCAGTTCTTTTCTCAAATTCAGGTTGTTAACTATGGCCACGTTCCATCTCAAGGCAATGAATTACATACTGTTTCCAATAGTCTTGAATGTCAAAATTATTCTTCACACCTCCTACTAAAGCACACAGTCACTGCCATATTCCACTTCAGACAAGGCTGTATTCAGCAAGTAGTCTTACATACACAGTTAGCAAAGGAGCTGAAATCAGACAGAAATATAAAGTTAGTCTTCTGTTTATTCAAAATGAAGCTGAAATCCAAGATCTAGGGAAACTGCCAAGGCAGCAGGGCCTCTGAACTAACCTGCCCAAGTGGACTCTTGTGTGAACTCCAACTGCATGAAATTGTGACTCGCATCCCCTACGACATTGTTGCCTTGCAATGCCACTAGTTATTCCACAGATTTCTGCAGTCCCTGCATATGTACCTTACTCTCAGCTTCTTCCCAGGCCCTCACCACAATGTCGTAGCTTCCTCCATAGTTCCTCAGAATAATCTCCCCAACCCATGTTCCCCGTCTACACATTTTTGGCCCGCTAGCTGTGCAAGACATGGTACATGCTGTAGATAATATGAAGTTACATGCCTGTTGATAAGCCAGCCGGTTTAAGGCTATTCTCCAGATTCTACCCACATTTCCCCTTTGGGAGTCCTAATGTTGGCCTTTTTTCATTACTGGGAAATTGGCAGGCATTGAATATTTGTTAAAATTCTGCCTCTGACAAGGTACTTGGAACTGAAACTGTCTCCTAGACAGGGCCTGACCAATTCAAAAGGCTTAACTTTCTTAGAAAAATGGCTAAAAAGAGCCACAAGAGAGAGGAAATCCTGCAAAATGGAGAAGAGAGTCTTGGGGACTCATTTGCAAGCTACGTGAGCTTTCTACTTCAGACAGAGTTTTAACTGTGAACAAAGATCTTCAATAGGAATTTATCCCATTGACATCATGAATCACTGTCTGGCAGAAATTTCTTACAGTGAGGCACCACTGTGCTGTACTTTAAAGAATGTGATATAAATGCTGCTAAAATACTGTCAGCTCAATGTTTGGATATTCTAATTTTAGCCTTGTTTATTATGTTTCATCTCCATGGTGTTTTTAGGCAATTCTTGTACCAGCAATGCTAGCAAATTCCTCCTTTTCACAGAGATCTTGTGGTCACTGGGACACCGATGGTGCTTCTCTGTGTGGTTTCTGTATGGACACGTTCACATAATTAGGTCCTGTCATGTGAAAGCAGATGATGCCGTCACAATTTTCTTGCAAGAAACACAAACGGAACCATCTTTAGGAGGAAAGTTCATCTTAAAACTGCACTCTGTCTCTAGCAATGGGACCATTAAGCCATTCCAATTGATTTTTCAGCCATGCTGAAGCAGCTGCAAGAGGTTAGGATAGCGAGACTGGGGCCTACGTAGCTGCTAAAGATGTAGAGCAGGGAGCTGTAATAGAGACAACTTCTAGACAACGAAGAAAATGAGGGGAGTTGAAGATTCGATTGCTCTAGTGGCAAGTTACAGAAGGTTGCTATCCACAATTTGGTAAGAATTCTTTTTTCTTAGCTGTCATGGGACTTCTTTGTCTGCATGGATCTATTTTAAACGGTTTTCCCCTTTCAGCACTCTGATAGTAAGAAACTTAATAAGTGCTCTTCTTTGGGGAGAATCTCGCTTTGGTCTGCTTATTTTGTCTTGAGAAAACCACAGGGCTCTGAGAGCCTAAGAAAAGAGCTTACATACTCAAAAAGGTGCAGCAGGCAGCTGAGACCAACTGCAAGGGCAGGATTAGTGGGACTGTGAGCTTCATGGTTCAGCTGTTTGCAGATCAGTAATTAGCATCCTCCACCCAGTGAATTGATCTCTCCCTAAGCAGCACTGTGAAGTAGTTTGGAGAGCTTTATTAGTCATAGGGATAGTTGGAAAAAAAAAACCAAACCAAAACCAAAACAACAAACACCAAACCCAAACCTTTCTTCCCCTTTCTTGGTGTGTGAGGGCAAGAACTATGTTCTCCCACGCTGAGAGAGAGACAGAGAGGGAATGGTTTGGCCTGCCCCACAAGCAGGGTGTATCCCAAAAAGGCAGGTGGATTTGGGAGTGTGTTTGGTGCCGTGGGAGTGATAAAGGCAGTGATAAAGGTGGCTGTGGGCTGTATCCTGGTACACAGCTGGGGCTGTGTCATGAGCTGTGAGCAGTGAACCTGCCAGCACAGCGGGGAGAGGAGGTCTCCTGCC
Source organism: Chionis minor (assembly GCA_013398295.1). Taxonomy (NCBI): domain Eukaryota; kingdom Metazoa; phylum Chordata; class Aves; order Charadriiformes; family Chionidae; genus Chionis; species Chionis minor. The sequence goes on from VZSF01004546.1 coordinate 794,735, forward strand.
ATGTAACCTTCCTGCTGGTAAATCCCTGCCTGGTCTGTACTGAGGCACTGGAGAATAGGCTTGTTTTTCTCATTGTCTCTAAAGGCTGTGTTCCAGTTGGGAGTAGGGGCAATAGGCAGGACTGAATCTTGCAGAGTCATTTCCCAGTGAAACTGTGCAAGGCTGGATCTGGTGTGACTCCCCTGCTAGAAAGGGTATGTGGTCTGCAAAAGGATCTGGCTCTTGTTTGGAAGCTTAAAAACTGTGCAACCAGCAGATATGCTGCTGTCAGATGCTAACATGATGGCAACATATTCAGTAGAGTCCTGCAGTTGTCAAAAACCACTCTGCTGTAATTAAAAGCAAATCCAGGACAACCACCTGACAGGTCTTATAAGAAAATTGGCTACCTTGCAGTGAAACCAGGCTAACAAATATTATTGTAGAACAGCTTCTTGGTTTTTGTCACCCTTGTAAACAAGTCTACTTCTTAATTCTCATATAAGAGAATAAAACGCATTTATTGCCACTTATGACAATGTTCTGAATTCAGATGAACCCTTTTTTAACTAGGCTGCAGTTATAGGGGACTGGTGGGGAAAAAAAAAAGGTCAAGGCTTAAAATTATGCAAAGACTCTAAATGCCCAAGTAGCAAGTATATATTTTTAACTACTGCTTCTTCAGGAAATCAAAAGGTAAGTACACTTCTCTCCTAGGCTGATCAATTATATAGAAAATTGACTCTTGTTTGGTGTTTTTTTTTCTTTCTTTCTTTTTGGAGCCAAAGTTGCTGCTTACAATACTATATCCAAACCACAGTAAGTGGTATACATCAGCAGGATCCAAAACTTGAGGCTGAAATGCTGCTGTCTAACTATAGATCCTGAGACAAGGAATCAATAGCAAGAAGTAAATAAAAGCTGGTAGTGAGCCACCAAGGCCTAGTCTGTCAATCTTCATCTGAAAACAAATGCTGTATCTAGTGTGCAGAGACAAGTGCTAACCCTCATAATTGTAAAGTGAGTAAATCAGTGTTTTTCTTATTTTCTACTGATTGTTTTATTAGCTACTTACAGCTTGGTATCATACTGTGATGATTACTGTAACACAAAAATACACGGAAGTGTCAGTCGTAGGCTTCTTTCTGGACATAATATTTTGCCTAAATTGGGTGAAATTTATTCTTTTTAACTTTCTGTTTCACGCCTTGTCCTAATTAAGTTATGTTCTTATAAAACTTAGGAATCCTCTTGACAACTAATTTAAAAATGGTAATTTTTGGTATCCCACAAAAGATGCCTGGAGGGAAAGTGTAGAACTTCATTCCCTTGAATGAGAAGATAAGAGAGATGAAGGTACTACTACTGGTGCAAAACATGCTGCAACATTATTCTGAGAAACAGCAACATATTGAAGCACTTTTGTGCTTCAAATTTTAGTGCTTTGTTACTGTTTTGATTAACTTCCTGTTCTTGTGATACCACCCATTAGAAGAAGTGTGCATATAAGGCTGGCCAAGAAATTGTGATTAGTTTATCCATCTGAGTATTTGGTATAACCTATGTTCTACTGTGTACCACATACAGCATTGCCCTGATTTTGCAAATGCCTTTTCAACCCACTGAAGTGTGGCACGAAGAAAAATGTTGCTGCATATAATTACCAGATCATGCTTCCTTGGCCAAGTCCAAGTCAAAACAGCCATATCTTTGATATGAGGGCATACCTCAGAGAGCCCATAATATTTATTTCCTACGGAAGTTTCCCCAATAGCCTGCAGTTGCAAGGAGGGCACTTGACTGTGTACTTATATATAAAGACCATGAGGAAAAATGGAATTGAAGTATTGTCTGGCCAAAATAACAGTTACGGTTTTGAGTTGGCTTCCTCCTGTGTAACGCTGGCTTATGTGGCAAATCATTTCTTTGCATTAGTCTCTGCATAGTAAATTACAAGAGAAACGCTGGAGAAAAACAGGTTAATCTCCAATAATTTGCTTTAATGCCCCTTCTCTTAAATATCTAATCAATTCTTTACTTTTCACTGATGTCATGCTTTATTTTTCCTAGAGCACACTTTTTTTCCTGTAGAGAGAGTAACACCCATCCTAGAGACGTACTGTAAGGCTGAAGTAGAGTGCAGAAGATAAGCACTTCTGTGCTTATTTGTTGGATTGCAGAGGTTCAATGCATAGATTGAGTCAACTGCTGCTACTTTCTATCCAGATGTGGATTGTTTGTTTGTTTCCCACAAAAGCTAATCACGCTTGTTTTTTTTCCTTACTTTGTTAATGATGCCACAACACTGGGCTTGTTATCAGTTTTACCTTCAGGCGTGGATGGATTCCAACAATATTATTTCCCCATCTTGTGTCCTAATGTTTTCAGCCTGTCTGCATTTAAATAGCTAAACAATGAAATTTAATTGTCCTCTCAAGCACGTGATAGTCTCTCGCTGATTTTACTGGACGCAGACTAGATCATCCCACGATGAAGCGCTCTTGAACAGGGCTATCTGTGCTAAACTAGGTTATGCTGGTCTGGATCAGGGTTAAGCCTGTGATATTCACGCTTTGTTTCCTCTTTTTTTGGGGGGGGGGATTTTTTTGCTTTAACATCTGCCCCCCCTGCCCCATGCCTCTATGACTCCATGGCTGGTCTGATGACTTTTAGGAGTAGGGCTGGGGAAACAGCCCTAACCTTCCACAGCATCCAGCCTCTCACGCAGGGGCACTGGTTAATGTGAATCATTACTAGGAGGCTGAGGCTAATCTGGCCAGGTTTAATCAATGGCTTCTAAACAGAAGCATAAAGGTTTTTAAAGCATTTACTGCAGCCTTCAGAAACGTTATTAATAAATGTTATCCCGCTTGCCTCCTTTTTGTGGAGAAGGTGAACAGCTTTTATGTAACATTCATAAAACAGCTGCTGCAAGAACTAATGCTTCATAATCCGAATCGTTACAGTATCGTATTTATGGATAACACATCCTAAAAACTTCATCTTTTAATGGCTGCATTTGTAACTTTAATTTTTAATGGTATTTTGGCAAATGATGTAGTTGAAACAGGCTTCATAGTTCTGTTTTTTTCTGTGCCTACTGTAACTGTTGAGGCTTGTCATGCTTGGCTTTATCCCAGAAGGATAAGGGGAATTCCCCCTCCCCATCCGTGATAATCCTCTGTAGGTTTTCTCTGTTGGTTTTGTGATTTGTTTTGGTTTTTATCCCCTCTTCTTTCCCCCCCCCATTCCTTTCTTCCTTTCATATCTCAATCCTGTTTGTCAGAGTGAAAAAATACTCCTTTGCAAAATACTGCTAGCAGTCTGATATTAAAAACTGTACTATTTGAAACAATAAAGTTTAAAATGTTTTATTTGTTTATACTGGGAGGAGACAGCCATCATGGCTGGGGTTTTGTGTCCATCCCTTCTCCCTACTTTGCCACTGGGGAAACAAAAAATAGCTCATCTACATCTGCTTTCAGTCAGTCACTTCTGTCTCCTGGTTTTCCAAGAATAGCCGAATGCTGCCATTGGTTCGCTAACTGTCAGGGAGAAAAACACTGTGGAGACTGTGGCATTAATGCAGCCTCTTGAAAACGCCAGCCCAAATGCGTGCTCATCGTGAGTCATGGCTGAGTGCTGGGGTTATTCCATTCCTGCGATTCTCTGCAGTGGGGACCCAGAAGGTGTTGCTCCCATCTTGTATCAGCTGGAGTGGGACAGTAACTTGGTCTCAGGACAGAACCTGTGTGGGATCCTTCTGCCACTGCAGTGACAGTATCACAGCGTGCCCTCAGAGCTACTTTTTCCCAGATAGGACTGAAGAGCCAGGTACTTTAATGAGGGACCCTCAGTGGTACTCGTTCGTAAGGTTTAAGAGACCTCTCCTTTCCCCTGTCTGGACAGCACTCTCAAAACTCCTTCCCGCATCTGTCCCTTTCCATCTGATGTGTGACTTTCGGGATGTATGGGTCTAAGGAGAAAGCATGAAAAGCTGGGACTTGCTGAGAACTGGTGACCTCCTGTGAAAATGGCTGAAGGGGGATGCTGAGGCGGTTGCGTGCGTGGGGCTTGTGGTGCCCCTGAGGCCGGCTGCCTCGTGTCCTGCCCTGCACTAGGCCCCAGCAACTCTGGCTCTGTGCTGTGTTGAAAGCAGCACCGCCACGAGCCCTGTGGCAGGGCAGGCACACCAGGGGTTTTGGTAAAATCCTACCCCTGCAGGAAATGTGAGGACTCCCCGAAACGGTGAGGTTGCTATCTTGCCTTAATTTTAAAGCGTTTGAGGGGATGATGTCCCCCTTGCCCTGCGACAAGGTGAGGTCACTGCACCTCGCCAGGACCGAGGCCCTGAGGGAGGGGAAAGAAAAGCCCTTTCCCGCGGTTGCGCCTCCCTCCATTTTCTAGGAGTATCACGGCACGAGCCGCCAGAGCCAGCGGGTCCGGGCCGCAGGCGTGAGCGGGGCCCACCTGCCTCACCTCCCCACCCGGCGCTGCGGGCGGACCGCGGCCTGCCGCCGCCCCGCCAACCAGGCTCCGGGCCCCGGCCGGCGACGAGGGCCCGCGGC
>VZSF01004546.1:799749-976113 GCA_013398295.1 Chionis minor
GCGGCGCCCGGGGCCCGGCGGCCGCGGCTCTGCCCTGGCGGCGGTGGCCCGCGGCGGGCCCGGTAGCCGCCGTCGGGGGCGGCCCCGGCGAGCGCCTGAGGCTGCGGCGTTTGGGAAGCGTGGAGCTGTTGCCGGGGAGGTGTGGGTGGGCGCATCGGGCGCGGCAAGGGGCTTCGGTCGCTCGCACCCTGCCTTCGTTTTTCTGTTCTCTGCTTTCCCTCAGGATTGGGCATAACTCTCCTAGCTTCCTCTGCGGATCTAGCGGTAGTCCAGGAAAAAGCACGGTTTCTGTAGAAGCTGTCAGATCTAGCCAGCGTTTCTGGCTGGTGGCTCTATCCCTTTTTCCTCTGACTCTTGAGACTTGGGGGAGGGATGTGCTTCAGGGTCCATAACCTAGAAGTTTGTTTTGCCGTAGCAGAGGGTACTGTGTGCTGCCTGGTGGGGTATCTGGGCTGCGTGCTACTGACGAGAAGTTACTTTGGGGTTTTTGTTTCTGTACAGACTTTAGTATACTTGGTCTGGGACAATTGCTGTTGAATATATCTTTGTATCTGACGCTTCAGTCAAAACTGTTAAAGTACTAACCTTTAAACCTAGAAACTTTAATGACATTTGGACTTGGAAACAAATATAGGAGAGGTATGATTAGTTATGAGAGAGCGGGCGGTTTCCTGTTGGCCAGTGCTTTTCTTGCTGTGTAAGTTGTGTGTAACTGCTGAAATAATAATATTCCACTTCAGATTTCTCAGTACAAAAGTGTGAGCACACTAGGTGTGTTGTGACCAGTTTTGAGCATATAAGATAGAATGTAATTGGCATGTCTGCCAAGTCCAGATGCTGTGACAACTTAAAGTAGAAACTGTCATGTGAAAAAATGTGAGTTAGTGAATTAAATCTTGGGGGGGAAAAGTCTATGTGCGTGTAGTTGTAGAGATTGAGAGCTTTGGGTCAGGCATTTGCTTTGCTAAAAAGCAATTTGTAAGACTGCAGTCTGAGACACTTCATAGTAAGAAATAGCTAATGTGGAAGAGGAGGCTACAGCCTCGTACAGTTAGTTTTCAATTCATATTACCGTGTCTTGCAAAAAGTAGCTTCAAGGCTTTTTCTTTGAAAACTTTAGACTGCTGGCAAGGAAACAGCAGGCTGAGACAAACTGCTTTTAAAACCAAAGCTAATGTGACAACCGCTAGATACAACTTTCAACTAAGCAGATCCTTTCTATAAAAACTGAATCTGTATCTACTTGGAATTCCACTGAATATGGGAAGAGGAGAGTCCTTTTGGTCTCAAATGTGGCGTGCTTTTTTTTTTGGTGTTTTTTTTTTTTTTTTGGAAGTCCTATCATCCTGCTTTGTCAGAATGGTCTATTTAATTACTACTGCCTTGCTGAGGAAGCTGTTCGTAAAGGTGTGGTGAGCTATATTCTGCATGAGCAGGAGACTTTTAACTGGGAGAGTGATCTATATTGTACATAAGTCTTTTGACAACTGTTAAATCTGGACCAACACGTGGGTCTCCTGCTGCTCTTAAAGCAGCAGTTATGCTTCAGTTGCCCAGACTATGGGGTAAACTTCAGTGTTGCTTAAACTTTTTTCCTGTGCAAGGGGAAAAGACGGGCAAAAGCAAGCTGCTTCAGGTTTTTGTTGAGGTCAGAGAAAATCTCTTGCTTCATAGTTCTGGACAAGTTAAAGATGCAACAACAAGTGCCAACTTCCCTGAGAATAAGTAGGGAGATTAGTCACAAGTTAAAGCAGATTGAATCATATTTGGCTGTTTTCCCTCTTTCCACCCTCTGCAGTTTAAGTGTTGTCTAGACACAAACTAAACAGGCAGAACTGTGATGGTCATCTTAGCTCTTTAGCATCTCTTAAGCTCTTTTTCAGAATAAAAAGCAGTATATGTTGCATTGCTGTAGGACATACATAAATAAGCAGAACTTGCTTGCAAAGTCTTAGGTAATCGTAATCTGAATTTGGAGCATGGCTCACTGGTGTGTAGGAGGGAGTTTCTAAGCTAGCTTCAAATGACTTGTTGCTGGCAGACAACCCTCTGTATTTAAAAAAAACAAGGTATCTAGAAAGACTTAGAATGCTGGCAGGTTTTATATTACTTATAAAACTTCCTCACCTAAGGAATTCCAGGATCATAGCATTGCTTTGAGGCATTGGGGCAGCAATAACTGTAGTTATTCCTAAGTTGTTTTGTAGCAACAAAGGCAAAAGGATCACCTAAGAACTTCACTTGTAGCTGGCTTTCAAGGCTGAATGCATTTTGCAGTAAGTTAATCACTTCTTTCAAATGTTATTTAACTCCCAACAGGAATGGAACACTTAATCTCTTTCGGATATGATAATTTAGATGCACTTATTGCTTAAAGACTTGGTTTATTGCACTCAATATTGCAAATCTCTTGTCTGTGCATTCCTTCTATTGATCCTGTATTTTTCAGAATGGAATCTGGTAATGGTTATGGCCAGCAAGTAATACCATAAATGTGTGTGTTTCTTGGCACGTGTATGCCAGAGCTGTTAGGGTTGATGTGTTTAACGCATGGTGCAAACCAACTGAAGAAATTAGCAGTAGAATTCAGCTAGCCTTTCTTCCCTGGTTCCTCATCAGCCCTCTGAGCTTAAGCGCATGAACATGAGGTCTATACCCTGTGTGAAGGAGAAGAGGCAGGTGTAAAGATAAGTGTGCCTATATTACAGATCCAGATACCTTTCTTTTTCTCATGTGTGTTTAACTTAAGGGCTTAACCCGCCCTCATTGGAAATGTGGCAAAAAGAAGAGTGTAGATGATGAAAGGAATTGGGGTGTAGAGGAAGAGAAATGTCTGCTTGGGTGAAGCTGCTTGAGTCTGTGCTCTTGGATCTGTGGCTTGGCAGCATGTGTACAAAAATACTGCCTTCTAGACTAGTTAAATCTATCCTGTTTGGATATTTGTATTCAGCAACAGACTCAACTGTGCTTGTTGATCTGCATATCTGTTGTAAGAGCTGATCCCTGTTTTTACTCTAATCCAAAACTTAACTTGGGAGAAGAAAATAGGCTACAATATGGGGAAACGGTACAACTAGGTTGTAAAATAATAGTGGCAGAGTTGGAAAAAATACTGTAAATGCAGAGGCCAGTCTTATGCATCAGTGTTGCAAGGGGGAGGGGAAGAGAGGAGGCTGCCAAAGCACTTCCCCTAGTCGGAATGCTGTTTCAGCCCCACCACGTGCGCAGGAGGGGGTGAAGTCTTGGCTCCTGCGCTGAGGGAACTTTGCCAGTGACTGAAGAGGAGCCAGGACTGTACCTTGCTGGGGGTGATGGGCTTGTATGTACCTACGGAACTTGTCTGTCAAAGTCAGGATCATTTAGACACTTAACAGGCACTTGTTTTCCTGACTTGTGTACATAGTTATAGAAGTAGGTCACATAAATCACACAAAGATTCTGAAATAGGTGCTGTTTCTTAAACTAAGAGTTTTAAGTGCTTGAAGCTGGATGTATGAGGGGAATCCCTAGTATCCCACGTGGCTCTAAGCTACATCTAGTTTCTTGGCTACTTGAGTTTCATTTGTACGCCTTGAGGCTTCAGTTAAAAACTAGATAATTTGTAACTGAACATGCTTCCTGATAACAGCAGTTCTTAAGGAATCCGGTTGTTCATAAACCAAAAATGATGACAAAACTTCATCTTCTGTTTCTTTCCTCTTCTCCAGAATGAATGTTTCTATAAAATACTGGCCTCAAAATGCTTGAACTTGAAAGCATTTTACAAGGCAACTGTTACTGCTTAATAAATGTTTTATTAATATCACTTTTACGTAAGGACTTGCAATCTGATTTGGGTTGGGAGACTTTCCTATGGACGTTCTCAACAGGTAACACCTACACATCTCGTCTTGAAAATAATCTGGAAACTTCATTGCATCTCTAATATCTAGCTAAAGCTAGATGTGGTTAGGTAAAACCCATGTAGTCTTTGTTTCTTCGTAAGTATGCGGCACAGTCTGTGATCAACAAAGTTCGCTCTGATTCCTGGCACTTAAGTGTTTGAAATGTTGACTCAAGATACAGTGACCTTTGTAGTTCAAATTGAAATATTCTAGTCCTGTAACTAGTGGTCTGAGGTTTCTTTTCTATTCTAGGTTGACCAGTGGAATCTAGGAGGGCTTAAAGCGTTTTCTACCTACTCTTTCACAAAAGATGTGCTGTGATACAGCTGAGCTGGCCTAATAGCCAGCAGCTTCCAGAAGGGACAGTCCCACTCCTCAACTATGCATTCCTGCATCTTACCTTTGTCCACATGTATAGTATGGATTTCATAAGTTGTCTTGGAAAGTTTAAATTTGGAAAGTAACTCCTGAGGGAAAGGTGGTAGAAAAGCAGTGTCCCTCCATCTTTGAGAGTACTACTTAACTTCTCTTTTAAGATTTAGGGGAATACTTTCAGCTATGGGTTTATCTAATGATTGGGTTTATTCAGCCATTAGATGACTGAAGTTTTCAACAGAATGTAATTAAAGCAGGCAGTTTTTGTGTGATCATGCCTAGCTCTTTCTTCTCTCTTACAAGATCTTCAGTTGCGACTACGGCTGTTCGGTGTGTGTTTTCTTTTGTTGCTAATGGAAGTGACTAGAGATGTGCAGTAAAATGGGATGTTCTCTGAAATGCTGTTGCAGCTACAGACTTGTAGCCAGCTGGTGTCCGCTAACAAGCTCTAACCTGAAGGTTTTAGTTTGTTGTGCACAATAAAATGGCTTTAGTGCTTAAGAAAAGAACTGAAATGAGATCTAGCTGCAAATTTGTAGAACTTAAATTTGTATTCCAGTCTTGAAGATGATCTTTTATAGGATGCTCAGTTATGCTGGTGAGAGACTTGTCTCAAATGTAAAATGTCAAGTGCAGTTTAAAATACTAATCTGACTTTAACTTGCCGGACTTGTGGACAGAAGACCCCAAATGGAAGTTGGATGCTTTTAAGTTTGTCAAAGAAAAATAGAGGAGGCACCAGTGGTCTAGGCTGGGCTGCAGTAGCTCTTCCTCTTGAGGCTGGAATGCAGGCAAGTTGCTGGTACCGTGGGTAGCACTGCTGTACCACTGCATGAGACTTAATGTACAGTATAATCAGACAGCAGAATACGATGGAAGTGTTAAAGTTTCTCCTATTCCCAGACTATATGCCTGATCCAGAGAGGGGTAGCTACTAATAATAAGAAGAGTGAAAAGTAGTGAATTTATCTTATTTTTAGCTTTCTATAATCCAGCAGAAACAGGATGTGAGGAAAAAGTGCCCTTTAATTATTTACTGGGTTTGCTGCAAGTTACGTGAGGTGTTTTGCTTTTTTTCCCACTTGTTCTCAAAGCTTTCCTTTACAGAACAGGATGTGCAGAATTTGAGTTCCATAAGATAAACTGGATGCACTGAGTGACCTCACTGCTAATGGAGAGGAGGGGAGAAATTGAAGAGCTCTGAAGATAGAAAAGTGTAGGCATGTCTTCTACAGACTAACTCTGGCTTTTGTCATCTAGTGTTAAAGTCACTCTTCTGGTAATGGCTTCCGAACATCAGGTACTTGTAGAGGAGAGGCTAGTTGAAGTTGTGTTTGTGATTGAGTAGTAGACTGCTTGGCAGGTACAGGAAGCTCATATATTTTGCCAGAGTTAACGGGCTTGCCCTTGCCTGCAGGGAGCTAGCTGTCTCTGAAGTTCTTGGAAGCGGAAGCACTGCATTTCTTGAGGAAGCCCTTGTAGCATTGCTTCAGGGGTTCTATGGATGCCACTGGCATCATTGTGGCTCATGGTTGCTTACTGGTGCTGTTTTAAGTAGTTTTGTTTCCTCTTTCTCCTCCTGAGGTGGTGCTTGGTAAGTGAATCTCCCTATCCACTAGGGTCTTGTCCAGCTCAGCATGCAAAATACAAGCTGGTATACCTCAGCTTAGTTTGCCTGTCCTAATTCAAATGTAATCTTAGGTGTTGACTTAACTTGTTTTGGAGGAAAAGGTAGGTCAAGCTTGATCTCTTTAAGAAAAGAATCCTAATAAGTAACCTGCCTCCTGATTGCTTCCGGGCTCAATTATTTATGCTTGTTTGGCTTTAGAAATGCTATATTGATTATTTGTATTTGCTTACTGCCAGAAGTTGAGCAGCCAGATTAAGGATTGGTTTTGTTTGGAAGTCAGCAGTCAATACAGTATTTATAAATATTTATTCTTTTATCCCCTTTACTAGTACAGTATTTTGTATTTGGAAATCTCCTCAAACAGTGTTTTTGCTAAAGTCATGGCTTAAATTGTGTCACAAGCACTGTCGGTTCTTCTAGGACTCATAAGCTCTTGAATATGTAGAAATATTACTGCTGTAATCAGATCTCTTTTAAATGACTAAAACTGGCTTTATGTGCAGAATAAAAAGGGCTCTCTGTCTTATTCTCCAGTTATGTTCCCTTTCTGATTCTGCAAGATGTGCATGGGGCTTTGATCACCATAAAGACTCCTGTCTTGCAGTGGTCTGTATAGGGAGGGAGACCAGGTGTATGAGACAAGCTGGAATTTTCCTTATGCTAGAAGGTCACTCGTTCTTCTCATCTACTAGATTAATGTTTGTGCTGGGTAACAAATACTTTTTAATTCTGATTCACCTATGCCTGTGTGTGTATATATAGCTATGACTGTAGAATTTTAAATCAAACTACATCATCAGTGGGGTAAAGAATAGTGATGCAGCAAAACTCCAGTTGTTTTTGTAAGGAAAGTGGTCTATTTGTGCATTAAGACTAAGCGTTGATACCTCATTTTGTTTAGTGACTGCCTTGGGAAATGGCAAAGTTATAAATATGAATAAAATGGTGAAAGCCTTGAAGTGAAATCTGAAGTTTAACTCTGAACACTTTCAAATAGCTATTAGGCCACACTTAATATCTGTTGCTGAAGTGACTGATCTGTAAAAGCCTTATGGACCTCAGCAAAAGTTGCATGAGAAGTCTTAACTCTGAGTGGAATTTCAAAAGTTGAATTCAGGTCTTTCATGTGGCTTCTGGCCACCTTTGAGACAGCTGCAAAATTCTCTTCAAAACATCTACATTGGCTGCCTTTCCGTAGGCATGTAATAGTCTAGCACCAAGTTGCTTAAAATCTTCCCTTTTTTTTTATTCATAACCACTAATCAAAAATACTGTGACACACAAAAACACGCTAGCTCTATGTTTCCTAGTCTGGGTCTTACGTTCCAATAACCTGGAAAAAGACAAGAAGAGTTGAATTTGGTTTTCAAGCTCCAGTGACAGGTCTACTTAGCATGCCGCTATGGTGCTTTGGTATCTTGTAGTCCAGCTGTTCCTTTTCTTTATGTTCCAAGGCTTGTAACAATATCCACACAAAATTTAGCTGTAGGAGGTGGGTGCTTAAACCTTTGTTTTCAGTATGATCAATACTTTCTGTATGAAAGAAACTGTTAAATGCTAGATAGTTTTCTGTATTCTTATGGACATTTGACCATGTGTTCATTAACTCTTTCTTGCTCTCTTTTGAAAGGCCCTTCCTTCTTCCATGATGATAGTAGCTGTCTACTGCCCGGTGATAGCGGCTCTCTTTATCGTTTTGAAGATGGTGAATTACCGTTTGCACAGGGCACTGGATGAGGGAGAAATTGTGGAGAGGAATGCCAGTGAGCATATGGACAGAGGTGCAAAAACAGAACAAAGCAATGTTTCAGCCAAGAGGAAAGACAGCAATGGGCCCAGGTAAGGTGTCTGCTGATGTCTGTATCCTGCTTCAAATAATAAACAGTCCTGTCTTCATCAGATGTGTAGCTGGTGTTTGAAATAAACACTGAGGAATATAGATGCAGACCTCTGTAGTTCTGAAAGACTGTTTAAGTCTGGTCTTTAAAAGCAGACTTATTTATGTATTCATTTTGAGATGATGGATTCATGTTAATTTCCTGGTTCCTTCCCCAAAGGAGTTCCAGAACAATATTGAAAATGCTGGAAGCACTGAAACAATAGCGTGGAAAATGTGTGCTGATTAGGTCACTAAATACTTAATGAACACAACCAGTACAAGTAATCTTATTTCAGCAGTAGGCATAGTTTTAAAAATCTAGCTGTCAAAGACCACGTACTATATGCTAAGTCTTTTATCACTAAAAGGAATGTCTGATCGGGTTTCAGTTTCCTTCATTTTGCAAAAGCAGGAGTAGGATACAATGCTTGACTACAGTCATAGTCTTACTTCAGGAGAACAGTGTTCCTGTGGATTTGGAAATTCTGGGATTGCTCAGGTCAGTGATGAAGGTGATGATTTTGAAGTACTGTCAATAGGAGGTGATTCCTTTCCACAGACCTTCTTTGCTATCAGCAGCATAAAAAACCCCCGAGGTTTTCCTTCTCTGACCAGACTACTTGGAGAAAGAAGAGCAAAAGATGACTCATCAACAAGGCCAGCCTAACCAGTCTGATCAGACTGTGGATGTGTTACGAGCTCTATTATCAAAGCTTCTGCCTGGCTCCAGATAATTGAGGCCATCTTAAGAGTTAGACTGCATGAAATAAATCAACCTTAAATTGTTAGCTTTTAAAGAAGACCTTTCTCTTGTCTGTGAGTTTCTGGTGCAAGTAGTCATGAATAATTTTCAAAGTGAGGCAACTAGTATGCTGTCCTGACTCTTAAATGTTGTGGTTTAGTTAACCCCTTCCTCCCCTCCCCACAGAAAATACCCCCAAAACCAAAACAACAAACCCAAACAAAAACTTCAAAACTGTGAAACTTTTACATGGAGACGTGTAATATAAGGAAATGTGCTGTAAGGAAAGAAGCCTCTGAAGTCTGTTTATCAGAATGCTTAAAGAAAAGGGAGTGTTAAAGTGATACTCTTTAAAATGCTCAGCCTAGAAGTAAAAAGGCTTTACTGTGCATATGGGCTAGCTTCTCATGAGATGGGTCTTAAGTTCTTCTGCATCTGCTCTCAGCTCCGGTATTCTTAGCAAAAACAGTGTCTTAGATTCCTTTAAAGTTGATATACAGTGACTTCATGTATCAATCTTTTATAACCTAACCCTTTTTCCATGTTGTGTTTGGTAACTGAACCTGCTGATTTTAATTGTGACTCCATTTAGATCACCATATACCTTACTAAAACCTTATTAAGCTATTTTGGCAGATTGCTTGCCTAAATGTATACTAATGCTTATTTTCTTTAATAAAATTCATGAAAGTAAACTAGTGGTCTGTTCTGTTTCAATGCATCTTTGCTGACACATGTTTTAGTTGTGATCCTTAATTTTTTTTTTAAGCCATGTAGCTTTTGCTTCCAAAACAGTAGCCAACACTTGGCAAGGGACTTCTTTCTGCTAGTATTGTAAATTGCTTCTGGATGTTTCAGAAGTTCTGTTTTGTCTAAGGACCAGTTGACATGGGACAAATTATTACACTGTAAGCATTTGTGAGCTCAGAAGTAGAGGTTAGTTTGATGCTGTGTGTCCTGCTTGCCAACTAAAGTTTCATTAACTTTTATATGATCCTTGTTCCCACTTTCAGGTCTCTTAACTAGAACTGGGAACAAGGTCAATGCAGAAATTACGGAGTTACTTTTTGGTAAGTGGGATGTACAGTATATACTAATCTTTGCCTGGAAGCTTACAAGAACTCTGGGATAACATTCAAACCAGTAGAGGGGATGTAGAGTGAGTGTTTAATATTAAGCTGCCACCTTCTTAGTAAATTAAATTGGAATACTAATAAAAAAAACCTGCCTCAGAAGAAAGTGTGTAAGTAGGGTTTTCTTTTTCCTTAAATTCTGCTCCCCTAGCATAAGGTAGATACAGGGGAGATCTAAGCAGACTACCGTAACCTTAAGTATTTGCATAATCAGGATATTGGATTTGATAGGTTAGGCTACAGTATGTGATAGCAAATATAGATAGTGTAGTGTACGAAGCTGTCCTAGAGTTTTTGCCCCCACACACGCTTTCCCTGGGACCCCTTTAGATATGAATATTAGTATTTTTTTAAGGATTAAGCAATAGTCTGGCTTCTGTTCAAAAGTTATGTTCAGGATTCTGTTTAGCTTCTAAGAACTGATGTTCTTTCTGAAGATGCTTATCTGTAAAGTGGTGCTTTCAGATATTTGACAAAAATTATGTGCTCTCACTTGTAGGTTTACATGAACTGCTTGTTTGTTTTCAGTTCACATCGGTTTGTGAATAGGATCAAACTCTGAGGGCTTTTAATCTTTTCACAAAATTTTGGTATGCTTAAGTGAAGAATAACTTACTGTTCCTGAAGGAATACAGTGTTTGGGGTTGTTTTCCTCTTCCTCTTCATAAAGCTGAAATTCTCTAGTTAATATTTTTGAAAGAAGCTAATCTTAATTTAGAGATAGGAACGCGAGTTGTCATCTTCTTCTGTACCTTCTAGTGCAGTTGCCCCTTTCATACTTCAGAGGGTAGTATTAGTAATTCTTCTGTGAGGTTTTGTGGGGGGGAAAAAAAAGTGATGGGGGTACAGGCTCCTATGTCACATAAAAGGCAGAAGGAACAGGGCAAGTGTAATCTTTGTTAGGTATCGGAGCACCCACATAGATACCTTAAAACACTTTAAGTCAGTCTTCCTTTTGGTGATACGAATATGGCTTCTTTCTTGTGTCAGTGGCTATATGGTTGAAAGTATCATAAAGCATTAACAAGGTGATATTGCTGTCCCTGATCTCCATTAGCATGGGGAAGCTGTAATAGTGATGCTATGTGAATTTCACATGCACTTCTACAAAATGAAACTAACAGCTGGAGAACGTTGCATCTTTGAGTTAAACGCAGTCTAACTTAAACAAGTATGAGCAAGAGAAATAAAAAAAGTAATCTCTACAATTCTTGCCCTACCTTTGCTATTTCTCCTTGTGGTTTTCTGTGGCTAGCAGGCCTGTTCTTGAGCTCGGAGATGTTTTGCATCTTTCACACTATAATTAGTGATTCAAACTTTAAAGAAAACTTCTCTTAATACTTGAAACTGTCGTGGTCTAGCATTTGTAGTACATGCTGTGGTCCTTCCTTATTTTAAGAGCAGCTTCCTGACTAGTTATCCTGCTATTTTAGTTGGAAATTAAGGGCAGAAGAAGGTGTTCAAAAGAAAAGGAATAATACTCTTCCTCTGCTTCATCCTGAAATCAGAATTGCTCATTCCAAATTCTCTCTGGAAGTTCTAGTCCAAACGTCGGATTTTAGTCAGTCATCCTAAGTCAGGTTTTAAACTTCTGGATTCATGTAGACTTACAACCTCTTCAGGTTTGTGGTTAGTCTCTGACACACTAATGTAATACAGCTGCAGATAGTAATTTTAGATAGAAGTTCCTAATAATTAGAAATACTAGTTTTAATTTGTTTTGCACAGAGTTTAAATGCCTCTTCCACAGCAGTCTTTGTTGCAGGTAGCAGGACATAATTTATTCAGTCTGCTCAATTTGTGTAGCAACTTCACTTTGGTTTTTTTGCTTGCAAACTGAAAACCATAGCACTTGCTCTAAGGTATGAAGTTGGCAAACTGTGAGAAACTGGTTGTAGAACTTAATAGCAGAAAGCAGTGACCACAGCACTAGCAGAAAATAGGTCCTAAAGGATTTTACATGCTGTTGTAGTCTACGTCCTTGTGCATAAAATGATTAATTCTAGAAATCTCTACTTCCTGCTTGTTCCTGCAGACGTTATTTGTTGTTGTTTGTTACTAGCTTTTGTTAATTCATTAGTTTGTGTGTGCTGTCACAGAATATAGCATCTGTGACTAGCGTGGTGGTGTTGGGTTGTATTGCTGATTACGTTGATATCTGTTGTTTTGCTTTTAGACAAAATCGGCTCCTCCCACCCTGACTAACTACCCGGTTCTATGCATGAGAGCTCATTCGCATTGACTTATTTTTCTACTTCATAGGACATACTTTAATCATATGCAGTGTTTCTGAATGAATTATTCAAACGGAAAAAGAATTTCATCCTTTCTGAAAGGCATTTTGTTGTATCTTCTGTTGTCATCATAATGTATGCTGGACTTAAACATTGAGAAGTTTTCAGTTTGATCTTTTACTTCATGTTATGTCCTTATATGTTTTTAAAATGCTTATGTAAAGAATACTTTGTTTGGCTAAAGCTGGTGGAAATTGAAGCTGAATTCTGTATAGTTTTTTCACCTGATTCTTATCTGATTCTGCTTTACTATAAATGATAATATGAGGTCAGAGAGGGCTCTGCAAACAGATGTCAATAAGAGCATTCTTATGTCTCACTGCTGAGCTGTAGCAAAATGGTGGCTCTTCACTTCTTTCTTCAATTTGCTCAAGTTGGACCATAATTGTTGTTCTAACTCATGTTGTCTCTTAAATTAACTTAGTTTTACTGAATTCCTAACTTCAAACTGTCTTTTTTATCATCTCTCTGATGAAGGAAGGTTTGGGGGCCTCTTGTATGATCTAGAATAGTTCCCAAGGTTGTACTTTTACCCCTTTCTGAAATGACAACAGCTTGAAGTGTCATGCTTCAGAATGAGTGATACTTCAGGTCCTTTAGTCTACATACAGTTTGTAATATCCTAGATTGATGTCCGTATACTACAAAACTTGTTCGGTGTTGGTCTTTACTGCATGAGACTTTTCTGTGAGCCTAGCTATCTAATAAGTCTTGCAGTGCTTCTGCCCATTTCTGTTCCCTTCTCCAGAGGGGCTTTATCTTCAGTTTCTTTAGTCCATATGGGGAAGGGTTGTGCATATATTCTATCTCGAGCAAATAGTTGGAGTGAACTTGTCACAGCTCTGAACTGGGAGGCAGTTCTTTATCTTTAGAAAGGAGCAGAGAGTGTCAGTATCAAGTTAGAGTGCAGTTACTTCTGTTCAGAAGTCTTCTGGATCAAGATGGTCGGAGAGAACTGTATTGGAAGAGGAAAAAGGATGCCTCAACTTCTCCCTCTTCGCAGTTAACAGACAGTCCTAGGTCAGATCCCAGTGTTGTAGTTCCCAGTTCATTTTACACCCTCCTTGTCCTAATAGACAGGCTCAACTCTCATAAGTGTCTGCCTTTTGACAAGCTGAATTATGTTGAATTACAATTTGGTGACGTTGGTCTAGAAAATACTTTCAAACCAATACTTACTAATCCTGAAAGGGTGAAATCACTAGGGTATAATAATATATACATAGTACCTCAAAATATTTCTTGGTAGGGCCTGTGAGTGATCATAAGAGAAGTTATTTTCTGGTAGAAAGATGTGATTTGCATCCTTGGGAGAGATGCCATGTCCCTGTACGTCTCTGCCTTTCCAATAACTTCTACTGACAACGTGTGGCTTTCTTGGTTAACCCATCCTTAAATTTGCTCCTAGATCCAGCCTAAGGAAAAGGTCTGGAGTCCTTTCCCTGCTCTTTGAAAGAGTTCTATTTAGTATTATTTCTATTGATTTCTCGGTATTATCGTTGGACAGTTGATCAGAAAGCTATATGCATGTATGTATAAAAAGAGATTGCATATGTCGGCATTTCAGAATGCCTTGTAGCTCCTAAGTCTTCACAGTTTGTGTTGGCTGGTGACGGTGGACTTTACAAGGCAGCAGCTTCTGTGACAGTACGTAGGGTCCTCCAGCTCTGACTGAGCTTCCTGTGTCAGATGGGCAGTATTTGTCTGAAATACTGGGATATATTTGAGCCCTTGATATTTTAAAAAGGGAAAAATTGTTTTGAATCTGCACTCAGCATAGACAGACAAACTTCTGTTTAACTGGTACGTTAATGTTTGTGGTGTGGTTTTGTTTCCCCCTCCCGTTCTATGTTTCTCTCAGTGACCCTGGTGGAGGGATTGAGATGTCAGAGTTCATACGAGAAGCAACTCCCCCTGTTGGCTGTAGTTCACGCAATTCTTATGCTGGAGTGGATCCAAACAACCAGGTAAGAATTAAAGCTACTGCAGTTGTTGCTTTAGTACTACTGGCTTTACAATCTGTAGAGTAATCTTTGCTGATTTCTCTTTCTTTTTTATATTATATGACTGCTTTCTTAGGGTGGCATTGCTCTCTCCCAGCTACGTAGCTCTTGCTCATCCCGTCTTGTGTTCATTTTAGGAATGGCAGGATTTTATAAGGCAACCTACTGTCCCATCAGAAAGTATTCCCGTTTTCTTACCGTTAGCTTTCTCCTGATTTAGTAAATCAAAATGGCTCAGAGCATGGTTAGATAGGTACCAAGACCCACTCCAGTGGGCTTCCCTCTTCCTTTTGGTTTCAGTGAGCCGTTACATTGCTCAAGCTGTAAAGTCATCCTTGTGTTCTAGCTTTGTTTTCCTCTGTTACTTTTGTTTGTGTCATTTAGATGTTTAATTGGAAAACTTCAGTTGTACTGAATTTGAGGAGGCTTCTGTTAAGTCTTCTTAGAATGTATCCACTGCTGATTATCTCTTGCAATGCTAAATGGCTTTCTGAAAGTCATTGTTCCCGACAGTTCAGACTCTGCAGTCAAAAATGTTAATTTGCTAAAGTACAAAGCAAGATAAATTGGTAGAAATGGAAAGGCTAAAACTGTTTATTTTTGGATGACCTCTGCAGTATCTTCACTATTTTGACACTTTAACAGGGTTTGGAAGAAAGCAATGAATAGGGGCTGCTGCAGACCAGATGGAAGTGCTGAAGAACTTGGCTTTATTAGATTTTAATGCAACTTCATTATGCTCTAGTTGCCTTGTTATTTCACTGGGGAAGTTGTTCTTTTCCTTATTATGTCTGCTAGATTTACACATTCAACTTCCATAATACTGCATGTGCTGTTCTTTCTATTTGGCTTGTAATGTTGAGCCACTCATGGCATCTTTCTTCTACCAACTCTTCGTGAGGACAAGTAGATTGACTGGCCGGACTCTTAAGGTTATGTTGACGATGAGTAATGTAGCATCATATTTAAGACAGAGAAACTATTTTGGATGGAGTGGAAATCCTTGGTGCGGTATCATGACGTCAAGTCCTCCTAATTAGCTCTCTGAGCAAGCAGTATATAATATACTGCAGTGTTATGCTAACATTGGTATTTTATCTGAATAGTGTTCTGTTTTGCAGCATAGGCACTCTAAGAGATTTTTCTCCTTTTGAAGAGAGCAGGTATTTGGTAGCATTCAAAGAAATAGGGAGCAATGGTCTATGTAGGAAGACACAGCTAGGCTGGGGATCATGTTGCTTTGACAGATCTTTGGAAATAAAACTGTTCCAAATATACTCCTAACAGTTTTAATGTTAATGCATGTGAAGAACCTCTGTGTTCTTTGCTGTGTACTTTAATGCTGATGCCATAACACTGTTAAAGGTACTGGGAAAGGAACTATAGTGTCTAAAATGTATTTATGCTGATAAAACTAGTGCTCACTAGTCCCCAAGATTGAATTTGCAGCATCAAAAGGGTATGTGAACACTAAGCATCTGAGTTCTGTTCAGTTTTTTTGTATGAAGGAGCTTTCCCATGCTGATGCATTTGCGTTCAGCTACAGCATTCGGCAGGCCACGTTACTGAAGGGGAGGAGGTTGAAGCATGGCAAAATGACTTAATAAAAGTATGCGTGACAGCTTAGTAAAGAAAAGGCATTAAACAAGCTCTGCCTGCTTTTCTGTGTTACGTGTAGTAAAGCCCTTGTTCTTCTGTAGTATGACTGAATAAAATCTGCACGCATCTTCAGATTACCTTAAATTTGCTGCGCTTACAGAGAGGAAGTAGTAGAATTATGCCCTTTTTCCTGAGTAATTTGAACTAGGGATTTTTGAAAAACAGCATGTCACTAAGTGTACAGCAAAGTCATTTTGCCATCGTTGTTATATATCTTGGATTCAGATTTTTGCCTTTGAGTGCTCTTCTGTCTTATTTTTCTGAGTGGTTTAGTTAAGACACGTGCATTTTTGTGTGCTATCTGAATCTCTTTGAGAGAGATGATGCTAGAAATATTGAAGGAAAGACTAAGTTCTCTGCAGTACCTCTGCAGAATAGACTGCTACAGATTACAGGACATATGTAGAATGACAGACTGCAAACCTAAACAGCTTGCTTGTTTCTGTATGAGGAGGTATGTGCCTGCTGTCTGGCCATTGAAAATGGCTGAAAAGCAGATACTATAAATTTGAAATGTGATTGTAACTAATATCCAAGAATAGATAAAGGAATACTGCACAGTCTTTTAGTAACCAGTTTACCTTTTTTGAGGTAACTAATCTGTGTACTCAGATTAGTGTACTCAGAAACTGTCTTCAAAAGAAAAATCACATTTGCAGGAATGAGAGGGAGGAATAAGACACAGTAAAATGATTAGGTTAAATTAATTTAAACTTATTGAGCTGCCAGCAGGGTTTGTTGGATCAACTCTGACAGACCTGGAAAGTAACCCTGTTAAAAATATGTATCTTTTCCAATGGGAGCAGTTTTCGGATTTTGCTCGGTGTTTACTTTGAACAGATAAGGTTTTTTTATTAGCATGGTATTTTATTTAAGCATTTTAGGCAACTGTGATCACTGCATTAAACATGCAGCTTTACAAGGGCAGTTACTAGTGTACCACCAGACTAGTAGTTTGTTTCCACATTATGTGTTTTCAAGGAAAATTCCTAGATTAGAAACTGTTTTTAAAATCAGCATAGTAAAATCTCCAAGTGCTGTGGCTATAAAACAGAATAATGCAGTGATGTAGTTAGATGCAAAATTAGATGCTTTGTCATCTCTTTGCAGTGGAAACATTCTAAGTCGGAAAGGATTTTACAGCACTGTACTATTGGATGCTTTTGTGCCTCTGAAAAATCTCTCCTAGGTGTATAGGCAAATGCATGCATTGCAGTAATGGGAAACAACAGTCAGGTAGTTCCTGAAAGTTTACAGCTTTTTACATAATTCCCTATTTCTAGGTTGGATCTGGGTTATCTCGTCTGGGAACAGCAGCAACCATCAAAGGTGAGATTTTTGTGTACTTAAAATTATCTTGCAGTAGCACTTCAAATCACTATTGTTTACTATGTTGTTTCCAAATACTGTCTACCTTGTTCATCTTCAAAACTTCTTTGTGAGCTAAGTACAGCATTTACTAATTGGAAGAAATCTTCCTTGGAGTTGCAAATTGTGTGCCTTGAACACTAGGTGAGAATATCCTGGAATCCGTGCTCTGTTTTCCATGTAACAAGAGTTTTTTTCTCTTGCTTGTAAATGCAGACCCAAGGGGTTGTTTTGCATGGACTTTTCCCTACTATTTTGAGTTCTGTGCAACCAGTCGCCCTTCTGGTATTGTATTTCTGTGACCTGATTATTTGTAGTTGCTTGGCATCTAGCCAAAGTATTGTCCAGGACAGCCCTTGTAAACTCCTCGGAGATGAAAAGGTGACTTATTTGTAATATACAAAGTTGCTATCTTGTAAATTTATTAGGCCAATAATAAGGCAAATTAAAAAGGGATGTGAATTTTTGTCACCTGATTCTTCCTTATTTTTTTTATCTTTACAAGTATTTTGTTACAATCTACCCCTCACTTTTATTGGCAACTATACAAAAAGGAGTCATCAAATAGATATCAAATAGGGAAACCCCAATCTTTATTTCCATTGGATTCTGTGTAAGATACTTCTCTGGTTCTTCATGGAAGATCTGTGTAGTTGAATGCAAATTTTCTTATATACAAAATAAAAGAAATAGAGTAGACAATGCTTATCACTAAAAGGTAATAGAAATCTTGTGTTACTGTAATTGTTATTTGCCTTCAAATAAAGAAATCAACAGTCTCTCGTGATAGGTGAGAAATCTGCACCTTATGTAGATGTATGTGTTAATACTTTGAGCACTAGTACTCTTCTTTCTTAAAATTCACAGGAGATACTGACACTGCCAAGACCTCTGATGATATCAGTTTAAGTCTTGGCCAGAGTTCTAGCCTATGTAAAGAAGGGAGTGAAGAACAAGGTAAAATTTCTTCTTCTGCATATTAAACATGGTATTCTGTTACCAAAGACCCTTTACTTAATACGCTAAGTAAATGCATGCAATTTGTTGATAGACTCTAAGAAAGGCTATCTTGAGGCTTTTTGTTTCCTTTAATTACTCTAAGTTCCTGGGATGCACAGCTTGAATACTTCTAACTTTATTCTTTGGCTGTGTGTTTCTTGTTCCGGTATCTTCCAGCAGGTAATAAATATTTACTGTCTCCTTACTGCTGAAAGATAGCTAGCTTGCATGTCTCTAGACGATCTCCCTCGTACTGAAAGTGGCCTGGGATTCATGGACTTCATTGTAGACTAATTTGCTTTGCTTGCCAGTACGGCCAAATGAATTTTTTTAAATCAGGCTTGCATTTCTGTAAAGTAGATAATCCTGTGCAGCGTTCTGTGTTTCTGGAGCTATAGACTGCTTCTAATATGCAAGCTATCAGAGTTATGTAATTGTTTTTTCCTACTGCTTAAGGAAACTGCTAGCTAGTATTCTTCAGTCGTCCAATTCTGTTTCAGGACTCATTTTTCATTTAGCTTTGTTGACAGCAAAAAATCTGCTCTGACTAAAACTGAGCATAAAATTGTAGGGAAACCTTTTATTTGCTGATTTTGAAGTACCTGGTGATTAGCAGGAAGTTAAGAATAATATAGTTCATTTTGGCCAATCTAATTGGAGTGATTCGGTTGTTACTGTGTGTTTCAATGCAGAAAGTATGTTTAAAATAGAGGATTGCAGGTGGCTGTGCTGTTGTAATAGGTAGCAAGGCTCTGCTTTCAGCTAACTGAAGTCTTCAGTTACACATGTGCAAATACACTCTACAAAAACAGAGCAATTGTAGTAATGTAACTTGGCCTCCAGGTCTTCTCTGTTTAGTGACGGTACCAAAGAGGAAAATAGCCTGACTTTCAATACTACCTGTGGGTGGATACTCTTACAGGGGATTGCTTGTGATGGATGACAGAAACAATTGTTCTGACCAAGAGCTAACAGCAAATCCTCATGGTTTGCTTTAACAGCACCAGCTTTAGAGATAGTAAAACCCAGTAACTTTGTAGGGAGTTTCGTTATTGAACCAATAGACTTGTGCCACTACCCGCTTCTTTGCTAGCATGAGCTTACTTGGTATCTGGGAGGAGAAGTGATTTTTGTTGGGGTTTTTGTGACTTCAAAGTTAATAGGATTTACTGTTTTCCTGAGGAACTTTAAAGTTTATGTGAAACGAACAGTTTACTGCATGTGGGAAATAAAACAAAAGGCAGAGTACCCTTTTAAAAATTAAGGAACTTTAGGATACATAAAAACATTAAGTCTGAGACACATGAGCAATAGAGAAGGTTGGGGTCTTGTCAGAGTTGTGTTACCTCTTATTAGCTGCTAAGATTAAGCTGGTGTTGATGGTTTCTTTTTTTTATTTAAAGAAAAATAGTCTGTCAGGTTTGCCCAGTTGTTAGATCTTTTAAATGGCAATGCGATTCATAGTACTTGCAAATGAATTTGTCAGTTTATGTGCTTTATCTCATATAAACAAGCAGTTGTAAAGCAGACTGTATAACTTACATGGACATTCTACATGAATATTTTTAAATATGTACTTAAACAGATTTGGCAACTGATCGGAAGCTTTTTCGTCTGGTGTCGAATGACTCGTTTGTCTCCATCCAACCTTCATTATCCTCTGGCCAGGATTTGCCAAGGGACAACAGTGACAAAGTGTGCCTCTCGAACAACCAGCTTGTGGACCAGTCTAAAACCAGTGCGTGTGACACAGAAGTAGCTTCGCTTGTAACTCTGCATTCTCACTCCTATAGGAAGGATCATAGACCACGAGGTGTACCAAGGACTTCTAGCTCTGCTGTTGCTTTTCCAGATGCTTCACTAAATGACTTCCCTCTCTATCAACAAAGGCGAGGACTAGATCCTGTGAGTGAATTAGAAGCTTCCAAGCCCCCCTCTGGATCCAGAGAGTCCTTGGCTGAGAACTCTTGCATTTCAGGGGTCTTTCAATTAGATGACATTCTGAAAAGTAGCAGCCCTCAACCATTGGCTAAGAGTGGGAAGAGCAAATCCTTGAAAGCAGACAAAAGTGTGGACAGTCTGAGAAGCCTGAGTACTAGAAGCAGTGGTTCAACAGAAAGCTACTGCAGTGGGACTGATCGTGACACTAACAGTACCATCAGTAGCTATAAAAGTGAACATACTAGCTCAACGCATATAGAAAGCGTGTTGTCGGAGCATGAGGAGGAGTCTCCTAGAGAAGAGAGAAAGGATGGTAAGAAAAAGGACTGTGGTGTTGACTCGGAGGATGACAGTAGTTCTACTACTGACAAAAGGACTAGTAGCGAAAGGACTGCTGTGGAAGTGAGCACTAACAGTGGTGTTCAAGAGGTAAAGGGTTCTAATGCCTCTGAGATGCACAGCCAGAAAGGTCTTGGTGCCTCTGCTTCAGAAGAGGCCAATAAGAACCCGCATGCCAATGAATTGACTACGCAAGCTGACAGGCCACCTGGGAAGGCTGCTGAACAAAGAGATGAGCAGAGTGAGAAACTAGCTGTGTTAGTAGATTCAAGAGCTTCTAAAGAAACAAGTGGAAAACAAAAGGAAGGAGATGTCCGACCAAAATCTTCTAGCTTAATACATCGAACAGCCTCTACCCACAAGTCCAGCCGGAGGAGGACAGGAAAAAAGCGGGCTAGTAGTTTTGATTCAAGTCGGCACAGGGAATATGTTTCCTTCCGAGGCGTCTCTGGTACTAAACCTCATAGTGCTGTGTTTTGTCACGATGAGGACTCCAGTGATCAAAGTGACTTGAGCAGGACATCAAGTATGCAGTCAGCTCACCAGTTCAGCAGTGATAGCTCTTCCAGCACCACCTCCCATTCATGCCAGTCTCCTGAAGGAAAGTACAGTGCTCTAAAGACCAAATACGTTTCTAAGGAACGTGGGGGCACAGACCCTGAAAATGCTCACAAAACCCACGTAAGCTCTGAAGGAATTAGCAAAAAACGATCTACACGTCGGACTTCTAGCACAAACAGTGCCAAGAATCGTGCCAGAGTATTAAGCCTGGACAGTGGTACTGTGGCTTGTTTAAATGACCCAAATAGCTTAATGGCACCAGGTAACATAAAACAGTTAACCACTTCAAAATCTGATTTGGAAGCCAAAGAAGGAGAGGTGCTAGATGAGCTATCTCTGTTGGGAAGGGCTTCACACTTAGAGTCAGTCACTCGTTCTAGGAATAGCTTACCAAGCCAGGCTACGTTTCCTGAAGGGGAAGAGCAAGAATCAGCAAGTGGAGGTAAGTAAATGACCTACTAGAAGTACCTTGCCATATGTTGCTAACGAGTCCAGTATCTATGACTTAAATTGCAACTATACTTAGGCGTCTTCCTGTTTCTTCGTTCTTGCTGAGTAAAACTGCAAAGCATTTCTTTCATAACGTCTTGGAAGATCTGCAGAAATGGGAGCTGAACTCAAACAAATGTTGTGAAACCTTTAGGTAGATTTATTACGGGTTTGTAACTGGCAGTCTTTGCTAACCAGAGCTGTATCTTAAAATTATTTGTGATCAAATGAGACCTGCTGAATTGTATTACTCAAACTTCAGATTATGTGTACTATTTTAAAAGTTAACAACAAAAGAGAGACTATTTTGCTTGAAAGATTGTACAGTTTAGAAAATTGGGAACATGGAAGTAACTGTTTGAAATTACTGCTGCCTCTTAGATGCTTAGAGCTTAGCTGAGCTCCCTGGCATGGCTTGAGGTGGTATCAAAAAAACCCAAAAAAAACAAAAAAAAAAAACCCCAAACAAAACCAGACCCCTTACCATGCTGCCTTGAATTGTGCACTTTTACGATGGTCTAGTTACTAGGCTGAATTCTCATAGGGATTTGCTTTTGCTTAGCCTTGCCATTGTTGGCTAGACAGTGTTGTTTACTTTGTGTTGGGTTTTTTTGTCCTCATTATAAGAACACAATAACCTTCCTGTGCTGGAGAGAGGAATGTAGCTTCCTCTTACTTTCTATAACTATTGCTTTGCTTGGTGTAATGTGAGTAGTAAGCTTAACTGTAGTAGCTGATATTAATAAAGATTAATAGGGGCATTTTAAAAACAGATTTGGAGCTCTTAATAGTTTTTTGTTTATCACTTTTTATGATGTTTCAGTGTCTTTTCTTGGTTAGCCATATTGACTGCCTTAACTGGAAGGCTTTTTGTGTCATGTAAGATAAGTGGGTTTAAAATATATTTTCAGAGCAGCATGGGATTGCCAATTACCTCAGTCTGACTTTTGGAATTGTTTGAGGGGAATACCCACCAGATAATCTAGTTAGCTAAGCACACAAGTGCTTCAGAAAATTGTATTTTGGATCAAGACACAGATATATTTAAGAAACTGTAGCAAACCTACTGTCTTTGTTATTTAGGCTGCCTAAGCAAAGTATAGTGACTCTCCCATTTTAAAAGGAGAGACTTACAACTCAGTGAGATATGACTGATGATTCTTCCCCCCTCCCCAACTTTTTTTTTTCCCTCCCCTGACACTGACATAAGAGCAAATTCTAAAAAATTAGTACAATTAATTGGGGAGGGGAAGTGTGTGCTACACTGAATTTCATCTGTATATTGATTACTAGTCAAACTTGACTGGTTTACAGTTAGCTCAGAGCTATTTAGATGCCTTCACTTAAAAAAAAAAAAAAAAAACAAAAACGAAAAAAACCCCAAAAAAATCCTTAAAATGCATATATTGGTACATTCTGTCTGTTTTTCCCAGTAACAGAGTTCTGCAGTAGCTTTAATGAAAGAATCCAGGTTGCTCTTTAGTACTAACTCTGCAAGCTAAACACTTAACACACATTTTATTATGCCTTGTTAAGTGACAGCTCTTTTTTTGTCTACTGAGAGTAATTTGACTAATAAAAGGTTTGCTTTATGTATTTACCATTTTGACTCTATGCTCTCCTTGGCACAAGATTTAATTTCATTTTAGTTTGTGTTATTACAGCTTAAAACTGCTAAGGTGGTCTCCTTTATATGCAAAGGAGGATTAACATACCTTACCTTACAGAACATGTCAGACTTGCACTCACTAGTTGTCAGTAGTCTGAAGGAATCAGTGCATGACGTCTGTATATTGCCAAATACTTTGTTTGCTCCTGTAAAGAGTGAAATGTTGGGAAGACCAACCCTAACACATTTAAAAGCAATCTTAAAGATACAAAGTTGTAGTAGCTTAAAGCGGGACAGTCTTACTGGACTGTTCTTTTCAGTGTCCACTCTAAACTTTGTGTAAATAATGGTAATTTTGAAGTTGTTGGTATTTTTAATAAATAGTGAACACCCAAGTATTACTTGCCCATGAGTTTCAGGCTGACTTTAAGAAGCGGTCTGGATTCAGGTTCTCCAGATGTGATGACATCATATGATTAATAACAGTTGCTGTATCTTGTGTTTCTTATTACCAGTAGAATAGGAAATATTTCCTTTATAATTGTAAGAAATTAATGTCGTTCTCCTTTTCTTTTTTGAAAGCAGAACAAAAAAAAAATCACTTTTCATTAGCATTACTTAAATATTTATGTAGTCATGTCTAGCATCAAGTGAGTAATTCTTTTGAATTTATCTGTTCATGATCAATCTGAATGATTTCTTTGTGTTGTCCTTTGTTTCTACTAGTTTTTCTTTTGTGTGCATTTTGGTTTACTTCCCAAATTTATAGCTTGTATTACAAGTTTTGCAACAGATGTATCTTTAATTCTGGCTTTCTTCTTTGCGCTTACCTGTAACTTAATAGTAATCAGAGAAAATGTTTTAACTTTTTAGAATCTAAGATGCTTTATATTCAGTACTTCCCACTATTGAGTTGTCTCACCACAGCATTGCCTTTTGAGAGTGTTTTTAAAGACATACATGTGTAATATGAATATATATTGTATGTGTGTATGTGTATAGAAACTATTTGAAAAAATTAAAAAGTTATTTTATTTACATGTAGCGTATGAATTACAGAATAAACTTGGTTCAAATTTTCATAAGATCAGAGAATATTGGTTGGATGAGACTTTTAGAAGTTGTCTGGTCCAGCCTCCTGCTGAAGGGATTATTTTGTGTGAATATTTTTTAATTTCTGTAATTGCTTATGATAACTTTCTGAAACAATTAACAGATGTGTGCTGGATAACCAAAAGATTGATGTTAGTACCATGTCCTTTTATTTAGACACCGGGCTTCTGTTCGTATTTTTCAAATATGACTTAAATCAGCAATTAAAACTTCATTTTGTCTTTAGGGAGTAAACTAAAAAGTACTTTCTTACTTGTTTGTGTAACTGCTAAAATGTGTTTCATAATGGATATGGCCTTTAGTAATCTTCTACTAAGCAAGATGCTATACAAACTTGTAAATGCTATACTTCAGCAGGTACAGCTTAGCAGTTTCATTTCTACCTTATGATGCCAGGAAGTGGCAAAAGACTCAGTTTTTACAAGATGACCTGTGCATTTGAATAGAAATTGCTGTTCACTAAAATGCAGACAAAGAACATTTTGAAAATTCTGTTAAAGACATGCGGTGGATGTATAACAAAGAAATGGAAGATGTCTTACAATAGGTTTTAGACCTTGTTTAACTGCTCAGCCTCTAAAATTAGTTAGTG
Organism: Chionis minor; assembly: GCA_013398295.1. NCBI lineage: Eukaryota > Metazoa > Chordata > Aves > Charadriiformes > Chionidae > Chionis > Chionis minor. Next base: position 824,360 of record VZSF01004546.1, read on the forward strand.
AATTGATGGGTTACAGTTAGATGAAGTTGTTTAGATGTCTAAAAGTTTGCCTAGATGTCTCGTGGTATTTCCAAAATACCACCTTGATGCTGTCCTATGCCTGGTTCCTGTCAGATATGTGCTATTTCTGGATTGCTTTCTGTAAAGATTTAAAGAACCAACATAATGCTGTATATGACACAGTGATGTTTTGTAAAACTTGAGCTGACCTGAAGAGTCAAGTGTTCTCCCCCAGTCCTATATTAACTGTAAAAGATGCACCCTTTAAGTTGCTACTCTCTTTTACAGCTTGCTGTAATTTAAGATTTATTTATTTACTTTTAAGTTCTTGAGTTACTTGTTCTTTAGTAAATAAAACTGCATGTAATGTAGCGCATTTTTCCTTCTGTGCTTTGCATCGCAGTGTTGAAGTAACAGCTCATACTGTTCTTTTGTGTTTTGGTCTGCAGTACATCTCCACAGGCAGGTAAAACAGGGCTTTGTGAGCTTGGATAAAGAGTTTTGCGTTTCATATTGCATATGGAAACTTGGTCATCTTCTCAGTCTGTATGTATTCATAAATATATGCTTAGTGTATCTGCATGTAGTCATTAAACAGTATCTTCTCCAAAGTTAAAAGTACAACTTGGTTTTCTGTTACGCAGCCAGTGGTTGTGTCAGCTGCTACCAGTATATCACTTTTTGCCTACTATGCTCATCCTGCATGTAGTCTACAGTCATTACTTATTTTGCCTGTGGTGTAGAGCTGCTCCATGCTTCTGATAGCTTTAGTTTGATACGTTTTCTGCAGATGCAGTTATTACAGTTACAGAAGATGGGGCTTCTGACCTGTTCTCTAGGAGTCTATCAGTTCACATTCAAACCATTCAACCAGTTTTGCATGAGAAATCAGACTTCAGAAATGATAAAAAATGAACGTGTAAAACTATTGTAATCTGGTTGCGTGTGTGTGTTAGCTAATTCTATTCATGTGTTTAGCAGTACCCCTCCTGTAACTGGATCAGATCAAGCAGATCAAGCAGTAGAAAGGGCTTTCTTCTGTATGGTGGTCTCTATTGGGACCAAAAGACTGTATTCCATTATTTTTAGATGTCAACTAGCACTGTCATAATGTACACAGCATTTGGCTCAAGATTGACTTAGAAATTTTAATGTTAGACCTTCCCAGTATCTGACTTTGAAAGCACACTGTTCTGTCACAGCTTTTGTGTCTTAAGGTTGAGTTTTACAGAATAAATACTGACTTTGATATGTCGTCTCAGTAGAGCTGAGATGTTGCCATTAAACACTGAAATGTGTAAGCAGTGTTAGGAGTGTGTGAGGCTGAAATGGAACTCTGAAGTTTTGGAACTTAACAATGAAATAACACTTAGCATGACTCTTACACCTACTAATTGCTAATCACTACCTACTAAAGCAAAATGCAGTTTTAGTAAGTTGTGTGAAGACTCTGCCTGTGTTGTCCCCTTTCTGGTATTTATGGATAATACAGGGGCTCTCATTAGATGGCTTATGACCAAAATAACTACCATCTTCCCGATACTTTGTGCTTCTGTAAAGGTGGCGATGGGGAACAAACAGACCAAAAACTCAGGTTTTGTTCAACTCACAGCAGTGGCTGTTGAGAGCCAGGCATGTGTGTAATTGCTTGGCAAAAGCCTTGGAGTACTACTGGGAAGAGACTTCCTGTCACTTGGTAGAAACATGCTCCTTGACTTGTCATCTACAGAGTAGTAGATATTCTACCTAAAGTTCTGCAGGGCTGCATAACGGAAATTCAGGATACTTGACTAAAAATGCATAGCACAGCATTACAGCATATACTAAAAGTTAAAAATGAAGCAAAATATACTTCATATACCTGTTTTTGTCCATGCGGGTGTTATTTATAATATTTTACCCTGATTAAATTCTCTCACGCCTCCCAAAGAAAGCAGAAATAGCAGTTCTTTTCAAATACTTTGCATTGCTTTAAATGTCTAAGATTAGTAGTGTTTGTGCAACTACTTCTTGTAATAATTTTTTTACTTGATTTGGAAAGAATGATTCAATTTTGTTGACAAGTAACATGTGTTCAAAAATTTGCCAAGTATTCATCTCAAACAGGAGTTAAATAGGAATTTTTGATACTTGGTATAAATGGAGCTGCATCTACTAAGTTAAGTTTAAAAGCCACTGTTTTCATGCACCTTTGTAGATGTACCTGGATTTATTGTTATGCATACAGCCGAGAACAGTTGAGAGAGCTCTCTGAGCTGTAATGGAAGTGCTCATATTGCTACCAAATGTAGCTGTGGGATGTAATTCCAGGATATATTGAAGTTGGCTACTAATTAACATTTGGTGTTATAGTTAGTAGAAGCCCACTCAAAGCAAACATGACTTTCTGTGTATGATGTACTAATATAGAACACCACTTACGCTGGAAAGGCTGTGCGTTCTAAAAGTTTAAAGCATCTTTTCCTTGAGATGAAAAAATCCAAATACAAAGTCAGAATTAAGTTTCATAAAGATTGATGTAGTTAAGGAACACTTGTCTGCTGTAGGTCATGAACATTTGTCTGCTCTGTGAAGGTACTACTAGCTATTGATACCCAAATCCCTGGATATAGGGACTATATTGGGCAGGGGATAAGATTAGGTGATGGCTTTAGCTCTTTGACCTCAAGTATGTCAACGTTATAGTCAAGAAGTCTGTGTTAGTAATGCTTCATGTTTATAAAAGTGAAATAATTCAAGTGGGAAATACAGTGAAATAGAATGAGACTCCTAGTTTTATCTTTGGTATTAGTGTAGACATTTGTCTATCAAGCTGGACTGTAAAAAATGTTTGGTACACAATTCAAAACAGATGGTTTCATTGTCCTGGTTATTCCCTGCTTGACAGTGTTTTGCTTTTCAGATTGTTGTAGTGACTGGTTTGATGTAACTGTAAATATTGCTCCGGCCTTGTCTCAAACTTGTTTTCTTTTTTTTTTAATACATTCAACCACAACACTGAAGTCTTGGGCTTTACTTCCCTTGTTTCTCTTTCAATTTTCTTCTCTTTTTTTTTTTTATGACAAACTTTCCTTGTGTTGTTTTCTCTCTGCCCTATTTTCTAGCAAAAGTTTATATTTTAGAGATGTCCCTCTGTTCTTCATTGTTTCTCCTTTGTTGCCTACATCTCCATTCTTCAGAAAATGGCATTAGTGATATTTTTCATTAAATGTCCACAGTAAGTTATAGTACTATAAGCCAATATTTTGACTTTTCCTCAGAAGTGTAAGAAATCCATGGGATTGTAGGTCTTATAATGGTGCATAATCCTTGGTGATTAATAACTGTATACTGAAGATACAGACTGAACAGAGTCCTTTATACTTAGCTGCCTTACAAGTATGGTTTTCAAAATAGTGTTAGGGCACATGAGAATAAACAACAAACTGTGTTAGCCAATTAACAGATGTGAGAAGTGCAGCTTTTCTCAAGTTTTGAACACAAGCAAGATACAGATGCTCGATACATAAGAGCAAAATTTCAGCTATTTGGTTTGGCAAAGTATGTTCAGTATTAGAAGGCAGATTTCAGTGCTTATGTGAATGCATGAGCCATAAACTATTCATTTCAGCTCTCACTGTGGATTTGTAGGTTTGATGATAACAAGTGCTTGAAAATAGATCGTAATTTCCCATTTGATAGGGAGAGAAATGGCATGTCCAAACATCATTTGGGTTCCATGCACATGTTTAACCATCCTTAACCTGACTAATGTTCAAAACCATCTAGATTTAACATGATATGTGGTGTGTTTTTTCTTTTCTGAGAAGAGTGAGGGACGCTGTGTTTCCATTGTATGTGTGTATTTTGTTTTCTTTCCATTCAGACTGAAGTTTGCAATTCTTAGCCTGAGAACTCTGTGTCATACCACATGGATACTTTACCTCTGTCTTACCTCCATTACTGTATCTTTCCAGGAATCTTCTTACTTTAGAAGAATTTATCTTTTTGATGTAATAAAACTTGGAAATTCTGCTTTTTCATCTTGTGCTTCTTCAGTTTCCATCTTCTAAGTTTGGGTTAGAAGCAGGATGATGTTGTAAATGTTTTGGCTTGTGTGTGTAAGTGTTCATGTTTGGCGTGGGGGTAGAGGGGGAATAGACTTGTGTTTTATGTTTCTTAAAGCTATCCGTATTGTACAAAAATTACATATTTGTAGTGTAAAACTCTCGAGTCTTCACTTCTGTTTAAAACTTGGAGGAAATACAGAGATTCATGTCAATAACACTTGTGTGGTATAGAAAGAGGAATTTTGGAAAGGCATAACCTGCAGGCAGGGTAGTTCAACCTATGGTCAGATATTCCTAGCTGTTTGGCATAGGGATGTGGGTTAATTGTTGTTCTAGAATTTTCTCTACAATAAATTTTAGTCCTTTTATTGGGAAAGTATCATTCCAAATGTGTGATGATGAAACTATATCCTCATTACTTAAGTGTGTAACTGCTAATTAGGCTTTTTTCCAGTCAGAGGTGTAATGAAAGAAAAGGATGAATTTTAATAAATATGTTCATATGCACAGTTGTATTAAGAATTAGAAAAGTCAAATTATTTCCTCTTGGAAATTAGGTATATTATAGGTATATTATAGTTGGGAGGGTTAAGTTTGCTACAAAGTTGTCATTAGGTCTCCATCTCTTATTTTATTAATCTCTGGGGTATAGGTTTGTATTTCTAACTTTCTGTGCTTTGAACTTCAGACCTGATTTTTCTGTTCTTAAGAACAGATAATGTTGAGGGCTCAAATTCATATGACAACATGCAGAAGAAACTTATACCTAAATTTCTTGACACTAATGTAGTGTTTCAACATGAAAGCTTAGAATAAAAGAGAAAAATGGAACAGACTTCCCTAACACTCTGTAAGCTGAAAGTTTTGTCTTCCTTTACTGATTTATTTAAAGTAAGCAGGAACTGTAAAGGTATAACCTATGTTATCTTTCCCTATTACAGCTAGATTTTGTATGTGAGTGTACATGTTGGATATTACCTTTCTGGAGTCTATAGTAAGTGGTTTTAAGTATATAATAGCAGCAGTGGGGAAGTATGAGTGATGATCTAAAGATGTGGTGGGTTTGGTGTTTGTTTTTTTTTAAAAAGCTATCCTACAGGGATACTTTTATGTGTTTAGTTTTGTTTTTAAACACCAAAACACTGTGTTACTTTGTAAATATTAAAGGAAGCTTATTTATGTTAAAACAAAACTATTTCCCTCATTATTAAACTGCTCTTAGAGCATGGCACATGATAATTTAAGAGCTTTATCTTGCATCCTACTGGTGAACTCATGAGAACTGCTTCTCATTAAAGACAAGTAGAAACACAAATAATATATATTAAAGTAGCTTTCCAAACTGTTTTTTTTTTTTTAATCCTGTGTGCTCTTTAAAATGAGGGTTTTTAAAACAAAACAAAAAAACCAACAAAACAACCAAAACCAAACTTTGCTCGGTTTGGCTTTCCACACTTCAAAGAGTAATCCTTTCCACTTGACTAGCTCTTTTTACTTTCTTAGCCGTGGTTTTAACATGTAGTTTCTTGAGGTGTTGCATAATGTTAGCAGACTTGGATCTTGATGGGTTGAAAAGTTTTGCAGTCCTTTCAGAAGAACTCACAGACTTGCTTAGTGATCCTGAATGTCACCACCCATATTGAGGAAGAGCATTTATAGAAGTTGTGTGTTGAACAAAAGTTTAAAGATAAATCAAGATCCCTTGGTAGATTAAATAGAAAACTACACCAAAATCTACTTTGATTTCTAAAGGTTAAAGTAAAATACTAAAAAGTTAGTGAATGCCAGAACTATTTGCCTGTGTGGTTTTGAATCTAATCCCCAAGTACATATTAATATTTTATTTCTGTTTTTTTAGATATTGTCAAACATTTATATCTCTTTTCCTCACAGGACGCTGCCTGAGTTAGTGCTTGAGGTAGACTTGCTTTAGTGACAAATTGGAGCTGTGTAGGAAAGGACCTTTAGTGTTTCTGTAATCTGAGCTTCGGTTATTGTGGAAGTTGATGTGTACTGGAAGAATATGAAAAGAAAAGCAGATGTTGTCAGTGTTAAGTATGCTGCCTTGAAGAATTGCACTTGAATGCTGCTCTTGCTAAGTAGTTGTAAATGGTAATTAAGATGTAATGCTGATGTTTACTATCTTAATGGTAATTAAGATGTTTACATTTTAATTAAGACTAGTCACTGTTCTTTATTTTGTGGTGCTTAACTATGACCTGATTAGCAGAAGTGTGTGGAATTGCTTTTGCATCTGAAGTCAGTGGAAGCTGTGTTGTGAATATGTAAGCTTTTATGTGCTGATGTACATGCTGGAAAAATTCAACTTTGCTAATTTTGAGTGGCCGTTTGTAGGCAGTTTTGGCCTCTTGTGTGTTAACTTAATCAGCCAGAAAAAAGTCAGGATTCATACTATCTTGTTTAGTGTATTTTGCTTTTCCAGTACTTCCAGTGTAAGAGCTATAAAAAAATCCTTCAAGAAATTAGGCTCTGTATTAAAACAAAACCTAAAGCTGTGTATTAAGCCACAAGAGAAATGTATTGAATTATCTCTGAAATGCACTGAAAAGGAAGTATGATCTATTAATACTTAAATAGCAAAACCAGTTGCAGAGGAGGGAGGAGAAAGTGAGCAGTCCCACAGTTTTCCTGACAATGTAGGAAAGGGCTGAATTAAGGATGTCCTTAACTTTTGACATTTTCATAATAAAATGCTTGTAACATTAATGTTGGTCTTAAAGTAATATCTTCATGTAGCTTCTTGGCTTTTAATGCGAATTTACAGACTTAAGTTTCATATACAGTATTCACTTGATAACCTGTGGTTTATGGGTAGAATTAGGCTCTTGATCCATGCAGTCTTTATTGCTTGAGCTGTGGCAGTAATACATGGCAGTAGTAGGTTGCTGTTCCCCGTAGACCAGCGTTAGATTCTTTGCTGCCAAGTTTTGAAAGCTCAATGACAGGAATGTTGTAACTTGAAATGTGCATAAGTGAACATGGACTATTCTGCCTGTGATGTTTCTGCCATAAGAAAGCATTGCTCCCTTAATATTTTTCCTTTTTTTTTTTTTTATTTTGGCTTGACACAATCCTTGGTTTTCACACTCTAGTAGCAGGCTTCTTGGCTACCAAGTTGTGACTTCCCCTTCAAGACTGTGATTCTTCTCTTGCACTGACTTCATGTCAAGTTTTTTCTCCTCCTTCACTTGCCTGCCAAACATGTTTTCTCTATGACCCATTCATTTGAGTGCTGTAGTGCTGTGCATTCAATTTGGTTGGTAGCTTCCTTGGTTCAGGAGGAAGACTCTGACATTGCAGACACACCATGAAGCAGTCAAATCCAAAGTTGTTCAGACTGTGAAGCTTAGGGAGCATAGGTGGGTTTTGGAGGGTAATCTGTGAAAAAAATCTTTAAGACTCCCTTGAGTACATACAAACTGTTTGGTTTTTTTTTTTACGTTGTTGCTTTGTAAGTGGACCAAACTTTTATTTGGAGAGCTGAAATAACAAACTTGCCAATCCTTACGAAGACGTTATCTCACTTAATCTCAACACCCTGCTCCTCCAAATCATAGAGTAACTTAGTCTAAAATGAGCAACATGTGTCCCTTGGTGCTTATGAGGAAAAAGAAAAAAGCAAATCTGTTTTGTCTCTTGGGGAGGTGTGATGAGGTTAACCTCAACCTTACCTGTTTGGCAGAAGTTATAAAATTGAGAAGAGAATAGTATGGTGAGGAGTGGCAGGCAACCTTTCTAGGTTGTCCTTCAGGCTTCTCCTTTAATTATCTATTAAATGAGATAAAGGGTGAGATCAGTTTTGTTTCTTCTTGCCCTGTGCAAATGGAATACACTGGAGATATCCAACTTGTTTTGCAATCTGGCTATTTGGATCTGGGGGTAAAAAAAAAAAATCTGTATTCAAGGACAGTCACACCCTACCCCTCAAATACCCAACCACCCAAATTTTTACTAATAACTGTGTGTTGTGATCCTGTCTTGCGGCAGGTTATTTGAACAGTCACTGCATAAGCTACTTCTGTTGTTGCAAGTCAAGTTCATTAACTTGGGGAGGGTCAGGGGAAAGAAAGGAGTCTTAAGTTACTGTGTACGTAACTAGGATGGGTTCTTATTTGACCTAAAGTCTGTCTTGATGCAGCAGCACAAGCCAGCGAGGAGACTGTCACATTTCGTCGTGAACGCAGCACATTTAGGCGTCAGGCAGTGAGACGCCGGCACAATGCAGGGAGTAACCCTACCCCTCCTACATTGCTCATCGGATCACCCCTCAGGTAGGGTATCTAAATGTTCCACCATATTTAGCATGCATGTAGCAGACCACTTCTCCCTACACCCACCAGTGTTGCCAGAAAAGCACTTTTTACCTCCTTCCCCACCATAACCTCCTTGAGCTGTCACTGCATGTCACTGTGGGCTTGTTGAATTGTGCATGTCTATGTGGCACTATTTTCAAAATGATCAGGATAGCCAGTCTCTAACATGTTATAGATGATTTCAGATTGATAACAAAATGAACTAATGCTAACAAACTTAGACTCAGTGTTTTTTATCAAAAACTTTAGAAACCTTTAATTTCAAGCAATGAACAGAACTCAAGAAAATACTATTTATCACGCCTCATTTTGGTTTTCATTCTTTAAGAAAGTAAGCATTAGGTACTAGTACTGTAATCTCTTTTCACCTCTGTAGATAGATAAGCATAATAACAAAATGGAAGAACACTATAAAGAGCTAAATGGGACATGCAAAGGTTCCAAATCCAAAATACAGGTAAACCATTGTATGAGCATCCTATAACTCCAGCAAAAGTGAAGTAATAGCGATACCTTTGTTATAGAATGCATGGTATTGCTCAGTATTAAATGTAATTCTGTGGCACTTTGTTTGCCTTGGTAGTGTTTAAAATGAGCTACGTACATGTATCCCAGGAGTCCTCAGGCCTCACTGACCCATTTGTTGACAATACTAAGCCTAGTGATACCTTACATACAGCAACTCTGTTTGGTCTGTCAGGTTGAACAGTAGAAACAGCAACTACAGTAAGTTTTTAAACTTGCTTTTTAAATCTTTCAAACCTGTGGTTGCCTACGGTGTAGGACAATCTGGCGAGCAGAACACTCCCTGTAGAGGAAGGAACACTCACCCATTCATATCGAAGCAATTCTTCCTCTGGTTATATGATAAATATGCAGGAATAATTGTGTATGTTGTGTATCCTTAATGATCTTCCTTCATATGCAAAACTATCTTTTAATAATAGGTGCAGCCCGCTTTTGTGTTTCAGGAATACTTGTGTAATTTTTTTTAACTGGAAAAAGCTATAGAAACTGAGCAAATAAAATACTTTACAGTAGAGGACGGGGGAGGAATTGTGCCATCTATGTGGCACCACAGAAATAAACAAGGACTAAGTTTCTGAATTTTCTTCAGGCAGGAGGACTGCAAGAATGGTACCTAGAATCTAAGAAATGAAGGATTAACTTCTGTCATATCAAGGATTGAACCTAGTTAGATGTGGTTTTACTGGCAGTATGTAGCAGTAATCACATTACAGATAATTTTATGTTAAGCTTCTGGTCGTGCTGAACACAGCTTGTTCAACTTTAAGTTAGTGAAATTACTTCATAGTGAGGGATGCTAAAACTTTTCATTCTCTTGAATCACTTTTGCTTTATTCTCCATTGCATTAACTTGCTTCTGATACGGTTTTTGTCTTGTGGGTGTGTTGTTTTTTTTTAAGAGGAGGATAGTATAGTTTGTGTTGGCCCATAAGAGGCTGTGCGGACTAATCAGAGCTCCTTAACTGTGCGAAAGCCAGAAAACTGATTTTTTTTCTTTCTATTGGACAGGTAGAAAGTAGCGCAAATAGAGGACTCTGTCTTAAACTGAGGCTGACAGCTGCCTCATTTTCATATGCTAGTGCAACCATTAAGGTTCCCATGGCTTGAGCTGGACTTCAGTGAGAGATCATGAGAAAACTGAAGTTGGAAGTAACTTTTTATCAGGCAAGGTGTTCAAGGATGAAAAAGCGGAACAAATGTTCTAGTCTTGTATTTCCTCTCTGCACCTTCCAGTTATCTAAATTTGCTCTTTTCTAAATAATACCAAAACCCCACAACTCTGTACTCTCTCTGGCATAATGACTCACATTATCAAAAATATATGTATTCTTAACATGTTAAGAATTGAATACTTATTGAGGTTATTTTGCTCAAAGCATCATTTGTGATGCTAAATGACTGTCCCTTGGATTGGAGTTAAATTGCCTTAGTCTAGCCAAACATCAAAATGCTTTTAGATTTGTTTGAATTAAATTCCATTTGAACTACCAACCATGGAATGTATCTGCAGAGTTGTATTTATTACTGTTATGATTTCTAGATGAATGGTCTGAAAAAACTTTTATTTATATGAGTAGCTCTGTTTTAGTGTAAATTCTGTGTTGCTAGAAGAACTCTCCAAGAAAGATTAAAAAAAAAATTGTGCATAATGAATAAATGTTAGGACATATAGGTATTTCTAGCCAGTTACCACTAAGATCCTTTCAAAAGATCCCTGCAACTGTACTGGCATTAATTGTATCTGCTAGTGGTGAGCTGCCTTGATCTAGTTCCTGATATTGCTAATCTATATGACTTTAGGTGTTAAATTTATAACAGTATTAGGTTTACTAATCTTTAGTTGCCTTGATGCCACTTCTTTCTTATTGTTGACAGCAAAACTTTAATCTTCTAATCTTCTAACTCTTGCATAAAATTGGATGTTGTGGGTGTCTTCCCTTAGAACTTGTTGAGTTCCACCTGATTTTATTTTTTTTAATTTCCTATCCATTATCACAATTGCTTTGAGCTTCCTCTAGTAAAAGAGACAATGGCATTATATATGTATGTGTTTGGCAATGATAGGCACTCAAGTAAAACCTGGTCTAGTAAATTCTGCTGGTTTGGTAAATTAGACATAAGAGTAGTTTTGCCAGTAGTTTTGCCTGGTAACTTCAAAACAAAAAACCAAACCCCACAACAAAACAACCACCCCTGCTTTGTCCTGCCTAAATGTTGACGGTGTTTTGGGCTCTTTAAACATAAGTATGAATTGGCACCTTATGTAGTCAATGTTGTATGCATGTGTGTCTGATACGAGAACGAGTGTCTGAAGCAGAATTTTATTTTTATAATTATTAATTAGGCAGAGAATATATGTGTGTCTTGCATATCTGTGCAATAAGTTAAAGCCAATGTTTAGATGGTGAGTTTTTTTTATTGTGACAGATATGGATAACCACTGAAAGGGCAACTTTGTATATACCTCTTGATACATAACTACTGTTTAAGGGAAAGCAGTATTGTTTAGCGTTGTTTTGGTGTTGCTGATAATACTTAAGGGAAACAATGAAGGCTGGCACATCTGTGAGCTTCCTTAGGGCTTTTGTTGCCATGTAGCTTACGGAGAGCCATGTCTAAAACACTGAATTTAAAATTCAGATTCAATTATGTGAGAATACAATAATGAGGAATTGCAATTTTTTTATCTTACGAGCTGTATGCATGTCTGCTTTATTTTGCATGAGCTTTTCTTAACAGCTGTTCTTATATTCATACTTTGTTTTCCAGTAGTGCTCTTAATAAGAGGTGAAAAGTAGATGTTCTAGAAAATATTGTTAAAAGCCAGTACATCAGATATAACCCCTCAATTCTTAGTAAGATCTCGCTTTTTCAGTTGCCTAACTTGCCAGCTGTAGCATCACACTGTAAACAGTGAAATGTTAAAAGCAACAGTTGATAGACAACACTTTTCAAGAGTGTTTAAGGTATTTTCCTTAGTCTTTAAAATATAAATTCTTTTATCTGTCTAAAAAATAGTTTCTTAATTTGATCACATGCCACAGCTAATGACTGTGACATGTAACTTCTTTAAAAGCACAAAAGGAAGGATAATAAAAACACTAATCGTGAAGTAGATGTGATATACAAGCGTACATGTCACATATTCTGGCAATTTGCCGTGTTTAATATTGAACAAGCTATTAAAAAAATCTAACTTTGTTAAATAGCTTAATAAAATAGTTTTGCGATGAGAAGGTTGTGAAGAGGTGAACTAACTTCTTCAAGCATTGTCTACTCAGACGGCTGTAAACTTACTTCTCAGAAGCCTAAGTTGACTTTTAAAACCTGTTTTATGGTGCAGGTATGTGCCTGACTATAGAAAAAATTTTTGCAGTAATAGTACTGAGACATAAAGTTTTTACAGTGCTATCTAAGTAACTTCAAAATAGACTTAAACTTTTGGCAATTAACAAATTGTTATAAGCATTCCTAATATGTTCTAAAAATTATGAATCCAAAGGCTTAACTGCAGTTATCTACAAGGTCTGTGGTAGCGTGTGGCTATTAACAAAACTTTAAGATGTTTTGTAGTTAGAGTGCAGATTAGTAGCAAGAAAGGTGATGTTATTGTGACCAAAAACCCCCGAACAGCCAGCTAAGAAGTCGATCGAGTCATACCTTGATGAGCAAAAAGGACTCTAACTGTCATGAGAAGACTGGAATAGTCACTACTGTATGTAGGTGATACCTCAGGTTAGTCTACAATTAAACTAAGTACCGGTAATTTGCTTTTGCAGCCACAAATTAAGACTAAGAAGAATATACTTGAGGGTGCCTTGGGGAGATGTTAGAAAGCAACACTGCTTCTAAGGAGTAGGGCAGGAACTGTATCTTTAGGTTAATGACATAACTAGTGTCGGAATATTCTGTTATATGGAATGCATGGGTTATCTTAACCCTAATAAGTGGCTTCTTAATGCTATACTCTTTTTAAAAAATTTTCCTCTTTAAACTTAAAAAGTCTTGTTTTGCTTCACTTCTAGCTATCTTTTTCCTCTTCTTCCTGGTAACGTGTCCCCAATCCGTGTTTTCTCGTAGCCTTCAAGATGGTCAGCAAGGCCAGCAGCCCTCCTCCCAGGTCAGAGTGCAGTCCCGCCCCCCTTCCCAGGCCGCTGTGCTGGGCGCTAGCGCCTCCTTGCTGGTGAGAAATGGGAGTGTCCACTTAGAAGCATCACATGCCACTGCATCTGCTGTAGGCGGTAGCAGTTTGCACGATGAACTTGGTATGCAGGCCTTATGTAACCTTGGTGACATGGAAGTTGTAATACGGCAGATGTGTCGGTAATAATGCAGTGAAAATCAGCTAACCTTAGCTTTGTTTCCTCATCTTGTAGGTGCATTTCTTAGGCGACTGTATCGCTCATAAATTCCTTGCCTTTCACAGCTGCCTTTCCGGGCACTTCCTCTAACAAACGCACAATGGGAAACGCTCTAAGGGTGCATAGATACAAGTAGTGACGGTGTGAGAGCTTTCATGACTTAAACAACCTAACACACGTAATGCCTAAGTTTCCTTGCATTGTCGCAGGAAGCTGAGCAGAGATTGAGACTGACTTTGGGGATGTTCTGGTTCCTGGAAAAAAATACTTGTTACGGTCCCTAGGAATTCTTGATCTTACTTTTTCAGATGAGTCTTGCTTAGCTGCTGTTTAAAAAAATAAATCCTTATCGAAGTGTGAGTGCTTTACTTCTCATGTACACCTTAATTTAGGAGCTTGAGACTGGAAGAAAATCTGGACTCTTCCTTATATCAAATGCCATCACTTCATGGAGCCCTATTGTGCCCTTTACATCTTCACGGTCCATTTTATGTATTATACTTAACTATTTATTAACTTTTATGCAGCTAATAAAATTGCTAGGGAGAAGGAAGTTACAATGGTCATAAGTGAATGATCTCCTGTGACATGGTAATCCAGGGGCAGATGTGGAAACATTCCTGTCAGGGATCTCTGCAGCTATTATATGTGGCCTGTATTACTTACGACTTCAGCGTTAATACGGAATTCTTCCTCATATTATTAAAATGGGGATCTTTAGAACTGACAATTAATACTGACAGTAAATTGAGCAACTGTCAGCGGTAGTAACCTGAAAGTACAAGTCGGCTCAGAACACTGACAAAATACTTCTTTCAGACCTAACTGTAACACAGTACTAAAAGATAAGTGAATGGGCATTTTACTCCACTAGTAGGGAAGACTTTTCAAGAGTTGCCAGGCTGTTGTACCCCTTTAAATATGAGTTTGGCTAACAAGTTGCTGTTCTTCTGCACCATCTAGCTGCAGTATAAGGAAAAAACATAGCAGCAAAACACAAAACAACCCTGGCATACTCTAAGGTGTTTCATAAAATTGAACTACAGTTGTGCTAAATATGCACAGCTGATAGTTTTCATCTTAAGAGTATGGCTCTGCTAGTTTCTAGATAGAAAAATTGAGACATATCTCAATGCTTATATATGTCTCTGAAATGTGAAACTATGGATTTCTTTATTTGATCTGGACTCTTATTTCTTGTTAGAAAAAATGCTGGAATATAACTCTGAAATTCGGGGATACTGGTTATATTTAGACAAGGTTAATGCTGAGATTTATTTTTAAAGCTACCATTGTTGTATTTGAAGGATTTAGTTAATCAAGTTTTATAGTCAGGTTTTATAATAATTTTATAGAATTTGATTTAATACACAGTCTAATTAAATCTGAGTTATTTAAGAACTTAAATTGCTGTGTTGTAGTAGAAATCAAAGTAAATCATTTAAGAAATTCAGCATTGCATTCAGGCTCTCTAAAAAGGTATATTCATTGTACTTGGCATGGATTGGAGTCTTCAGAAATTCATATAGTTAAATTCTTCTGAAATATTGTGTGTACTATGCTTACAGTTATATGGGGCAGCACATTGCCTTTGGGAGGCACAAAACTCTCAGGATCTGCTCCGATAAAAGTTCTCTTGTATAATAGGGATTTATTCCTGATTTGAAGCTCTGAGCACCTGTTCAGAAACCTTCCATGTGTGAAAGCAGCTATTATAGACAAAACCTAGTTTTATTATTTTAGGAAAATAGAATTTTCTAGTTTGTGTAGCAAGCTTTGTGACAGGTGCTATCTTTTGTTAGAGTAAAATAGTTGGCAAAATGGTACAAGTTTTCACATGCATGATTCTTTTATCAGGCCTGACAAGAAAGGACAGTATCTTTCCTTATAACTGGTACATGGTTTGTTGTTCTTGGGTTTAGTGGGTTTGTTTTTTTTTTAATCCTCGGTCAGGATGAAATAACACTACTGCTCTGTTTCCCTTAAGTTGAAGGCTGTTGGTTTTGCTCTGTTGTCCTAAGATATCTTAAGGTGAAAGATGACCCTGTTACTTTACTTTAGATTGTGTATGGTTTGGGGGTGGGGGAGGGTAGTAGTTTGTTTTTTCTTTAACTTTTATTCTGAAACTGATCAAAGCAATGCAGGCAATATGACCAATTCTCCGTCACTGGAAATTGCTGTGACTGCCCAAGGCAGAAAAAATATTGAAAATAGAGGTTGTGGAAAAGATAAAGAAACAAAACCTGATTTACAGCAACTGGAAATATAAGTGACAAATGTAGTAGATGGGGTTATATATCTCTGTACGATGCATATAAGAATTTCTTTTCTTACAAGAATTTCTTTTCTTACTGAAATGCTATTAGTGTATCTTCCAGCTCTTCTGGAAGATAAACAGGGCATGTATTAATTTGTTAAAAGCCCTTGCGTTTACGACTTGTTTTTTGTGCACCACTGTAGTCACTGCTTCTACATTCTTTCCATTTATGTGCTGATATCAAGCCGAAGCTTTTAAGACACACAATTTTTACTTTCTTGTTTGCTTTGAATATTCATGTCTACTAACTTGATTCTGGTGCCTTGTTTTATAGATGATGAACCTTACTTATTATACCTAATCTACATCCAGTCTGGTGACTTATACGGTGGTCTTTACCTGGCGTTGTCCTGAGAGTAAGGCAAGACGTGCTTTGAGGCATTATCTTTAGTCTTCCAAGATTGAAGTAGAAAGGTTTTTATCAATTATATTGTTTTGTGAGGAGGAAGGAACTTGAAAGGATGGAAAAGGAGCTTAATGTTGAGGGGTAAACATGAAGTAACTCGTAAGAGGAATGCAGGACAAGAAAGGAAGGGTAGCAGACCAAATGTCATGATTTATAAGCAGGATTAATATGAATCCAGAAAGCAGCAAAACACATACCATGTCTTAAGTGAAAGACAGTCTTCAGAGCACAGTGTGGCAGTACTGATGCCTTTTATTCTCACTAATACCTATTTCTTGAGACATGTAGGTGATGGGTGGGATTTTTCAGTCCTTGCAGCGAAGACTGCAGGTGTTACAATTTGTAAAGTAGTTAGGGAACTGAGTACTGAGTTCCTAAAACAGATGCCCAGTTTCTGAAACTGGGGTGAAATAGCAGCCTCTTATCCTCAGCTGGATGATGTGTGGTTTTTTGGCTTTTTTTGAGGAGTATTGGTTTTCGTGACTAAAGAGAACTGGTCATCTGGAGCTTTACAGTACAGTTATGTTGCTATATTGGACTTCTGGTGGTATCACTTGCATGCAAGTTGATAATATTTGAGATTTATTGCAATATTTTAAATTATGAAGGCAGCTGGATGGTCTTGAAGATAGGTATAAATATTTACACTGATCACGTATTTGATTTAAAAAAATTTAGAATCAGTTCCTCAGTACCTTTTTTATCATTTATTTGGGAGGAATGGGGAAGTATTTTCAAAGGTACGAGTAGAAAATAGATACTCACTTCCCATTGTTCCTATTGAAAATATTCCTGTTGTAGTCTGTGGAATTCTGCATGATAGGCAAGTTACTCTTTTGACAAACTTCATATAGAAATAAAAAGTGAACCACTTTGAAGTGTTCTTCACTTAAGTCTTTATACTACAGCTGAAAGTAAAATTTTAACCTGTGGAAAGGCTAGCTCCTCGCGTGCTAGCGTATTCAAATTCTGATGACTTTTTTTGGGTTTGCTGACTAGGATTTAAAAGACTTTGTCATAGTAGATTAACATATCTTAATGATCTAATTATGACATAGGCTTCAACATGTTAAAAAGTGTTAGCAGTTTTCAGAACTAGATTATGAGAGGCTTAAAACAGAGTAATGTTTATTAGATGGATAATTGGGAAACGTGCTGGAAACAATTTGGCTGAGGAAACCATCAAAGCACTGTTTCAGTTGGATCCTCAGCTATTGAGTCTTCCAGGCTTCATCTATGTAAGCTCATCAGCCCGTTACTTTCATTGATTGCCATAACTGCGGGAACACCAGTTTGTACAGTGTGAAATGTTACATGGTTGTCTCTGGACTTGATGATGAAATACTTTTGCCTTTTGAAACAAGGAAACTTGTTTCAAAGGACGTGTGTTCATCTTTTCCTCTTCATGTCAGAACAAAGATGTATTTTATATTTGTGTGCCCGAGTATCAATGGCTTGGTTTTGTTATTTTTGTAACTGGGTCCAAACAGAATGTTGTTTGTGTGACTAATTGCTAAGAACTCGCAGCTCTCCCTCTGGGGGAGGGGGAAGTTACAAGCATTTCTGTTTAGTGGACAAACATGCTATTGACTGTATGTCTTGATTTGAAAAATAAACTTTTGAGTCTGCTGCTCATTATCAACTACAGTGCTTAGAGAAAAAAAACTGTCTTAAGCTTCTTCATTGTGATGCTGTTAAATATATTTCAGAGAATGCTGTGGGAGAGCTAGGAATGGGAGGGAGATAAAATTACTAGTGTAACTAAAAATGCTAGGTGTATCGGTATGTATTGAATCTTGTGAACATTGGGATCCTTCACTAGAGTTTGAGAGTGCTGTGAGGAAGCTGATGTTTTCTCACACAGTTTTAAAAGCATTTAATTGTTGGGATTTCAGAGTTCAGCTGTAGAATCTCCAGTCACATCTTAGGGTTTGCATCCTTAGCAGCACTGAATAGTCCTGTTGTCTTCTGTACTTCTGATGAGTTGAGGCTTTTCTGGAGAGCCTTTTGATCTTAAAAAAGGTGAGGGGGGTGGCAGGCAATTTTATTTCATTGAGAACCCATGCTTTTCTTGACAGAGAGCTGCTAACTTTCAATAGGAAACCTATGTAAGTAGGGGTGTGAATTGAAAGTATGGCAAAACCTGAGTCTGTTTTGTAGTTTGTGTGTAAACAATTGGAATTAAATGTTTTGTGTGTTTGCTACCTGTCTGTTAACCGAGTTTATTTTATTCCATCACAGCCATGCAGTGGTTACAGCAGCAACACAAATACAGTAAATTTTGATAGGTTCTAAGAGGAGTTGGATGTGAGGGAACTGTAGATATTTTCTAATGTGAGGTGTGTTACACTGATTTTTTTTAATAGCTTGAGGCCCTTTTGACATGAGTGTAGTAGTTCATTAAACTTCTTCTGAAACAAATATATCTGATGTATTATCTCAGCCCAAGAGAATGGGAAACTATATGTTGCAAGTAGTATATTCGAATTTCTGGACTAGAATTTCATTACTTGAAAAATCAGAAAGTTTAATTTCCAGTCTCTCGGCTCAGTAGTGCAAAACCAGGAGGAATTTAACCCCAACTCACTTTTCTCTTTTATGAGCTTGTTGCATGGAAGATTTTTTTCCCATAGTAATTTATGCATAATTTTGTCCTGACTAGAACATCAAGTGTGTTATCCCATACCTTCACGTTTGCTGTTGAAATTTTTTTTAATGATGCAATTGAGAAATAGTCCTGTGTAACTGAGGTTAGTTATTAGTTGTGGGGAAGAAGATTCCTAATGTCTTGCACTAGTTTAAAATTTAAACTTCAGTAACAACTGTGTACTACTTTTTATATATAAACCCAAAGGATATTTAACTGAAGTGCTGCATTAAAACCTTAACTGTTGAAGAAAAAACCCTAATAAGTGAACTTGCTAGTTGTATTTCCTTACACATGCCTATAGCAGATGTAATTAAATATTGCGAGAGAGCTGTTGCATTACTGAGCTCTGATGTACACTGTATGTGACTCCTGAACCATGTAGCTGACTGTATTGTCAGAATGGTTAGTCTTAGCACGGCTGCGGTATGTGGTGTGTGGGGTTTTTTCCCTCTGAAGTGCCCCCTCTGAGGGTAGAAAGCTTTATGAAGATATTTTCGACATACTAGTGTTTTTCCTTAGATTCACTGGTTTTAATCATCCAGTTCAAGGTTTTTAACCTTCTTGCTTTCAAACACTTCTAAATCAAGCTTAACTGTCTGTGGATCTGAAGAGAAGTTGGAGTAGGATCATAGTGTGGGGTTTTTTTATTTTAAATATATCAAAAAACACTGTATCAGAAGCAGGTTACGTTCTCACAGAAAGGGGAAAGGTTGGGAGCTCTGATCTCGTTAGCTGTTTTTCCTGGAACTGCTCATTATCCTGTATCAACAGAAGAAGAAAGGGCTGCAAGACATGTAGCTGAGAGGTGTACACAGTTTTTGATTCAGATACTCCAAAATGGGATTTTTTTTTTTATTTGTATAAGCAGATCTTAAAATACTGCATGCTTTGCATCATGGCTTAAGAAGGGTTTTGAGCTAGAAGAGATGGAGAAGTTGGCAGAACACTTCATATGAGATCACAGTTTCAAAATCAGCTTCCTGCATTCAGAGCTGAAATATATGAACCTGGCCTTCAGGGGAAATTACAATGCTTATCTCTCTAATCAGAGTATTGTGGGAGAAGGGCACTGTAAAAACATCATATTGTGAGTAAAGTAATTTATCATTTGAGTTATAATCTCTGGCTACTTTTTTGTTAATTATATATTTAGGAATAGCTTGATATTGTTCATTCAAGAAGTTTTCAATAACAACTTTAGGAAATTATGGTTAATGGGGTTCCAGTAACTCCAAATGGTTTATCTGAGAAGTTAGTTTGCAGTCTTCTGGTCTTAAACTGTGAAGTGTTTGCTTCTGATTTGTAAAATAAATCTCTGCCTGCCATTCACTTTTTAGCTTTTCTAGAGGTATGACTTATGAAGCATCTCTGGCCACTTCTTTCACTCTTTGTGGTTCTTTTCAGTTAGACATGTGCCTCTCAAAAGAATTTTATTCAGGACATTGAGAAATCTCTGCCTTAGCTAAATACTATGGTTCTTAAATGCTAGTAGTGAATGATTTACTGATTGTTCTCCTGGGGTTGGGGAAGAACTGAAGAAGCTGGTCACTGCAAGTTTTTCGCCTGTTTTTTCTCGAAGGGGAGGGGAAAAGGATTACATTGTGTTTCTGTTGTGTTAGTGGTGACATCTTGTACATATGAACTCTTGAAATTTAATTTTGTATTGCGGTTTACTGTATATGTGTCGTGCAATGGTATGCAGGAGGACTGAGTAGTTACTGTCTTGGCTGCACTGGTGATACATTAATTTATAATCATCTTATATTGTGACACTGATACAAATTTAGATGAGAGCATCTGTCGTTCGTTTAGTGGCCAGCTCAGCCTAAAACATGACAGATTCCTAAATTGATCTCAGTAGTAAGTTAATAAATTGAAACTAGTGCCAGTGGGATGAAACATTATGAAATTTTGACCTGCTTTTGACCTTTTCTTTAATAGGTAAGTTCAGTTCTACGCTCTACGAGACAGGGGGCTGCGACATGTCACTTGTGAACTTTGAGCCAGCTGCAAGAAGAGCATCCAACATCTGGTGTGTGTGAAGGCCAGTCCAGAGTGATGATTCTTGTCTTGCTGCAACAAAATCTTTGATTTTAATTTTAAAAGGTTATTTAGTGTGGACTACAAAAAATAAATATAAAATATTATCTCTATACTTCTACATTTGAAACCTAAATGATTTTTACTAGATGATACTAACTGCATAAATAATATTCTCTGCTTAAATAAATCTCAGAAAATTAAGACTACTACTAGCTTAAGCAATAAATGTCCAAACAGAGAACCTGACAAATGCATTTTTGATTGGCTTACAGAAGGTCTGTCTTAAAGGATTTAACCTGGGTCTTGGGAAAGTAGGTGGCTGTTGACCATAATGGCTATTAACGTATTTACAAATGAACTTCCAATTGTGAAGCAAATGTAAACTGATAAATTTGTTTTCAAGTTCATAGATGGCATGAAACAATACACGGAAGTGTTAACATGCCTGAGGTTAAAATTTGACTTACAGTTGAAATAGTCAGCTACATACTGGAAAGTTCATCTGCTGTTGGAAAGATGTCCTTTCTTTCTCCGAAGGGACAGGAGGCAGAAGAAAGAAAAATAACCCAATACATCCCACAGTCTCCCCCCAATCCACTTCACTACATAGAACTGCTCTGAAGCTGTTCTGTCATGCTGAATGCTACAAATTCCCGCCATGGATAGGTGGAATAGCTATTGGAATTTTGGAGTAATGAATATAAAAGCACCCACCTTCAAATCTTTCTTGTGAAAGCGTACAAGTACCTCTTGTAGAGTTGAACTTTGACAAAAAGTTCTGGATTCCTTGCACAAAGCTGCCAATGCCTGCCTCTACTGCTTGCATGTTGCAGATGCAATGGCTTTGCTGACGGCTGCTGTTATGAAGTTATATGTGCTAATGGAAGGAGCAAACTGGCCACATACGAATAATCAGATCTTGGCTTTAGAGAATACTTGAGTTTCAGTAAAGTAAAATTGATAACAAAGAATGTTTTTATCTTAAGGCAAGGAACTGAAGGGAAGTTGCATAAATTTGATACAAGTCTTACAGCCATGTGATTCACATGGAAAACAAACATCCAAAAGCTATCCAAAATTGGGGGAAAAAAGCAGTGGTTGGATATGGACTCTCATACAGTAAGAGAAGTTTCTCCTCATCTCTAATGAATGGAAATTGCAAAGTAATTTTGCTCTTCTTACTAGAGGTCTGTTTAAAGTTAAGTTTTTTCAAAGGCAATTTAAGATTAAGTAACTCAGGTATGCTTGTGTTAAGTATGTACTAATCTTGGCAGTTTTGGGACCGTGGTAAAAACAGTATAGAATTAATAAAAATTCTGTATGTGAACACGTAGCAGACTGTGCACTCCTTTAGAGATTTGATGCATGTTTACACATCAGTAGCTAAGATATTATAGAACAACTTTGTGCTATCAAGTGGAATAATTGCGATCATGACAGTCCTTGTTAGACAACTTAGGGATTAGGTGTTGAGAAAATTATACCAAGGGTAAGGATAAAGAGTCTCCTGATGTACTGTAGCTACAGAATTTACCACAATACACAAGACTAAGTGGGTACTTGTATTTAAAATATATAATCAAAGAAAAAACTTATTTTTCATTTAAAATTTGTAGGAGTCAAGATTTAGCTTGTGACACTAGAAAATGAGTGGCCTGTTGAAATAAAATGTAGTTTTATAATCTGAAGTCTTTCCCCTGTTCTTATAGTGACACGGACTCTCACGTATCGAGTTCTACCTCAGTTCGCTTTTATCCACATGATCTAGTAAGTTTTTCTTATTTATTTTTAAAGCATGCAAAAAACATCAGAAGATATTCTAGTTTTATAGCACTGATTAATCCTCCTGTGTGGTAGTTCTTTGTTCTTAAGAAGGATTTTTGCCTGGGTTTAAACAAAGATATTTATTTGTTGTTGCAGTGTCTTCATATATACATTCCAATTAATCTTTCTGCATAGTACTTGAAAATCATAATGTAAATGGTTTCCTCTGATTTAAAGCATATTGATTTCTTAAATCACATGGAAATCAGAAGTTCTGAGATACCTTGCAAAGGTTTCCAGAAGTTGACTGACAACTTGGATACAGTTTGCCTTCTGTGCATTACTAAGATTAGCAAGCAGCAGAATAAATCTTGTGTTCTGACCAAGAGGAACTTCAGTAATTTTCCTGAAAGGAATTTAAAAATCTGTCCTTGGAATCTGCTGTACAAAAACTTAATTCATATCCAAGGAGTGGCTGGGAAGAAAGGCAGAGGCTTATGCTGTTTCATACTGCAAATAGCTTTAGAATTCCTTAGGTTTATGATCTCAAACCTTTTATACTGTTGTCAAGTCCAGACATAGCTGTACTCTTAACTCTGAGGTCTTATATTGCTGTGTTATGAAGACAGTGCAAATGGTTGTGATTCTTAAGCTAGGAAACCAAGGTAAAGTATATTGAAGTACCTAATAAACTAATCAAGCAGGAAAACAAAATACGTATTCAGTATTTGACAGAGGAGCAAGAGAACTCCATTTGCCTGATTTTGCTTTTGATTGATAATGTGCTTTTCAGACCGGGTGTCTGCTAGAGGAAATTTCTTTGCTTTCCAGCATTGCCCCTGGAAATGTAATATATGAAAAAGAGCCTGCATTAACTGTTGTGCGCTGTTGGTTTGCCAGCGTGGTCTCATTGGAGGGAATGACTGTTTAAGGCAGGCTTGTATTTGAAACAACTTAGACTATATGCCTAAATAGAAGCTTCCACTGAAATTTATTATTAGTGCTACAAATGTTATATTATGGTGATTCTACCTTTTAAGAAATGTTTTTAAAAAGTTGTCAACAAAGCACCTGTTTTCTGACACAGCTTATCTTAGTATGTTTTGTATTTTTGAAATGCCTTTAGAAAAGCGAGTGTTCCTGCTTGTTGTTTTTATTAGTATTTTTCTAGGAAGGAAAAGCTGGATGAGCATAGTTACAGTACACTGATGCTTTAAGGAGCCATGAAAAAAAATTCAACAATGAGTTATCAAATGTTAAACTTCAAGATAATTGTAAATAAATAAAAAACCCAAGCAAAACAATCCCTTTAGTTTTGACACTTAAAGGTGACATGAGTATTTAAGTTTTACTTTTTGCCTTAAAAGGTTGTGAACACTTTTGATTAAATGGTATTTTAACGATGATACTGTTTAAGAATAAAGGGCAGTACATTAAGGTATGCCTCAAGAGATGTGGTTTAGCGGTGGTTTTAGCAGTGTTAGGCTGATGGTTGGACTGAATGATCTTAAAGGTCCCTTCCAACCTAGACGATTCTAAGACATTAAGTGGCCTGTTAATGAAATCTGTGAAGTGGGTTAGATGACACACACCTACTGTAGTAACTTCTTAACCTTCTGAGTACTCTCCTTAAATGTCCTTTATGGTTGTTGTTATTATTACTGTGACTTCCAGAGGACTCTAGAGTGGCAAACTGCAAAATACATGAGAAATGCAGTCTGTCGTAAAAAGTACTTGACCAGTTAAGGCAGAGCTTTTTGTAGTTTGTATCTGAGTATATTCCAAATGTAGTGAGTTTGAATTTGACCACTGATGCCGCACACATGTTGCTTTATCATATAAAAACATCCATTCGGCATGGGTGTGCATGTACAATAGGTGACTATAAGAAATGTGTTGTAATTTATTTACATTCATAATTGGATTATTCTTGTAGTATATGTTATTCCTGTTCACATATCAGTTTACTTGTCTTCAAATTTGAAGTTTTCAGAGTAAATGGGATAATGTCCTTGGAAGACATGTTCATACTTCATTTGAAATGAGGCATATGCTAAAATGCCAAACAGTTGTGTTGTATGCAAACGATTATGGCTGCTGGTGCTATTCATTTGCTATGATAAAGACAGGAAATTTAAGTAGAAGCCTGAGAAATTAGTGTTTAACATAAAACTTCTCAGAAGTGAAATTAAATAACTGAAGTGATTTCCCCCCCCTCCTGCCCCCAAAGTGATTTTCAGTAAAATACAATGCTATAATAAAAAATGAGCTTTTGTTAATACTGACTTTCTTTTAGCTTTCTCTTCCTCAGATCAGGTTGAACAGGCTGCTAACCATGGATACAGATCTGCTGGAGCAGCAAGATATTGACCTGAGCCCTGACCTTCAGGACCACATGCAACCTCAAGAGGAAGCAGCTCAAAAAGTCAAGCAGTACTATCGCTTTTGGATCCTGCCTAAGCTTTGGATTAGCATCAATTTTGATAGATTAACTCTTCTGGCTTTATTTGATAGGTGAGATCCTTGTACATTACTAGGCTTCAGAAAGTAAAGATTAAAAAATAACTAAACTGTAATACAGATAAAGCTATACTTAGAGAATTGTATTTATTTATTGTACTCTAACAGATCAAAGAATAATACAAAATGCAGTTTTTATAAAATAATGAAGGCTGCTCTCCCTTTTTCTCCTGCAATGCCAAAACAGGTGAAAAAGACCCAACTAACAAACCTCTCACTTTGTGTGAGTTGGGTAATAATGTGTTTGAAGGGTCAAAAAGAGAGATTTGTTGCTAATCTTTGAAATGCAAAAACAACCTTCTCAAAAACTAATTGAAAAGGCCTAAAACCTGACATACACTTAAATTATTTCAGCAAGTAGGGATAATTTACCTGCTGTTTCAAAGCATTTTTCCAAAGGGTCATCTAATACTATAACCTGTTGTCCCTGCTGCATTTACCCATTGGAATAAAAGGAAGGTGACTCCCAAGTTACTAGCTTTTGGAATATATCAATTATTTAAATTTTAGTAACAAAATTCCTTGAGATAAACAATACAGTAGTGATTACATCCAGGCAGAAATAGTCAGTTCTGTTCCCGAGTGCTTCCAATATCATATGGAATTCTCTTTATTCCACTTGGCGTGTCTTAGCCAAGTGAGAGTATTTTTAGTTTCTTCATTGCAAAATCATGAATGACAGATTATAAACAGATAACCTATTGTACATATATTTTTCTTAGGCTTGTAATTGTCCTGTGTGGGCCTTCAGTATAGATTTATGTTACAGACCATGCTTCTGGTTGAGCATATGAATTATTTATGAAGTTATATGCTGAAGTTATCTCCTGCTGTTTAAAGTTCAACTCCATAGGATACTAATTGCTTTCAGCTGTTGTTGAAATCCTGGTAGCTCCTAGCTTTGCTAAAAGACAATGTGCTAGTATAGTTTATGCAAGTTCAAATCTATTAACTACTTTGCTACCAGAAGCATAACCCTTGTTAACATCTGACCCTAGCTGTTCCCTTGCAGCTCTTTCTAGACATAGTTAGTTTTTAATTTTATCTCTTCTTTTTTTTTTTCTCTCCCTCTAATACAGGAATCGCGAGATCCTTGAAAACGTGTTAGCTGTCATCCTAGCTATTCTAGTTGCATTTCTGGGCTCTGTACTTCTTATAGAGGGCTTTTTCAAGGATATTTGGGTCTTCCAGTTCTGCCTGGTTATAGCCAGTTGTCAGTACTCGTTGTTGAAGGTATTTTAACTTCTATCTTCACTTTCTATAAACAATAGAAATAACTTCGGTTGGGTGTTGCAGATCAGTTAGAGCTTTAAGGAAAAAAATGCATGTTTATAATTTAAAAAGAAATGAGTGAACTTCAGCTTCATGGGCAGTTTGATAGCTGGTCATACAAGGTCACTTCAATAGAATGATTCTAGTGAACGTTTGTTAAGCAACCCTTTATTTGTTGTTCTCACGCGCTTTTTGTTTTCCCAAAGAGGAGCACATTCTTATTGGTTGAAAACAACGTACAAACTAAACTTAAAGTTTTACTGGTTTTGGGGGGGGTTTAGTGGATACATCTCAATGCATTCATATTAAGCAATTATATCGAAATGTATTTTTAATTAGAGTATTAATTTTTATTAGAAAATTGTTTATGGTATTTTTGTAACTTAAGAATGATTGTTTATTTCCTCATGATTACGCTACTAGGAAAGTAGATTTAAAATTAAAGTCCATAGCACATTTTGTGTTTGAAAAAAGTTAAAGGTTCCAAACACTTGCTTTTGGGGGGTTTTTTCCTAAATTTTGTCTGTAGCCATATCCTCTCTGAACAGGTTTTATGGTTTAATACATTGTGCTATTTAAAAGCTCTAGAGTGGCTTGACAATTGTAAAACCGATTGTAGATACTATTAAAAGAACCTTTGAGCAGGAAGGTGTGCCTGTGTGGGGTGATAAACGGACTTATCTGTAGTTTGGGTAACTTACCTCTCTCCATTTTGGTTTCAGAGCGTTCAGCCAGATTCTTCTTCCCCTCGACATGTAAGTCATGGGCATGTGCCACTGTACTAACCCTGCAGATGTAGAACTTCCACATAGAATTGATCTTCTTGGTTTGATCTTTTCAGCATTTTTCTTGGGTACCTTCTCATGAGGCAGAAGAGGTTTATGTTGTCTTAGTGTGTGAGAAAGGAACTGTTACTATTCCCCACTCACCTCCCCCAAATGCTTTATTTGTGTTTAGCGAATCACGTCCTTCCTGTTTTAAGCCTAGCTTTTGCTATAGAGCTGTATCATGAAAGGTTTTTTTGATGAAACTTCAGTATTCAAGCAGTTATACTGTGAAAAGTATTCTTAATATTGTAATTTACTATGCTGGTATGAACAGACAGAGCTTTGATGTTCTATTTTGGTATTGTAGATCATTTAGTTGTCCCCGTGTGCACACAGTCTTTTTTTTTTCACTCTGTTAAGCTGAGTAAGCAATGCTGTAGTGAGTGTTAACATCTGAGCATGGAAATGTTAATATGCTAGGGTTGCACAATATGTTTATATTCTATTGTGCATCTGCTAGACTGGCAAGACAAAATATTTTTGTTATATCCTAAATAAGATATGAAAAAGCATTATTCCTCTGCAGCAAGTTGTTCATATTATTTTAGGTAATAACTTGTGTGTTTTAACAAGCACACAAATGGAGATTTATGTTTCTTTTTTCCTCAGCGGAAGCAGTATCTGAGTAATACAACTTTAATTGCTTTTTTGTCAAAATTAATGTATTTTCTCTTGCTTATGAAGCCTAGTCAGAGTTTCTCTGGCATTTAGTATTGCAAGAAACATTTTAAAACTTAGCAGAGAATAAGGGTCAGTGCAGTTTAGTCTAACTTAATCTAACTGTTGTGTCCTCATTATATCAAAGCCACAAAAAAAGAGACTTATATCACTGCAAGGCAATGCATTAAAGATTTTTATGAACAAAACTTAAGGGTGTGCTGAGGTGATAATACATTAATTGATGAACAATGATTAATTTTGGTTCTGAAATTACGGTAACAGAAGAGTAAAAATTAGTTTTTCTGCTAATATGAAACAAATGGTCTTTTTTTTTTTTAAAACAGGGTCATAATCGTATCATAGCCTATAGTAGGCCTGTATATTTCTGTTTATGTTGTGGTCTTATTTGGCTGTTGGATTATGGCAGCAGAAACATATCTACAACAAGATTCAGGTTGTATGGAATGGCTTTCACCAACCCATTGCTGCTGCTGTCAGCCAGGGACTTAGTTATAGGTAAGTGGCTTTTTCATGTGTTTGAATTGTTTGCTTCACCACAATAGAAATTTTTTTTTCAGTCTGCATCTTGTTAGGACACTGTGGTAACATCACCTTCTAAATAGAGTTCATTGAGTTTCCTTTGGAAAGAGTAGTTTTAGTTTTGCTGAAGTTTATGGGAAAATTTCCCCCTTCTGTAGCATCGTTGTAACTGCAGAGATGTCAACTAATATGGTGTCATAGGAAAAAAAAAATTAGCTTTTTAATTATATAGTATCATAGTCCTCATCCCTGAACCTTCTATTCTTTCTTCTTAACCTGGACGTGGATATACTACCCTATGCTTGGACACAGCTGCTCAGTAAAGAAACATTTTGATTTGGACTCCTTTGTGCTCTCTAGAGGTGCTAGTGACAAATGAGTAGGACTTCTCTTAAATCGGGTTATTTGTGCTTAGCAATCAAGTAGAACAGTACAGACAAATTTTAAAAACACTATAGATACATTAAATCTTATTTAATGTGTGTCTTCTCAGAACAGGCCTATCAGCAATACCAAAAATATAATTTGGGGTTGTATGAGGTACACTCATTGTATTCTGAGCAGTGCATTTACAATACTGATGGCATTTAACACCTCCACCCCAAAAAAGAATCCAACTCAAAAATCAAACAACAATGAAAAAAACACCCAAACCAGCAAACCTTTCTTCTGTTTACTTACAACATTTATTGAAAATAGTAACAGCTCCGTGATATCAGATAGAGTCCATAGAAAGGAGAAAGAGAATGTAAACATTTAAAGATCACCTTATCATGGAAACTTTGTGTGTATTCTTTAATGGAGCAAAGTTATTTGGGTGGTCCTCTCTGGATCACCTCTTTGGAGGGTGAAGAAAGTCTGTAAGAATTAAGGTCTAAGCCATTTATTTATGAACAGGGTATTGTCCAGGCATTTCCAAAGATGCTTTTCTACAGATTCTGTGGATCTCTCTGAGCACTGGCATACTGAAGTTAAGACAGCAGATACTTTTGACTCATTCAAGATCTAAAACTAGCTTCATTTCCCTTTGTTTATACTCTGTCAATTTCAGAAGTCTTTTTTCTTCCCTTTCTTATCACCTTGAGTCATTGCCATAATGTATACCTATTAGTATACATAAGGTAATAAATAAATGTATATATAGGTAGTATGTTGTATTGTGAAAGTGACCTACTTTGTAAAAGTACTTGAGTCTTTTCCAGTTTTAAAAGGACGTGCTGGCATCTTCACTAGGCCATGTCCATTTGGGGATTAACTTTTAAAACTACTTAATTCAAGAGTTCTGAATGCTTTTTGAAGCGTATGTTTTACTGTTCTTAGGTATCTTGCACCAGCTTATGCAGTTTATATTTCTGAACAGTTCTACAAATTAAAAAAAAAAAAAATCAGATTGCCAGAACTGATCTCACTTAAAACAACAAAAAAAACCCCAAATGCAACAACCAACCAAAAAAACCCCAGACCAATTAAAAAAACCTACCCTCCACCCCCTTCACACACTCTTGCCTTTGGAGCAGCTCTTAATGTTGCTGAACCACTGTACACTGTTTCAAAAAGCTTTGTGTGCATCGCAAAGCAAGCTGACTGCCAGCAAACATACTTTGTTAACACAAAGTAATAATCTCAGCTGCCTTTTTTCCCGTTCCCAGGCGTAGCTGCTAGAACATCACAGGTGCAGGGCAAGGCAAACTTTGTATTTAGATAGCATAATTGCTGTGTCCTTGTGAACAGACAAGTGAGGACTGGTATAAATTTTTAATGTTTTTATTTTGTCCCACATGTTGGACTTCAGCAATTGGTGGTCTAAATGGTTCCACGTTTATAATAATTATTTTCTCTTTTGACCTAGGTGGACCCCATTAGAGATCAATTCTGTTACGGACTTTAAAAGCCATCAGCAATGTTGGCTTTTTGCTGGGCTACTCTTGATACATAGTGTATCCCCAGATCTAGTTCGTAATCTTGTTTTCAGTGGACCTAAGATAGTTCAACTTAGAGGCCTTCATGAAACAACTTTTTACCTATTAGTGAGAGGATACTTTATTGTTTGCCACCTGTGTGGACTTCCTTGAGTTTATCTTCCTTAAGATAAGAGTTTGACTCGAGAACTCTGAAAAGTATTTTCTTCAGGTCTGGAGTAGCTGGTTCTTAGTCTTACATTTCCTAATTCATATCAGTAAAAAGATGCAGAACTTAATGTTTTTCCTAAGCCTTGAACCCACATGTCTTCAAACAACACTTAGTTATTTAACTTTACTAAGGAGTAGGGAAAAGAATCAGTCAGAAAAGATTCTCAGTACCTATCTCTCTGTAAATATGTCTAATGGGATATCCTTTAGTATCTAATCATTCTGTGGATATAAAGTTAGAAACTTAAAATTGGAACTTGTGATTTTTTACAGGATACTTTAAAATTGGTTTCTTATATTGGTTGCTGAAGCTACAAGTCAATAAGGCTACAGAAAATCCTCCCTAAACTGTCTGATGTTTGTCTGCTGGTGTTATTTTCATGGTTTGATCCTTCTGTCCCTCGGAATCTAGAGTTTATGATGTGCTGCTGCTTGTGAACTACTTAATGGTTGTGTAAAAGATTGTTTCTGCATCTTTTATTCCTTAAGATGGAAAGTAAATGATATGTACAGGTTGGGATGTACCTTTCTCTGTATTAAGTGGCATTTGTTTGTCTTTGCATTCTGAAGTCCTGTAATTTGCAGAGGTTTTCTTTGGAAAAAAAAAAAAAATTTAGGATGAGAACTTTTCAGAAGTGGTGTGGGAAAATGAGTAAAACTATCAGACGTTTTTAGTGGCAGAAAGCCCAGAGGTGAAACGCTTGTCCTCCTACATCAGTGTGGCTGGTGTTAGCTGGCTCCTGTAACTCTGGATGGGCAGTTAAGCTTGCATAAACCTCACTTACAATGAGTGAAAACTTCCCAATCATCTAATCTGTAAACATTCTCGGCTGATCTTTGCTAAGTAAAAATGGATAGCCTGAATTGGCCTGTGTCCATTTCTACAGTGATTAAAATAGAAGTACAAGAAATACTGTGAGTATTGGTTTATGTAACCTATATATTCTATTGGTCCTGAGTCACTGAAGTAGAGATTGACATAATGGATGTTTTCATGAGAAGTAATAGTGGAAGTACTTCAGTCATGTTAAATGGTGTGTGTGAAGAGTACATTACCATGCTATATTTTTAATATTCACCACCTTTTCAACTATTTTTTTCCTCTGTAGTGTTTACACTATGTTTCCCTATAGTATTCTTCATTGGTCTTCTGCCTCAGGTGAATACATTTGTGATGTATCTCTGTGAACAGCTAGATATTCATGTCTTCGGTGGCAATGGTGAGTTTTGTTTTTTATATCAGTGGCAAAAGCATTAGATTAGGAGCAGCCGTTGGATTAGTAGGCTGGCTAAAAAAATTACTGATTACACTATTGGTATTTCTACACTTCTAAACATAGAGTACTAATTGTATTTTTTAAAAAGGCTAAAGGTCTTCTGATGGATTATTGAGAAATAGAACTACTGTCCCAGCAAGTTTGTCAAAAAGTATACTTTCTTCCTCAGCTGGTTTCTGTTGTAGTTCTTAACCACGGTAACAGTTGAATACATGAGGAAGTAAATAAAGCCACATAAATTGCTCTTTAAAAAAAAAAAATCATTTGTAGGGGAAAATCAAAGTAGTTGCTGTAAGCTGAATCTTTTTTGTATCATAGGGGTGTTGCAGCTGATATCTTTCTTAAACATTCTGAAGTATTTTGTATTCTAACCAAATTGCATAACACTGTTTAACTTTTCTTTCTTTTCTATGCTGTTCAGCTACCACAAGCCTGCTTGCAGCACTTTACAGTTTTATCTGTAGTATTGTGGCAGTAGCCTTGTTGTATGGACTGTGCTATGGTGCCCTGAAGGTGAGCAAAATTTTAGACACAGCATACAGTGATGTTTTGGGGGTTTTTCTCTGCTTCCTTGTATCTTAGGTACTTAAACATGAGGAAAGTGAATTGAGCCATTAGTCTGACTTGGTGGGGTTTTATACTTGCTCAGCTGTGATATCAGTAAAGGAGATGCAATGCAGGAACAAAGCACATTTTTTGCTTTTAAAAGGTGTGTGATCTATGCCTGCACTAACAGACTGTTTTTTGACTAAAAACACAACATTTACAGTCAGTTCCATTCTGCATTGGTTCTTGAAAAAAGAAATCATGCAAGTTGCTGTTTTTTAGCACAGTCTTCATGTATTGGTTTGTTAACCTCTCAAAATGGCTCATGTGAGTATCTTTTCCAGTACTGCAAAACAGAAGTAGTTTTTTCAAATTAATCTTTACTTTGAAAGAAAGCAGGAAATAGTTGGTAATGTCAAAGTGAAGATACGTGCCTATCTAAAAGGTAGTTAGCTAGCAAAGGGGGGGAAAACCCACTGAAACCCAACAGATTTTCCTTGCTTGAAATGCCATTCTGTTTGAAAACACTGTGGTGTTAGTTCTGTTTGTTAGTTCCAGGTGTGTCAATCAAATGCTCTTGGTTCACAATTAATTGTAGCATGTGTGCCTTCCAATTCAGAGTTGATGGGCTTTTTTCCACTCTGTCACAGAGGGTAAGAAGTTGCTAGAGGAATTACTCCCATGATGCTGTCACCCACAGAACATCATTAGCTTTCTGTGAATTTCTACATTTGTCTTATTAGCCTTTTGTAAACACGTCTGTTCAAGATAAACAAACTTTAGCAAAGAACCACTGTCTCATCTTTGCGGATCCAATGCAGATCATGAAAATAAAAATATATGAATAAAACCAATGGTTTAATTTGAATTCAGCACAAATTTCAGGAAAAAAAAATCTGAGTAAAAACATGTAACCTTCAAAATTAAGAAGTGACTAAATGCAACTCCGAGAACCTGAGGTCTCAAGGAATGCAGGAAATTCTTCATAGGGGTTATGAGAACAGATGACTTGAATGATTAAGATGGTGTGGGCTTAAGGGATGTATACTGTGTTAGATTTTCTGATCTGTTGTTAGACATTCAACAGTATTTTTATACTAAAAGTCCTGTTTCATTTTTGTGGAATTGTAGTTAATTTTTCCGTTCTCTTACAAGAATTGTCAATACTGTAGTATGTCAGATAAGTGTTATATATATATACACCCTGCTTCCTGCCTTTTTAACATTTCATTTCCGTTTCCAGGATTCTTGGGATGGGCAGCATATTCCAGTTCTCTTCTCCATATTTTGTGGTTTGTTAGTGGCAATATCTTATCATCTCAGCAGACAAAGTAGTGACCCTTCTGTACTCTTGTAAGTGACTCAATTTGTGTCCCTTCCTGTGCAAAGGAACAGTATAAATAATGTTAGATATTGTCACTGTTTGAACTGGTAGTCACCAGCACTACCAAAAATAGTATGATACTAGTTTAGTAGTTTGAGAGAAATTCTTAAATTTTGCACCTGGTTCCTCCTCTAACAACAACCTTTCATTATGACTTCTGTCAAATCACTTATGTGCCAGAATTTAACTGCCTGTTGATGTTCTCCAAAATACCAGTCAGGTGCTATCTATCTGCTGGTGCATTTGTGCTGAACAACCTGTACCCATTCGGTATTTAAAGAGGTGCTCAAAGCACCAGCTTAAGCTGAAGCCCACATGTAGATTTTTTTTTTTTAAAAACTGTTTCTCTCACTTTATTTGTTACTGTGTTCTTATCGTGAATGTATGCACAAAGCACTTCTTCAAGTGGTTTCATCTCAGATGCAAAACAATAAGGATCTGTTTTTGTGATGAGTATTCCTGTCTAAGAATGGGGAAACATATTCATGTTGCTATTCTGAGTTGGAGTATTGATCCGATGATGACAGTATTTCTGATTCAGTTAATAATTATGTGTGTGAAACAAAATAGTTCCAGTAGGAGAAACACCTCCCACAGAATAGCCAATAGAGGCTCAGTCACTATACCCGGGTTAGGCAAAGCTTCAACTTAGATTTAAATTTAGCCATAATGTTGGATGAATTTGATAAGCAGTAGTCTGGGGTAGATAGTGAGGGGCCTCTTCTGTGAACAGGGCGATTAATGATTCGTGAGTGATCACACAGAAGGAAAATTCTTATCTTTGGGTTGACAACTAAACCTTGTCCTGTTGTGCTTAGTTCAGATGACTTTACTCAGTTGGTATGAGGTCCTTGTCCCTAGATACCTGTTCTTTTGTTCTTTCCAAGTACTATAGCCTGGATGCTTATGTTTGACCTACAGGTTCACCTATTTAGCCAGATGTTGCAATACACTGCAATATGTGATTCCCTTTGAAGATCTAGGGCTCATTCTGTAGTGAGCTTCCTGTCCATAAAATGAAATAATACATGTTTCTGTACTACAATAGGGTATTGTAAGAAAAAATCATGTTAAGGTGTTGCGAAACACTTGGGTATGGCTAGCAGTGCTGCATATGGTCTTCTGAAAGCTTAGGTTCTTTGGGCTTTAGTACCAGCAAGGTCTGCAGAGAACTTAGTAGTTAAGTCAGTGTGGTTAATTCATGAATTAATCAGGATAGTACAGATTTTTTTGTTGCTTTTGAAGTTTGAATTAAACCAAGGAATTCTTGGTTTTCTAATTGGTGTTGAAAAACAGACCACTTCTAAACTTTGCACCAGGTTACATTTCTGTGCAGTTATTTATGAACTAAACTTTTGTTTCATGAGTGCTAAGAACTCCACTTAAAATTCAGTGTTTGTTCACTTACTCCTGTTGGTACTGGAGAAACTGCTGTTTGAACAACATCTGGCAGCTCCTCTTGAATGGTGGTCATTGTGTGCAACCAGAGGACTAATTCCTGTGTAAATTTGAGATCTCACCTTTGTAAATTTGTTTAGCCATGTGAAAGCACTAATATGCCAGGATTATTTTTTCGTGTAATCAACTTGTAACAGAACTTTTAACTTTGTTATTCTTCTAAAACCACATAGAACAATACATGCTTTTCAGTGGGTTTTTTTTTCATCTTTCTTTAAGCTCTTTAGTGCAATCAAAATTTTTTCCTAATTCTGAAGACAAAAACCCTGAGGATCCTCTGTCTGAAGTAAAAGATCCTTTACCTGAAAAGCTTAGAAATTCTGTGGTAAGTATACTTTTTAATTATTTTTTTTTAATTCAGTCTAAGCATTTACTTTATGTTGGTTTGTATAGCATCACTCTGGATCTGACTTGGCTCACAAAGCTTGTTAATTACCATTGTGTTGATTAGAGTAGATATCAGAGCATTTCCTTTAAATCTGCAGATGAGCCAATGTATTATACTAGGAGTATAATGCTTATATTGCGATTTAAGTTATTTAAGAGGAGGCATGTGAGAGAATTGGAATTCTCTAGTGTGAATTCAGTGAAGTATCATTGAGGATTTTTTCTAGCTCATACTGATAATAATACATGATACTTGCTTTTCTGCAGAAGTTACTGGGGAAGAGTTAACAGTGGCAAAACTGTATTAACTCAGTACTTCTAGTAACTGTGAGCAGGAGCTTTGTGTGTGCAGTTCCAGAGCAGAAAATAAGTGTTGGAAAGTGTTGGGGGTTTTTGTAGGTGGATTGTTTGGTTTTGGTGGGTTTTTTTGAAGAACAGATGTAACCTGTTCCATTTACTTCAGCACATAATTTGATTTTTTTTTGTACAAATTCACTCAATATTTATGAATGTAGTAATATTTTAACATTTTTTTTCACCCAGTGGAGTGGTGAGTAAAAGGTTTAATATGCTTAGTATGTTTAACTTGTACAAAAGATGATGAACGTTCATTTAACCTTGTGCAGGGCTTGGTTGTAGGAGAATAACAGTATAGATGTGTTTCTGCTAGTACAGCAGGCACGAGCATAAGGTGCAGCATGTGGAAACTGCAAGTAAATATTTAGAGCAGAGAAACTGCATTTCTCTTAATGCTTAACAGGACAGAACGACTATAGGAGTTGCAAGCTCCTTTTTATCTTTCAAACTCTGTCATTAGTCACCAAGGGGGCAGGGGAGCTGGGGATTATGGGTACATTCTTTCAGCTTTTTTTTTTTTTTAAATGAGGACTTGCTGATTTTTTATTTTTTTTTTAAAAAAAAAGTTGTATCCCAAGAAGTTAACACAGGAATAATTGCTGCATGTAATTATTTGGCCGATTTTGGAGTAGGTAATTTGTGAATGATTTTCTGGGCTGAAAATATTACTACTGTATTTAGAGTGGGAACAGATCTAAACTTGAAAATTCAGAATTGTAGAGGCCCTAAATACATGTTGCCCCCTTGTGACTGAGTCTGACATTACTCATTTTGTTATTCTTTGCCTGTTATCAAGAGCTTTTGGAGGGTAACAGGAAATTCAAAATCATTCCAAAACTTTCCTAGCTATCCCTTACCCTTCTGCAAAGGAGGGGGGTAAAAGGGTTAAAGAGCCTGGCTGTTTCACCTGGTCGTTAGTTCTGTCTAGTCAGCTGTTTTCCAGAGTTCTTAATTGCCCCATAGTCTAAGCAATTCTTAGATCATAAATGGGAAATTTGCTTAGCTCTTACAGCTCTTTTGTCAGTGCTGGGGGTGGGGAGTGGGGGTGGTGTCATTATATGCCCTCACAGTCCAGAATGACAGAGAATACATTGGGTATATTAATTTCTCTTGCCCCACTTTGGGTATGCCTCTTTCCACTTAACTCCTTTGAACTAATGCTCTTAGCTGTAAGATTTATATTGTGAAATTTCTGATAACTTAAATGCAAGTAATTTGAAAATCTTTAATCAGTTACTGTGTTGCTGCTGATGGGCAGTAAGAATCTGAAGGGGACAACCAAAGGTGGTATTTTCTAAAATTATTTTGTTTTGACTCCCCAGAGTGAACGATTGCAATCTGACCTGATTGTGTGTATAGTCGTTGGTGTACTCTATTTTGCAATTCATGTCAGTACAGTATTTACAGTTTTACAGGTAAGGTGTTCCATCATGTCTGCCACTTGTCTTCTATATACAAAGGCTCTAAAGTGATGTATCGTTTATTCTGGCAGTGCAGCAGGTCTCCTGACTAGTTTTAGATGGTCTTTAAATATATAGCGTGACAAATACGTGACCAAACATATCAACATTTCAGTTTTATGTGCTCAAACACTCTTCTTCCTCTGCTTTTTCCTAGTTTCTTCTTAGATTTTTGATTTTTATTATAGTCTTTGACACAAAACGCCCTCTTTTTCTTCATCTGTCTCAGTTAAAGATCGCTTTGGAGCAAGAAAAAATTAAACTTTTTGTAGGGGGGGGAAAAAGTTTAAAAGGTTTGATTCTTAAAGACTGAGGGGCTGAACCTTGACTCAGCAATTGGGTGCTAGCATGGCTGTTTGTAGACTGTAGTATAGGGGAGTTCCCCTTTACTGGAATGCTTATTTACAGAACTTCAAAGAGCCTTTGAGTTTCAAGTTTTTTACTTATTCGTCTAGCTAATATTACTGCTTTGGATGCTTTTAATGTGCATATATGACTCCTCCTTGATGATTATCACATGGGACCAGATCCAGTGCTTGAATTTGTTTAAGTAAAGGCATTTGCCTAAAGAGTTGCACTTACTCAATTTCTTATTTTGGTATTTCTGTAATGGATCCATTTGTTGGCTTAGGAACAACCTTATGTCAGGCAAATGAAAGTTTCTTGGATGTATTTTAGGAGGATTTTACCCTCTCGCTGCTGCCTACAGTTAAAGTGAGAAACTAATTTTAAAGAGCATATGCATTTAGGTAGCTTCATGTTTTCAGGTAAAGTGTTCTACTTAAGCAGGTGTACTAATTTTTTCTAAGAAAAATACCTATTCTGTTGTATGGCTGGACTTCAGCACTCTTCCCAACTATTACTTTCATGTTTGAGAAACTTGGCTATGTACTCTTCACCAGTTGTATAGTTCAATAGGCTTAGGCTTCACAGAATTTCTCTATCAAGACCTTATAACAAGGTAATGGAATCCTAACTTTGCTATAACATATGTAGAAACTTAAAATTATAATATGTAGACAGTGTTAGTGAAATCAAGTCTTCGCACCATGTTAATATAGTAGTATTTTGTGACTTCTATGAAAGAGTTTGGTCTTGGTGGGAGGCTTCTTATTGACCTTCTTCTCAAGAGAATATAAGATCAGTGATTTTTTTTCCTTTTTTTCCTAATGCTTATACCTTCTTTTATCCGGCAGATTAAAATGTAAATTGGGTTCAGCCTCTAGAGGATAGCGGCTTTATCACTTATAAAATGAAGTGCAGGAAGATTGGTGTACTGTTTTTACTTTAAAATACTTCTCAACTTAGCAAAAATTTGTTAGAAATAAGTGGTTTATTTTCTCACAAACATTTCTTTGATCTTAAAGTTGATAGTACATCTTCTTTTGAAGAAATACATTTCCCAACTTAGAATTATAGGGGCACCTGTGTAGGTGTTGGAAAAGGTATTGTGTTATTAGTGTATGGTTTTGTTTATAAAACATGAACCTTAATATCTTTAATTCTTCTTTTTAGCCTATTTTAAGTTATGTTCTCTATGCATTGGTGGGTACGGTAGGCTTTGTGACCCATTATGTTCTGCCTCAACTCCGAAAGCAACTTCCTTGGCATTGCTTTTCTCACCCGCTGCTGAAAACCAAGGAATACTATCAGTTTGAAGTCCGCAGTAAGTATCGTTTGTGACACTCTTTTGAACTTGCTGTAGTTGCTGACCAACCTGTATTACATATTGATACACTTAATCTCTTTTTTTTATTATTCTCACACTGGAGTACTTAACAACATCTAGTCTAGAAATGTCTTAGTTTCTCAGTTCCTCATGCTTTGGTTCCGTGGCATTTTATGTGTCTCTTAACTTATGATAATAAGATATTACATGTGCTAACACTATCTCAGAGCAGTTCCATTAAAGCACAGTCTTCAAAATCTTAAGTTGCAACGTTTGTGCTAATGATTGCCTTAATAATTTTTTTATAAAGGTAAAGTGAGTTTCACATGGCATTTCTTCAAGGTAGTAAGTTTTCAAATGTTTTAGAGGATTAGGTATGGTGAATACTGTCAGAGTTTTCATCTTGGCATGGATTTGATTCTTAATGGTATTGTTGACATGTTTAACAAGAGAAAGTAATGCAAGTGGCCTTGTAATGGAAAAACACACTAAGAGACCAATCTTGGTAGCTGATCTGTATAGACATGCACTTGCATCTTATGTTAAAGTCTACATTTCCATGAAATCTTTCCCTGGAAACTGCAGAAAATAGGAAGTTAGTTATACCGCTGATCAGTTTTCTGTTATGGAAAACATGGTGGTAGATTGTGGGGTCTCCACTGTTGGAACATTTTTATTGTTAACAGCAGACTTAAGAAATTTGTATCAAAAATTACTTAAACTACTGAAGCTATTTTTTTTTTTCTCTTCGGTTAGTTTTCAAGGTAAGACAGTAACGAAAAGAAAGTGACCATTCTGTTGCTTTCAGGAGCAGAGAATTCCCAGAATTGATTCACAAACTTCCTACCTTTGTAGCAGCTATGCAGTGTGGTCTTCTCACTGATGTCTAAATTGTGGGCTTTTTTTCAGTGATTGGGTGTAAAGATGGATAAATATGAATAGTACGTGTAATATGATGCCAGTTGAAGGAAGAAGTAAAAAGTGCAGTTATGTGCCTTAGATTTTTAATCTGCAGAAATACAGAAACTGCAGTTGATGCCCTTTTGCTCATACCTGACTTCGGTGTTTCCATATATAGTGGTCTTTTTGGGAAAGATGAAAGTCATATCCAGTAATGTTAAATATTAAGTTTGTAGCATCTCCCAGTTTGGTCCCTGTAATGTAAAGAGAATTCATGCCATGTCAATGATTAATTGTCCTTATGGCTTCTGTTGTAGAAAAGGAACTTCAGTTTCTGCTGGGGCTCCTTTAGGCATGTGCAGTCATTCCATAGCAATGAAGAGGTGTGGGCCTTTTTCTAGCCTCTTTTGAGTGTACCTTTAACTCTTTATGTATGCAGCAATGTTTAACATAACTTCTGCTGTAAGTCCTTCCAGCCTATATTAGTACTGCTTTGTAAGATAAATTTTCTCATTATCTTCATTTGCATTAATTTCAAAAATAACCATCCTGTTATATACTGTGCAATTATTGTAGAAGTTTAAAAGAAGTTCTTAAGTCTGACACTTATGTTGGCAGGTTACATATGCTCTTCTATATTGTAGAATCATAAACCAGAAATGTTGTGGTTTGAATATGGTTGGAAAACATCCTTTTGCATGAGATAAAAGTGTGTAATGTCACACAGCTTCATCAGTATCAATGTTGAAATTATTGAAGAGGTGGCAGCCCAGTTTGTTTCCTGCCATGTGCAGCAAGCAAGTAGCTTGCAAGCTGTTATAGTGTAATACACTTTGTAGAGATGTGTAACAGTGCAAAAACTCTACCGGGGCTACTGACCAGAGCATAGAAGGAGCTTCTCTTTATTTTGGTTAATAAAACTATGAAATTCCATGTCACGATTTAACCCCAGCCAGCAACTAGGACCACATGGCTGCTCACTTATTCTTTCCCCCTACCTGGTGGGGTGGGGGTGAGAATCAGAAGAGTAAAAGTGAGAAAACTCATGGGTTGCAGTAAACACAGTTCAATAGGTAGAGTGAGAGCTGCACACGCAAGTAAAGCAAAACAAGGAATTCATTCACTGCTCCCCATTGGCAGGCGGGTGTTCAGCCGTCTGCAGGAAGGCAGGGCTCCATCACATGTAATGATTACTTGGAAAGACAAAACCCCATAACTCCGAATATTGTTGTCCCCCCTTCCTTATTCCCCCAGCTATATGTACTGAGCGTGACATCATATGGTGTGGAATGTCCCTTTGGTCACTTGGGGTGGGTTGTCCCAACTGTGCCCCTCCCAGCTTGGTGGGGGCCCCCTGCCTTCTTATTGGCAGGCCAGTACGAGAAGTTAAAAAGTCCTCGACTGCTTAGCAACAACTAAAACATTAGTGTGTTATCAACATCATTCTCATCCTAAATCCAAAATACAGCACTATACCAGCTGCCGGTAAGAAAACTGAGTCTATCCCAGCCAAAACCAGGACACTCAATATGAGAATACAGTTAATGTTTGGCTCCACGAAGTATTGGATCAGTGATCTTTATTCTGTTAGCTGAATTTGATTTGACAGTGCAATCTGATTTCTTCTTTTTAATGTATCTTGATAGATGCTGCACATGTTATGTGGTTTGAGAAACTTCACATTTGGCTCCTTTTTGTAGAGAAGAATGTTATCTATCCACTGATAGTCCTCAATGAGCTTAGTAGCAGCGCTAAGAATATTGCTAGTCCAAAGAAACTGGATACTGAGTAAGTAGAAAAGGTTATCAAGTCATCTGTCTACTGTGGTGTGAAATTAAATAGTGAGTTCTGGCCTCAAAGGAAAGACAGTTAATGCTATTCCCTTAAAACTAAGGCAAGGAATAAATAAAGTTTTTCTTTACTTGAAAGCTCTTACAGAACCAAGTCACCTTGCTGACTTGTACTGAATGGAGTGTTGTTACAGTGTTAAACTAGGAACCCATGTGAAGGTGAAGCATTCAATTCATAACATACACTATAAAGATTGCAGGCTGCAGAATTATCTAGTAGCGTGATATCAGAATTGCCTTGTTGATCTTCAGAGTCTAAAATTTGATTATCTGGACTGCAAGTTCAAGATAGTGCCGATAAGTTCTGGCATTTTGTCACATGTAAGCTTAAGGCTTGTGTAGTGTTCCCTGAGTTGGTGTGCCAGCTTGCAGCTGTTACACAGCTTTCTGCTCTCATCAAGGAGCTCCCCAGGCCTTCCAGCCTCTGAGTATAATTTCTATCCACGTGGTATTGCACACTGCCTCTTAAATTGAGCCTTAGTTATAATTCCTGGAGCAGTGTATCTGACTGTGTCAGCAAAGCAGAGTTCAATAATAGCCCTGCATTTTTTTGCCCTCCAAGAAGAGTGACCAAGTGGCTTTTTTGGGTTTGGAGTTTTACTGATTTAGAACAGAAGTGTTGTAGAGAAAATAACTCTTGAAACAAAATGGAACATGTATTTGGAGGGGTGGGGAGGTTGGATTTTTTTGGGTGTGGGTTTGTTTGGGTTTTTTTTTTAAAGTTTAATGCTCCCTGGATCTAGTAAGTTCTTGCTTCTGGGTTCATTACTCTTGTCTCTACAAGACCTTTGGGAAGAATATTGCCACTATATTACTTTAATGTTATTTTTATAACCTTTTAATCTGTCAGTTACTATCTCTGAAAAAGATGATCACTGTAAGTTTATCATTAAGTCATGGTTCCCCCAATATAAGCTGGAGCAGTATAGTCATGCAGGAAATAGTGATAATTCAGTGTTCATTAACATTCTCTTGCTGACTAATCTAGAGTACTTCTAGCATTTTTGTATTTCAACATCCATAACCTAAATAAAGATCAGGTTTCTGTTCAGACTACGAGGATATTTCACCTCTGATTTTTTTTTTTAGTGAGACTTAAAAATAATGCTAATCCTTGAACATTGATTGGCTTGAGAATACTGATAGGAAGAATTGGATAGTAACCTTTAAAAAAAATAAAGATTAAGTTGTCTTTACAAAAAACCCAAAAGAACAAACCAATAACCCCTGCCCGCCACACCCCGCCCAACTCCAAAAGCAAACCCAAATCTAGACCTTGAGTTTGAAGAGACTGGCATTGCATGGCAGCAACGATTTAGGCAGTCTTTAAACCCCTTTCAGACAGCAGAAACTAACTGTTTTGTATGAATTTCTTATACAGGTTGGGTGCTTTAATGATCACAATAGCTGGCTTGAAGTTACTGCGTTCATCATTCAGTAGCCCAACGTGCCAGTATGTCACTGTTATTTTCACAGTGCTCTTCTTTACTTTTGATTACAAAAGTTTTACTGAGACCATGCTGCTAGATCTCTTCTTCATGTCCATACTCTTCAGCAAGGTGAGTTAAACTCTCTATTTCTAGGTGTTTCAGGTCATCCAAAAGGGAAAACTGATAGGTAATCCTCCAGATCACCAGCCCTATTGTTACTATGTAATGTAACTATGTAATCAATATACTATAAGATAGCCAAGACTTCTTTCCAAAGCTTTTACTTTTGCTTGAGAAGGCATATGTAACTTTCTAAACATCTTGTGAGTTTCTGTTAGTAGAACAATGAAGTGCCTGTTATGTTACTTATTATGTCCCTTTTGTAAGTCTGAAAGCTTCTGGTAGACCAGTAAGAACTCTAGGGTGAACAG
Organism: Chionis minor; assembly: GCA_013398295.1. Lineage (NCBI taxonomy): Eukaryota > Metazoa > Chordata > Aves > Charadriiformes > Chionidae > Chionis > Chionis minor. Next base: position 867,909 of record VZSF01004546.1, read on the forward strand.
TAAATTCCTTGCAATATTTGTGTACTGCAAAGTATGTTGATTTTCAGCCGAATCACTAAATTTTTCTTTTTTCTTTTTTTTTTTCCCCCCCTGTAGCTTTGGGAACTCTTTTATAAATTGAGATTTGTATATACCTACATTGCTCCCTGGCAGATCACATGGGGATCTGCCTTCCATGCTTTTGCCCAGCCCTTTGCTGTGCCACGTATCCTTTGAAAATGCACACGTTTTCCTGAAGTCATGTATTTATAACTTCTGAATGTTGCATTGCAATGGATTATATATTGGGGCCTAAATCTACTGAATGAACAGGTTTGTCTAGTGAGTATTTATGGAAAAACTGCATACTTCCTGCCTTGCTACAATACTATGAACTATACAGTAGCAGATAGAGTAGGAATGGAATTCTGAACTAAAAGAAACATGTAGCAGGAGTTATTTCATTCTGAAAATGACACAGCTTTTCTTACGACAGTCATTCCCTTTTTCACTAGAGTCACTAACTATGGTTTTAGTTCTTGAGTATCACAGAAGCTTGAAAAAAAAGTAGTTGTTGCTTCGCTTTCCTTAATTCTGTTATCCTGCAGATTCTGCAATGTTGTTTGTCCAAGCAGCTGTGTCAGCTTTCTTCTCTACTCCACTGAATCCTTTTCTGGGAAGTGCAATATTCATCACTTCATACGCCAGGCCTGTCAAATTCTGGGAAAGAGACTACAAGTAGGTGAAATAAGACTGTTAAAGTTTGTGTCCTTGTTTTTTAATAATGTAACTATGGCTAAATGAGTTGGTTGTGTTTTGTTGGTTTTTCTTTCTCCAAGTGCTGCTATTTTTTTCCCAGAGAAAACTAGTTTATAGCACTGAAATTTTCAATGAACTTGTTTCTGAAATACTGTAGCAGCTGTTTTTATACTAGCAACATTTGCTTTAGCTTAAGTAATTTCTACTTAGAGGTATGCCATCCTGGTAATTTTTTTAAACATAAAAATTACAGTATTGTAAAGTGCAGCTTTAATCAGAAAGTGAATTTATGTACAAAAAGGTTTTGGGGGGCAGTTCATAACTGCATTTGCCCTGTGTTCGTTATTGCTCATTTCACAGATCAAACTGGCTAGCCTCAATATAAAATTTCTTAAAGTAAATCTTGCTTGGTCAAGGTGGGATCAGTAGTAAAAGATTCTTTGTGTCGGATTATACCTCCCTGTGTTTTATTTCTCCATAGTCCACTGTTGTTGATGGAGTATCAGACCAGTGAAATGTTAGATAAACAGCATAGGACAAGTTAAGCAGATAGTTCTGGTATTTATAGAGAAATAATTTTTCATTTTAGTGTTTTATTGGTTTTTTTTCCCCTTCTAACACTAGAACACCTTAAATACAGTGTTCCAAATCTTATGTTAGAGAGTTAAGGTTGTAACTTCAGACAATGAAATAATAGCTTTCTGAAAATTGCCCTTTCAGTAAAGCGTACTGGAACGTTAGCTGTGCTGACGGAATTGTTTTTATTTGTCATGTCTAAATGTTTATGATCTAAGAAAACCTAAGAAAATATATACACTTGTATCTAAAGCTAAAGATTATTTTATGGCTACCTCCTGTGGAAAACTTTATTACGTATTGGATCATAATGCTATTATAGGCAGAAAATACTTTTACATAAGAAGAATAGCAAATTTGCATATAAAATTATTTTAAAATAACCTTTTGAAACTATTTTAATGGGAATATTTTTAAACAACGTTTATTCTGTTAGTGGTTTCTTCTCTTAGATTTTTCTTACAGTAATAAATTTTGTTAAGGATGCTTTGTTTTATTTTCAGCACAAAGCGTGTGGATCATTCGAATACAAGATTGGCTTCACAGCTGGATCGAAATCCAGGTAGCTTTCTCAGTCTGGCTTTTTCCTTTTTGATGTTGGTTTTTTGGTGGGGTTTCTCTGGTTGCTTGGGGTTGTTTTCTATGTGGTTTAGTTGTGGGGCTTTTTTGGGTTGTGGTTTGAGTTTTTTTCTGGTTAGTGCTGTTTTTTTCAAATATAAATGGTTCTTACAGGTCACTTCAATTCATGATCAGTTTGCCCTCTGATCTTCTCTAACCCTGCCCAACCATTCTGTTGCTCTATCTACTCTTATTTTTCTCTTCCGTCATCTCTCTCTTGCTTTATTCTTTAGACTCTCCTATAGGTTTTTCTTACTTTTATGTCCGTCTGTTTTAATTGTTATTTATCATAGTAGTATGCGTTAAGCTGTTTTGCTTTTTATTCTTCTTAAGGAATTAGAAGCAGCCAAACATTTGAGGGTGTCTCTGTCATGGTGATGAGACCAGTAAAACAGTCATTACTAAGATTCTTCTGTGCTCATCTGCTTTTGCACTTTATTTTGTGGAATAGATTGATGGGAGATGCATGAGTGGAACAGAAGGACTAATTTTGAAGGTGGAAGACTGATGAAGAAGGGGAAAAAATTTGGTCACAGATACTAAATGTCACTTAACATTCATTTTGAGTAGTTGTCCCTTAAAAAAGGGGGTCTGAGGTGTGGAGAATGACCTTGAAACAATGTTGCTGTTAAGAAAATTGTAGGATTCAATGTGAAGTGATAATTGACCTTCAAGCTTGATGTTTTTCTGCAGATTCAGATAATGACCCAAATCCAATCTTCCTGCAGGTTCAGATGATAATAACCTGAATTCAATCTTCTATGAACATCTAACCCGTTCCCTCCAGCACAGCCTATGTGGAGACTTGTTGTTGGGCCGCTGGGGAAACTATAGTACTGGGGACTGCTTCATCTTAGCCTCTGACTACCTCAATGCACTAGTACACCTTATAGAGATAGGAAATGGCTTGGTCACCTTCCAGCTGAGGGGGCTTGAATTCAGAGGTGAGTGTGTTACACTTCCTTAACTCTCTGTAAAAAGTGGACTTCTGCTTTGGAAACCTAAGTTATTTTCAGTTTAATCCTGTAAATTAAGTCCTTTCAAGATGGGCTGCAGGGTCACTTTATGCCCCTGTCACTTGTGAGGAAAACTAGCTTGCTCTCACAGTGTTGATGCTAAGTCTTTCTATTTCAGTGCAACGTGGCTACCGTAGTTGATTCTTAGAGACACCTAACTAAAATGTGATCCAAGAGTGTTAAATTAAGCTAACCAAATCTTTCGTGCTTTATTGGCAGATAGTTTCCTTGGTGTTACAGAAATATAATTGAAGACCCATTTATAATCCAACCCAATTGAAGGGTTGGATTATAAACACTTTCAAGCACAAGTCAACATTAAAGCAATCATATAAAGTGTTTAAGTCTTTCTTCTTTTCTCTGTTTTCTCCTAAGGAACTTATTGCCAGCAACGAGAAGTAGAGGCCATCACTGAAGGTGTAGAGGAAGATGAAGGTTTTTGTTGCTGTGAACCAGGCCACCTTCCTCACATGCTTTCCTTTAATGCTGCTTTTGGGCAGCGTTGGCTGGCTTGGGAAGTGCTTGTGACAAAGTATGTTCTGGAGGGTTATAGCATCACTGACAACAGTGCCGCTTCCATGCTTCAAGTCTTTGATCTCCGGAAAATTCTTACCACTTACTACGTGAAGGTATGATCCCAATCAGTACAATCCTTGCGGGGAGGTAGGCTGGATTACATCTGGGAACTGTCTTGGGCTTTCATATAAGGCTCATAGAATGTGATACAAATTATAGATATAGGACCACCTTTGTCAAAGGAGGAGAGAGTCTGCTTTACTGATGACTACTTGATACTCTAGTGCATGGGCAGGACAATGACCCTGTAGTCTAGAACAGAGAGGACACTTTCTGGCTGAAGCTGAAGTAGAAACTTGGAAGCTGTTACCCAAACTAAGAGTTGTGTTGTAAATGAAAAGTTAAGTAAATAGTGGGTTTCTCTTGGAGAAAGCCAAGCTGCTTCGGCCTGTAAGTGCTGTCCAACCCATCTTCTTGTGGGTTTTTCTAGTGGGGGAATGCCCTGTCCTGCCTTCTATTTAACATTTGAATTCTTTAGAAATTCAGTATCTAAGCCTGCATGTTAACTAGATAAAAATCCCTATGTATTTGTTTTTCTGCAAAATTACAATAAGAGTCATGTCCCATCCTTTTTTTCTTTTCCTTATTCCTTCAGTGCATGCTTCAGAAATCTTGACAGTCTTTGAAAAATATAGCTGTGTACAAACCTGTATTGTATTTTCTGTGCAAATTTGTTGCATATTTGAGCTAAATAAATACTATTGTGTATTAGTTTTGTTCATTACCAGGAAAATAATGCAAATGAGTTGAAACAATTGAGACTGCTGACTCTTCTTATCGCAATACTGACTCACATTTTTAAACTACTACTGTTTCAGGGAATCATCTATTATGTCACAACATCCCCCAAGCTAGAGGAATGGTTAGCTAATGAGACAATGCAGGAAGGACTGCGGTTGTGCACAGACCGCAATTATGTTGATGTAGACCCAACATTTAACCCAAATATTGATGAGGATTATGACCACCGTCTAGCAGGGATCTCAAGAGAGAGTTTCTGTATGATATATTTGAACTGGATAGAATATTGCTGCTCTCGAAGAGAAAAGGTAAGTATGAACATGTGAGGAAAGCTATTCACTATTCTAGCATGGTGTCATTTTTTTCCTGTTGGTTTGACTTACAGGCTGGTTTAATATTGGTTTATAAAATAAAGATTTGTAATTGAAATATTAATTTATAGTTTACTGGTTTTGATCTTCTGGTCTTGAGATGTCAATTTAAATAAATTCTGTAAGTAGTGTATGATTTAACTTGTTAATTAGCGAATTTTCATTTACCAGTTCAAATGAATCACTTGAATCTTAGTCAGGCATTTATCTGTGTACAAAAGGGTGTGTTTATAGAATTGATGTTTTGTGCTTAGATGCCAGGGTTTACAAATCAACCCTACCTTAAACAAAAAACCACAAAACAGAACCCCCCAAAAAACTAAATATCTTGTGTCAGCTTATAAGACCGACTACTTCTTTCTTAGTGGTCATAATATACCATTCCTTTGGACCACTGAAGTTGTTGGCTTGTGAAAATGATCATCCCATATTCAACCCTTTTCCTCCTCTTCAGTTCCTTCTACCTTTTAAATAGAAACATTTGTATGTTTGTAGAGGACTTCTTAGACTTCTGTTTACCAAAAAATTTGGTATTTGATCTACTCAAAGTAGATCTCTGCCTTTGGTAATAAGCAGGAATTGATTGAGATTAAAGGGACAGGAATAAAATTGGAATTTATGTGTTTAATGAAGGATCTGACACTTCAGATTTCTGTTTTACTTCGGAGGTAAAAGATTAAGTACAAGCCCATTTTAATGAGTGTAAGATTGTAAGCATTCTGCAGTCAAATGACAAATAACAGTGGAAGAAAATTTTCTCTCCAAGTCACCATCTCTTGAAATATTTTGTGTAGGTATTGGAAATCAGGTTTAATCACTTGAATGAATGATATTATCTAGGGGCTTATGTACCCTATACAGCTACTATTGGATTTGAGATGAGGGTGAATTTCCCTCAAAGCTGTAGTCCAGGGATGTTTTCAGTTAACTCAGAATCATGTACTCCTAACGAGTAAGTGAGAATCCACTTAATTCATCAGAAATGTTTTTGTCCTAACCTCATAATTTTGCTAATCAGCAGTTTGCATACAAGATACACGGTATCCATGAAGAACACAGCATGCATCTGTTCAACTTACAGTTTATTTCAAATGCAGTATGTGTTTGTCTGCCTTTACAAGTACTCTATGGACTTGCAAAACTTTCAATAAACAATTCTTATTGAAAGTCTGAGCAAGAGCGACTGGTGTGGTAGGTTCATATGCACTGCTTGAGTTTGTGTACCTTTGTATGTGTTTGGGCCTTCTTACTCTGTCTGGCAGAACGTTTTTTCTATTGCAATTTCTTTACTCCACTCACCTGAATATTCTCTTTTTTCTTTTGTTTTTACAAGCCACTGGATTCAAGTAAAGACTCACCCCTGGTGACATTGTGTTATGGACTTTGTGTTCTGGGGCGGAGAGCATTGGGAACAGCTTCACATCATATGTCTAGGTAATAGAATATTGTTGTAAGCTTCCCTTCCTCAAAATCCCTCTGGGTTCCAAGGTTAGATATTAGATGAATACCTCTTCATAAAAGACATAGATATTTAATATCATATTTCCTTAAAGTGGACAGATATGCTATGTAACCTGTCTTCGTTATAACAGACAGTGAAATGTACCCAAAGAACAGCAAATGAGGGAGAACTAGGATTTTAGCATTCCGTTTTATCAAACTAATGCAAGGTGAGAATTCTGCTGTAGATAAGGACCAGTTATAACTGATGAACAAAACAAGAACTGGTTGAGTTCTAAGATTAAGCTCCATTTCCTGCTCCAAGTATGTGGCCTATATGGAAACAGGGGGAAGAAGAGGACATGAATGAATGAAGAACACACTTATCTTGATGGAGGTTAGATAAGTTTCACAGTTTAGGTGGCTCTGTGGCAAGCAGTTGTGTTTTGTACAAATCTCCTTCAGCTTAAGTTGGTAATTGTATGGCAACCTCTTGCAAACTGACAGCCTCGACTTACTTTAGAAAGCCAATATAAGAGCTGTATGTTTCAGGAAAACACAAGATCATGGTTTAAAAAGAAACACAGTCAGATGTGGAAGCTATTGGTCAGCTGGGTGCTGAGTGTAAAACCTGTTCTACCTCCCTCTCAGGGGCAACTGTTGACTAAATCCTTCTAAGTACCAGCCATTTGCCCCCTACAGGACTTGCAGATATGCATTCACAGGAGTGATTGGAGCATATTTAATTTTTTTACTCTTAAGTATGAGGAAGTTGTGAACATTTTTATTCTGTATTAAAATATGCGTAACTGAAGCTACATATCCTCCTTAACTGGTCCATCGTGGCATAGTATATTCCCTGAAAAGTTTTCTCTTTAAAAATCTTTGAAGTCAGGCATTCCCCACGGTGTTCCTGTTCACTTTAGTTCATGTAAATAGTCTGTTGCATGTATGGTTTATTCATTACCTGTTTAGTGCACATCCTTACTCGTGTCTTATCCTGGAAGCTTTCTTTATAAAGATGAATTGTGTGGCTTTCCGTACAGCTCAGTATTTTCTGCTCATGTCAGTGATGATAATTGTGGATATGTTTGTATTTCTGTTAATATTTGGCTGTTTTCCTAATTTATTTTCCCCGGGCCCACAACAGTAACCTGGAATCCTTCTTGTATGGCCTGCACGCCCTGTTTAAGGGTGACTTCCGTATATCTTCTATTAGAGATGAATGGATCTTTGCTGACATGGAATTGCTGAGGAAAGTAGTGGTTCCTGGAATACGGATGTCACTTAAACTACATCAGGTGAGAGAATACACAGGAAGGTGTGTCCAGTTCTTTTTATTTCTGTGCATTCATTCTTTTAAAAACAAGCAGGTGGGAGAGAGAAAAAAGCAGAAGAGACTAAAAGGGCATGTGATAGAGATGGACAACTGAAAATGAGGGAATATCTTGACTTGTACTTTGTTTTGTGGAAGATGATGTAGAGGAAAAGGGAATGCAGTTTATGCTCAGAGCCTGAAAATTACATCTAATGTTGATCAGAGAATATGTCAAGCCCTGTCTCATATTCATTTAGAGATAATTCCCTTATGAACAGCTGCTCTGATGTTTTTTCCCCTCCTCTTCCCCTCCCAACACTTATGTAATTGGCTTAAAAGGTTATCAAGCTGTTCAAAGCTGCACAGCCCTCTCCTCCAAGGGAGGCTGGTTTTTTGTTTTTTTTTTTTTTGAAGTGTTGTATTAATGGACACTTTGGCATTACTCATTGATCCAGTCAGTAAGGTTTCAGGTGAGAATGAGAAGGTTGCTTTTCAATAAGCTGAAATTGGGGTTAGTCTTTATAGTGAAGTGAGGGTGAAGATGAGCAATCTAAAATTCTGTCCAGTGCATCTATTATTAACTAAGCTCAGCAAGTACAAGAAAGCATGTACTGAGTGATAAGCACTCTGTTAGGAGGGGGAAAAGTGTTGGTATTGTAGAAGAAGAGATTGCTTGAAAATCATAGTAAGGAGGCAAATCTTAGTCACACTTCTAAAATAATAATTAAAGTTTCTTTTTCTTGCCTTATTGCAGAGTATAGAAATCCTCTGAACCTAGCAGTGATTGAATGAACTTGATGTAACACAAACTCCCTGAATGTAGCAGAATCTGTATGTTGGGAGTATGTGTAGCAAAGTAGAATAATTATAAAATCATTGTTGAAACCAGCAGAAGTATTCTGAAGTGTTCTCAGTATATTTGGATTGCTGTGCAGAATAGGCTTGAATTAAGTCAGAGAATGAAAAGTGAGAAAAACACAAATATCTCTAACAAAGTTTTTTCTGAATGTTATTGTATTAATCTATAAAGGGTGATTTTATTCACTTGCAGTGCAATACCATATCAAGGCTTCAGCCAGTGTTGGAAACCTAGATGTTAACCACTATCCTTTTTTAACTGGAAAGTAATGTGACCTAATACTGAATTGAACTTGTAAATTTTGTTTCTATTTGACTGGCGGTAATGTAAGTTGTGTGGTAGTATCTGATGCTGAAATAGCAATCATTTTGTGTAACTTAAAGGAAGCAAACAAAACTAACTTGTTGGAAAAGAGGTAGTCTTTAACAGTGATCTTTAATAGGTATCTGATATTTTTGATGTCTAACTTTGTGTAATGCACTGAGCCTTTCAAGGGTTTGAGGTGTGAAATGTTTGATTTCTATATGCAGTTGCATTTGTAATGTTAATCATATCTTACTGAACGTGTGTACTTGGAAACAGGATCACTTCACTTCTCCAGATGAATATGATGATCCTTCTGTACTATATGAAGCCATAACAACCCATGAAGAAAATCTAGTTATAGCACACGAAGGGGACCCTGCCTGGCGGAGTGCAGTTCTTTCTAATTCTCCCTCCCTCCTTGCTCTGCGTCACGTGATGGATGATGGCACCAATGAATATAAAATCATTATGCTGAATAAGCGGTATCTCAGTTTCAGGGTCATAAAGGTAAGCTTTGTGCACATTCCACAATGTGACAATATGTTGTGGTATATTTTTATAATTATACCAAACTGCTACTTCAACTCAAATCATTACCTTTTTGTTACTGATCTGTCATTGCTAGGGCTGCTTCTTCTCATGTAGTGGAAGTATTTAGTCAGAAAATCAGTTTCTGGCTTAAGATGTCTTATTTCTCATCCCATTCTTAGATTTGCTGTATTCTCACTGTTGCAACCTGCGCCTGTAAGTTCAGCCTTTTAAAGAAGTGAATATGAATGTTTGCAGTTCTGCAATGCAATATTACATACGCTTGTGAAGGCCTACATCTAGCAAAGCAGTCACACACACTGTCATTGTCTCACTTTCTGACTCAGCCTTTCTACTTGGCTTTTGCAGGTGAATAAGGAGTGTGTGCGTGGCCTGTGGGCAGGACAACAGCAGGAGCTTGTCTTCTTGCGTAATCGTAATCCAGAAAGAGGAAGTATCCAAAATGCAAAACAAGCTCTGAGGAACATGATCAACTCCTCTTGTGACCAGCCAATTGGGTACCCGATCTACGTCTCGCCTTTGACTACTTCCTATTCAGATAGTCATGAGCAGCTCAAGGAGATCCTTGGGGGAGCTATCAGCTTAGGAAACATCAGAAACTTCATAGTGTCTACATGGCATAGGTAAGCTGAGGAAATGAGTTGAAATTAGTATGTGTTCACGCTCTCATATTCCATTAAGTAGTCTCATACATGCCCAACACAGCATAACTTACCATATTCAGTCACATAAAAATAAATAAGCCTTGACTTTTATTTCAGGCACATCTGTAGCATATGGCAACTGCTTTGGTACAGGATTAATCTTCAAAGCATATAAGTAATACGCCGCAGACTATGTAAATGAGAGCTCAGAAAAAAAACCAGGACAAAGTCTAGATGCAAGAACTACAACTTCAGTTCTAATGTCAGGTTTGATAATGAGACACAATGCAATTTCTGTATTTTTTTTTTTGGTACCGTCACTTTGCAGTCTCTAATACCACCTTTACAGAATCAGGACTGTTTGGTAGGGCTCCTGTCTGGTGAATATTCAGCATGGAGGCGCCAATATAAATGTTTTTAGGGTACGCTCATACATAGTAACATAAGCTTTAGCTGTTGTTCAGAATTTCAGAGTGCTTTTAAATACCTGCATGTCAGAGCCAGAACAAGTAACTGGAGTGATAATATAATCCTTCCACATGACCTCTCGGTAACCCAGGCAAACTCTTGCGGTGCTGTGTTATATGGGCCACGAGAACTTTCACTGCACTTCTGGCCCCTTATGACTGTAGCTCCAAAAGCAGCAGTGGCAGCTGTGTGTAGCATTTGGAAATGTGTTTCCCAGTTCTTACCAGTTCTGGGAGCTGGTGCCATAGCCGGAAGAGTCCTGTAACTGTTTTAACAGTCACACTTACACTTGGACATCTGCAGCACATTAAAATGGAATGTGCTGCTTCACCCCAGAATTTGCCACACTTCCTGCAGTCTGTGGTGTTTGTCTTCTGTCACAATCTGCTCATCGGACACGTGGATAAAATAACAGGTGAAAGTATGATACAGAACAGTATTTGGATCTAAGCTGTGTGTGCTTCAGGATTATGGACCCCAGGGGCAAATAAAATTGGAAAGGAGTGCTCAGTGTATTTGAGTGCAACGGAAAGAAAAAAATACAATAAAAAATAGGAATTGAAGGGAGGAGGAATGTGCAGTGGTTTTTGTGTCCATCTGAAGTTTATTAAGACAGACAGACTGGTGAAAAGTCTGTATGGTTATGTACACTGGAGAATGTTGGGTAATCTACTATCGGAATGTTCAAAATTCACATGAGAATTTATGATTTAAATAATTGCAATATGTGCTTCAAACAACTGTGAGTACATTACTGAAGGTAACAAGAAACCAAATACATTAAAAAAAACCCAAAACAAAACAACAAACCAATAACCATTATTTTCCAGCTCATTTGAATAGATAAACATTTTTGCAGTATAAGAATACACATATGACGGTGTTAAGGACCATAAATTTTACTAAACCAGGATGTTCTACCAGCATTTGATGTTTAGGATTTTATCACTTACTGCACTTCAGAGATGGCTTGATTTTTCAAAAGTTATTTTATCTGAGCCATTTGCCTTATCATAAATAACTGTTACTTGAGTAGCTGTCATGAGGAAAATTACAATCTCCTAGAAAGTAGTGGTTATATTTGCAAAGCATATTCTGAGAAAATAAAGTCAGGTTTTATCTGATTCTAGGGAATGCTGTGTATTGTGCTGATTTAAAGCCTTTTGCTTGTCATCAGAAGTCACTTCTTAGAATCCTGATGATTAGGAGGCCTGACTTAATGTGTCAATTGCATTGTTTGCAGACTAAGGAAAGGCTGTGGAGCTGGCTGCAATAGCGGTGGAAATATTGAAGATTCAGATGCTGGAGGTGGAGCTTCTTGCACAAGTAACAATGCAACTATCAATGAGTCACAGAGCAGCATGTCGCAAGGAGGAGGGAATGCAACTACAGGGCAGGGACCTGGAGCAGTACAGCACCCTCCTGTTGCAGCTCATTCCACAACCCTTCCTGCGGCTCATCCACCAACTCATCCATCCACTCTGGGTAAAGTTAAAATAAAACAAAGCATCAGTTTTATACAAGTACAATCCTATTGCTGGAACTGGCCTTTCAGCTCTTTGGATCAGGCCTAAGTTAAAAGCGAAAAACAAACAAAAGAGACTTGATTACGTAGTATTAACACCTGCTGGATTCACCTCAAACTACAGTGCTGTTTTATGCAATGCAATGTTCCCAAACAGATTTGAGCAATAGGAGCGTAGTTGTGCTGGCAAAATAGATTAAATAACTTTTTATAACATGTCTCTACAGATTAGATCACTTCTGTAGTGTTATCTGAAAATGCTAAACTTGCAATTTTTTGTGGATGTCTTTATATTTCTTATTTATACAGCAGAATGGATTGTCTAACATTTTAGCTGAATCCTATCCAGGAGTCCATAGCGATCTGTAGTTAGAGAAGTGATAAACAGTAAAGCTGAGAAAAAGCTTTCCAAACACTGCCTTTACTCACAAAGCACATAAAAGCGTAGGTAGTTGAATGAACTTTTTTTTTTCACAACATAATTAGGTCTATCAACTGTGGAGAGGTATCTACAACTACTTAGTATAAGAAAAGCAGTGACACCAATGCTCATAAACTGCAATTCCTGTTTTTTCACTTTAAGTGTATTAATTTTTTCTGAACTAGTTTAAAAACAGCTTTTGCGCTAACAATTTTTTTTACTCAATCTTTGAACATCCAGTCAAGCATATTGAGCAAGGATATTTAGTATTTTGAAACATGGACATCTCTACCTGTCTTAATGCCTTAAGTATGGGAAACTTAAGTGTTACTATTAAGAAAAAATTGTTAATGCGGGAAGAGCAAGGCTGAAGCATTTTCAAGCTATTTGTCTTGTAGGGGTGGTGAATTGAACAGAATATGAAATTCCAAGATAAGCCAAATGAAATGTATTCAAATGCTCTGCTATATGAAATGCAAGGGAGATCTTCTGCAATGCAGCTGTTTCAGATGATGTTGATTAGACCCATCAGTTTTGTATCTTAAGTGCTAAAGCATTTGTGTGTTAGCAATCTAATGTGTGTGGGAGGCTTTATCAAACTCCTGATTCTGTATCTTTTACTTTTAGGCACCAGTCACAGCTCTCACTCTGTGCAGTCGAGCCTTGTCAGACATTCCCCTGCCCGTGCCTCAGTAGCTAGCCATTCATCCTATTGCTACGGCAGTCGTCATTCATCTCTTCGCACATCCACAACAGGCTTTGTGCCTTGTCGGCGCTCTTCCACCAGTCAGATATCCCTTCGTAACCTCCCATCATCCATCCAGTCCCGCCTGTCTATGGTGAACCAAATGGAACCTACTGGCCAGACTGGGGTCAGCGCGCAGCATGGACTGCCCTCTTCTAGCAGCTCCAGCCAAAGCATCCCAGCCTGTAAACAGCATGCCCTTGTGGGCTTTCTAGGGACAGAAGGAGGGAGTAATGCAACTGAAACTCAGTCAGGTGGCAATGCAAGCCCTGCAAATCAAATGCAAGCCAAAAAGGATGACGTTATTTACAGAATTCAGGTGAATAGTCCAGAAGAACAAGTTAACCTATGCTTCCACGTGCTTTTGTTAGTGTTACCTTGTGTGTTGTTGAAATCGCTACTTCTAAGTACGCAGTCTGGAATGTCTCAGTATACAACTATTATGCAGTTACGTTTGGAGAACTAATATGAGGAAAAGGGTTGCTGGACAACCAGCCTTCCTGCATGCTTAGACATCCCTGTTTACATTACTTGTATGTTTTGCTGTAGTGCAGCTTTGAGAATGTCAGTTCCCCTTCATATGTAGTTTGCCTTTAGCTTTACATGTTGTAATGAATAAATAGCTTCATTTGCAGGGCAGAGAGCAACTAGCTTTTTTCTTTTAATCAAGTAGTTTTTCCACAAAAGTAAGTGTAAAAATATGCACTTTCATTTTCATATGTATTTATTCCTTTTCATATGTATTTATTCTTTGGTTATTGCCACAAGTCTGGGTTTACTGAGCAGCAAATAGTACACCATTGACTAAGTTAATCATGACATCCTTACTCGTTTTGTGAAAATCCAGAAGTTTGTATTCTTGCTCTTCTAGCTTTTATTAGCTCCACATACATGTCTTTGGCAATATATTAGTGGGAAACATCAAGAAGGGTTTTTAATCGGATAGATCATTAAAAAATGTAATTTCGTTGCTGATATCACCTCATTTTAGAGTAGTAAACTGCACCATAGTGGGCAAAGTTTAAAAATTATTTTTGCAGGTCTGTGCTTAGTAGCTTTCCTTTGCAGACAAGGACCCTTTTATGAAACTGCTTAAGTCCTCTGTGTGAGGAGGATACAGGCAAAGTTGGTGTGTGCCCTTGGATAGTGGACATTATGCGGTTCTCTCTGTCCTTAAATAGGAAGAAGTTTTTAGGAGTTTTCTCCTACTGCCCCTCAGGAAAGGCCAGTTTCCTTCAAAACACGGGGTGGGTCTCAACTAACCATGCTAGTAGAGAAATAGTTCTTCAGCCTAACAATAAATTCTCTAAGACCATGTTTCATGAGGTATTCTGGAAGAAGTGAGGAGCCAGTTTTAACAGCTTATTGTCACTTAACTCTTCCCTGCTACTGGACCAGGTGCTGCCAATGCTTATGTTGTGCCAGCCCCTTGGGCCCTGCCATGAGCCAGTGTAATGGAAAGAAGGGGTGGGAAAGGGAACCAGAGCTGCAGCTTCAGACAGCAATGAACTGGTATATTGTCAGCTGTGCCTGAAACCGCAGCCTAATTTCCAAATTCTGTGCTGCTCAGGCTTTTTCCTAGCCTGGAGCTTGAGTTTCCAACATCGAAATTGGTCAGAAATCAATTTCTGTGGGTTAAAGACAGTTCTCTGGAAGTATGCAAGAGGTTACAATTTATCTGTTTCTTTTAAATTTTGGCTGAACTAACAGTCAAAACTCAATTCCTACTTATAGTTAATGGATCCCAGTCAAGTACTGGAAGGGATCAACGTGTCAAAAAGGAAAGAGCTGCAGTGGCCAGATGAGGTGATACGGCTAAAAGCTGGAAGAAACAGCTGGAAAGACTGGAGTCCTCAGGAAGGCATGGAAGGCCATGTAAGTTTCGCTTAGAAGTTGACAAGCTAATTTTTAAAAAAGGCTTGACTCTATGGCAGTCTGCCTAGATGTCAAGGCCAAAGATACATGCAGTAAGTTGGATCAGCAGCTGTCCTCCAAGTCACTGTTGCTGGAAGAGCACGTCTAGAATCTTAATTTGAAGCAGAGGGATATTTCTGCAACCTTAGCCAAAAGATGCAGAATGATGATTTAAATGTTGTCAACCACCTCTCCTTCCTTGCCTTCTTCCAGCTCTTGTCATGAACTCTCAGGCATTGCGCTCATTCATCCAACTTTCATTTTCCTTTCCTTAACTGTCAATCCTTGAGCAAATACAGGTCAGTTTACTGAGTCCTTAATAGAATGGTTAACAGTATTTGTTATTTTTAAATTATTCAGATGGAAATAGAGCCGAGTAAGATTGTCTTTAGATGTTTCTTTATTATATAATAGGTATCTGATAGGTGTTTCCTTTAAGAAGGAAATCTGCTGTATCTATAAGTTGCAAAAACCTATGACTTGAAACTCCATTTCCCTTTTCCCTAGGGGTGCTGTATCTGCATTTTATAAAAATTCACTGCATTAGTTAGAGAACTTATCTCTGAATTTAGGCTTTCTTTAGGAGGGAAAAAACCGCCCAAAACAGCTCTTTGAAGCTTTTTGGTTTTCACTGAGGCATACTTTTTTTCTTTAAGACCTTTTGTGTCTATAAAGATGCTCCAGTGAGTATTCTTTCAGTGATAAATAGTAAAAGGGAGGAGTCACTGACACTGTGTCTCCATTGGTTCATCAATACAACTGTATTTTCATTTGGAATGTGTCCATTCTGGCAATTTGTAAGAAGTTGCTTTAGCTGCTTACCTCAAGGCATTACCTGGAGGCGTTATTTATATATTGGATTCAGGGATGGATTTTTTCCTGTCTCAAAGTCCACATCACTGTGGATATATGTGCAAACTTCAGGTAAGAAATGGTAATATGCTGATAACACAGTGTATGCCAAATCTACCTGTTATACGTATGTGAAGGAAGGGCCCTTGAAATAAATTCCTTCCACGAATAATTGTATCGTAGTTGACAGTCTGCTCTTAAGATAGTAGAGTTACCTTCTAGGTAACACTTAGGAACAGAATGTTGTAAATATTCACAGTTATGTTGGGTTTAGGCATTACACTTTTGGATTTTCCTTGTTAGGTATTGCAGATCAAGAATGTCATAAAGATGGTGAATGTAAAGGGTTCTATCAAAACATGTCCTGTTGACTGGTATCATGGGACAGGTTTTTTCAGGAGCTTGTGAGTGTTTTGCAAATTGCAGCATGCTGACATATGCAGTGATTGATGTTACAGAAAGATTAAAACAAGAGGATTTGAAGGTCAGAGTAAGCTACCGTTCTGAATGCTTCTCTCATCTATTTTTAGTGCAGCATGCTGGCAGGGTTTTTTAGAAGAGCATCTTTTAACCGAAGAAGAAAGGGGAAAGCACTGCATTATCCTATGTGTGATTAGGAGGAGAGGATTTAACTTGATGACATAGTTTCCGCTGCCTGCTTCAGCTGCCTGTGGTTAAACATACTAGTATGAGTAAAGTCACTATGTCTTAGGACAGTTTTCCCTTTCTGATCCTGTGGTTGTTGTTCTTTCTGGAAACAGGCAGAAATTATTCCTACCTGCTGAAATGTTGCTCATCAAGCAGTGTACCAGCCAAAGCCTTATGTCAGTGTTCTTGGTATAAAGTTCAGTACTCTGTTGTTTAAAACTTTTCTACTACGTAAAAAAAGGCAGTTTTCCTAACTTTGCATTTTATTTTGCTGAGTATACAGTACAGTCTGTCTAATACACAAAGACATTATAGGGTTTCTTCAAGGAAGTGAAATGTAGCAATCCTCTTTGTATTGTGGCTACTTTTCCCACAACTTTGAGATTAAGGTATGCTGTGCATTATCTTTCTATGATACCTGACACTGGCATGCAGAAGAACCCTTTTCCACCTAAGAGATTCTTACCACCTTTTGACTATCTAGTGACATCATTTTGCATGTCATCAGTCACTTATGGGCATCAAATACCATCTCTTCCATCATGATTGGCATGTAAGACTGAGTGTGGGGGTGATGGTTGCAGTGAGTTATAATCTGTGTACAACTTTTACATATACACAGTTTTAAGGAGCCATGATACTGATGCCCTTGGAGTAAGCCCTTGGCTATCTCAAAGGCACCAGTTTTAAGTTGGACAGTAAGGATGTGTTACTCGGACTTCATTGGGAAATGTTTTGTGTGTCTGGGGATAGAATATTCCTGGCCTCAGTCCATATAGCAGCATAAAAAGTTTATTTGAGCAGACCTTGTTGAAGTCCAACTTGAACAAACAGCTTGACTATCATGCTGTTGCATTGAACAGAGAGAAGCTAAAGATGCCATGCATCCTTGGCTGAAACACTCCCCCTGTGGATGCAGTGTAGATCTCATGCAGTGGACAAAGCTGAATTTCCTTCACCCACTGTTAGAGAAATTGGCAGCTGTCAGCTGGGTATAGTGAGGCTTAAGGGAGTCTCTTGGATTTGTTCTTGGAAGATGTAGATTACTTGTGGTTTTCTGTCCTTTTTCCCCCCACCTGTATCTTTAGAACTTCTGAAAACTGTACTGTCCTGAATTTTGTAAAAATTAATTTTATTTGATGACCTTGTCTTGAGTTTAGGGTTCTTTTCCCACAGCTGGCCAACTTGAGATAATTCTATTTCTATGGAGCTGGCAATACTTAAAACCATGTTTGAGCATCCTTATGGCTCCTTTGGGGCACACGGAAGTTAAGGGTGTTTTTTGTGGAGGCAGCTGAGCAGAGACATACAAGGGCCTGTATGGAAAAGGGACCTTCTAGTGGTCATTATCTGGCAGGATCCTTGGAAAGCAGTAGGTCAGAGGACCTGAACTCTATAGACCAAGGGAGTATGGGACAGTACTTTGTCGCACTGTTTCTGAAACCCTTCCTTTTTGAAATCTTTTTTAATTTTAAATTATCTTCGAATAATTTAATTTAAAAGGTCAACCTTAAATTCATGTGAGTAGGGAACAAAATTAGGGCAAGGCATTTTACTTAGAGGAGACAGTAGTTTACACGTGATTCCCAATAAACAGCAGTTCTGCACTATTATGCGCTGCACAGCACAGGTGTTTTAAGACTATTAAGCTAGAGCATCACAATATCCTAAAACTGTACGCGTACACTTTTTTCAATTGTTACTCACTCTGCATGAACTGTTTGGCTTTGATTTGGGTCAAGTTGTTTGTTCCTGCTGAAATTCAAATGAAAGGCTGGCTGTTCTCAGGTAAGCTGCAGACCTCCAGCAAGACTTCAGTGAAGTCTAGCACTTACATTATTGCTCCTTTTGCCCTGTAAGGGTCTCGAATTATCAGCCACAACTTTTGATATGGCAGCTCTCCCTGTGGAACTTATGTTCTGTTATACTTTTCCCCCCCCAGGTGATTCACCGCTGGGTGCCTTGCAGCAGAGATCCAAGTAGTCGGTCCCATATAGATAAAACTATCCTGCTGGTTCAAATCGAAGATAAATATGTTGCTGTTGTTGAAACTGGAGTCCTTGAACTTGGGGCTGAAGTCTAAATCTCTTTGAGACTGAAACTTCCCCTTCTCCAACGGTTCAGAAGAGAGAAGGGTCCAGAAGAAGCAGCTCCTGGGACATGAAACTTTGGTCCGGTTTTAGGAAAGGACTTGAAACACAGATTTGTCTAAGTCCCTTTCCCCCAAATAAACAAGTGTAAGAAATTTTTTTAAGTTGTTAGCTGCTGAAGAAACATTTGCATGAAGGATAGATTTGTTGAGACATATCTTTTTGTTTATAAATTTTGTTTCTGCATTGCGTAATGCTTTAAATCAACAAACTTTTCAGTTCTAAGATCAGAGCACCTCATATTTTTCTAATTGTTTTGCCAAAAATTGCCATGTCTTGTCACAGAATGCGTGGAATTCATCCACCTTAAAAGAAATTGACTTACGAACCTTCAGTTTGGTGAAACAGTGTAAGGGTTTCAGGTGTGGCAAGAAGAGACTGAACAGATGTATAGATTCTTATTCCTTATGAGCTAAACATTAATGAGAACTGCACTAATTTTTTACAGCAATGCACTAAAAACAACCCTGAGATTGCTGAGAACATTTATTTATATATATAAATATAAGTATATAAAATACCATTATTTAAATTGCCTTTGGGATTAATCCCCTCCCTCTCCATATACATGTTGATGGTAAGGGCTGTGCCATGGGTTTGGTTCTATGTTCTGTATTTCATACAAGTGCATTTGCTGCATCCTCTTCACAATAAATGGTGAAATAACAAATACGTAGAAAAGCACCTGAGTATCCCTGTACTACATCAGACTCTATTGTGGTGGCAGTGGTACCTCGAATCTGTACAACACATCTAGCTTTAAAGTGGACCCCAATATGCTACCTTTCCTCTGTCCTCCCCTCGCTAGCCATGGCGACTTCACTTCTTTACACCCAGAGCTGGCTATGCCATTTCGTTGGCTCTTCTCTGGTGGAGACAGTTGTTTGAGTTTTGTAGGGGGAGGTGCAGGTCCATGATTACTTCATGGATCCTTGAAGGTTTTTTGATTCCATCCAATTTAAAAAGACGAAACAGCAACAACAAAACCACCCCCCCAAAAAAAACCAAAACAAACCAACAAAAACTTGACTTCAGCTTTTAAAGAGCTTTTATAGAAGGCACAGCCCTCAACTTGTATCACTTTTACCACCTTGCCTTTTCTTTCCCTTTAGTCTTCATTCTTTTCTATGACTTGAATTTTATTTTCTGTGATTATATATTCTATGTAAGTGTAATTTGAGTATTTATAACTGTGAAGTTGAATTATTCATGTGTTACATATCCTAGGTTTTATTGTATTTTTTTAAAAGTGTGTATTCAGGGAAACAAGTAACTCAGAACTATCATGGGAGTGAGAGGGAAACTGGTTTGTTCTTGACTTGCAGTTCCTATGACTCACTTCTCTTAATCCGTAAGAAAAAAAAAAGTACCTGTTGTGATTGTTTCCTGTTTCTGACCTGTAATTATCTAGGACTCTGTGGGGAAACTGCACACAGTCCTAGCTTTTGGGAGCAGCCATCTTCTTCCCAGTCACCTCTGCTTCTTTATCTCTAACATAACCAGAAGAGACTTCTGATATACTACAGGGGTTATTGTAATTATTTCTCTGACATCAGAGAAACCTTGTCCATTATGTACCTAATGTAACAGTAAAATGATATGGGATGAGAAAAAACAAAGGAAGAAACAGCTATCTAAGAAATACTGGTATTCTGACAAGTCATGGTATGCCATCTAGCCATGAAAGGGTAAGTCTGTGCGCCTGGTAGCTAATCAATTCTTGATACCTTTCCTAGTGAATTATATTGGGACCTTGCTTACATCCTTTACTATGCAAACTTGTAATCGAAGTACTGTGCAGCTTACAGTTGCATATTACTATTTGGTTTATGCATATGCAGTCCCGTTTAATCTTGATATAAATGCACAGTTCTGGATCTGCCACCATTGAAATAATTTTGCTGTTCCACGTAATTTATCATATTTGCACAGTTCTGGTTCTGTCACCGTTGAAATAACTTTGCTGTTCCATGTAGTTTATCATACTTGCACATTCTGGTATAGTTGAACTCATCTCCTGCATATCTGAAAACATAGTACAGTAGGATGAACCTTCTTCAGCAGTCTGGTAACGTTGCTGTCAGGAACGAAGGAAATGTGTAAGTTTTGAATTGAAGGTGTTTTAGTTAAGGTTTTACGCTGTGTCCTTCCCTTCAGGTAATTACAGGCTTTCCTGTATCACTAGGAATATTGCTGCATTTTAGAAAGAGGAATTTGTTTGAAAATAGGCACCCACTTGATACTAGTTGCACGGGGCTTTATTTTTCCTGTACTGAAGCCTTGAGGTAAACAAATGACTGAAAAACAAAAGACACAGTTGTGTTTTGGTTTTTTTAAATCTAAAACTTAACTAAAGTTTCAGTATGTTAACACTGGCTATGAACAATCTCTTCCACTCTCCTCAGGGCAAGATAATGACAATGTCCATTGCTGGTCAAGGACATGGTAGGAATTAACGACTTGGTAACATAAAAATTATAGAGAATATGTAACTGCTTGGATTTAAATCAGCAAACAGCAGATGGGAAAAAGAAAGGCTTTTTTTATGGGGCAAAGAGAATTGATGGATCCCTCTATTTTATTTTTTTTTTAGTCTTAAGGCTTTTGATGTGTTACCTTCAGGAGATGGACTTTAACGTGGCCAGTTAACAGGTTAATACCTTCTTTCAGATATTCAGCAAACACCTGTTGTGAAGCCATTCACACATAGTGCTTGTACCTATTCCAGATTTGCTCAGAACAGATTCCACAGAAGCCACCTAGTTGAAATGTCACTCTTCTGTAAGGCTTTGGAAAATTAACTTTTAAGTTCTCCTGCATTCAGAACTCTTTAAGTTTCATATATGATTTTTATGTTGGTTTGTGCAAAGTTTGTATTGGTTTCCACTGTACATGTGACAAAACTTTGTTTTCTTCTAACTCCCCACAGGATAGATCTGTCCATGGAAGTCTCTGTTCCAGATGGAGATAATCTCATCTTTTGTTTTCTTTGGCCTTTTTCTTGATGCATAATACTTTTCTGCTGTTGTGTCTATGGAAAAGATGGGTATTTTCAAATTACTTCTGTCAGTCCAGATTGAGCTCAGCATAGAGCAGATTTTTTTAGTTTTTTTTTTTTAGATCTTTCTAAGCTTTCATGAAAACCTATTATAGATGAGTGCTTTAACTCTGTCCACTTGAATTGTGTGATATTCTCTGGCCATAACAACATTCCAGTTGAGTCCCTTTGTTTTAGCTTACAGGTAGATCCCAATCTATTTTGTTTTGCTCTGATTTCTTTAAAGGTGGTATATCCTGTGTACATACGTAAGGACTTATTGCTCGCTAAAACAAATACTCAGTTACAGAAACATGCTTGAAACCCCCTCTAATCAAATTATGTTCCTTGGTAAAAATGGCTGGTACTTAACTTTTGTAAACATCAAAGTTCACCACCCTGTGAAATCTTTTAAAATGTTCTGATTAAAACAAACAAAATCCTCAAATGTGTATACGATGCCACTGATGACACCTAGACTTCTGTGCCACTTGCACTGCATGGTACTTGTGATGAATTCTGGAGGTCTGTCTCGTGATTCAGTGTTTGTGAAATGATTTCAGCATTGCGGGGAGAGCAATGGGAAAGATGATGAGGATGATTTTTTTTTTACGGTAATTCCATGTGGGTTGAATGATCCTACAGCCATTTTGCCTGGGACATCTGGCATGTTTCTGAGTGGTTATCTCAATTTTCCAGTTGGCTGTGTAGTTCATCACCAGGCATTCCTTACCCCCATATTCACAACCCCTTTGGGAAGTGAAGAACCCTTTTGAGAAGGCTAGATGACCGTTGAGGTGAAAGATGAAGACCTGTGGCACAGGTCCATGCCCTTGGCTGTTTGGAAAGTGGCCATAAAGCTTTGTCTGGACTTGGGCGAGGGGTGGAGAAGAGATGCCTTACAATTGGGTTCAACTTCAGATTGTTTCTCTGGTAATGCACACACCACCATATGACCTAGGAGTGTAGATACAAAGACACTGCTTTAAAGATATTTCTCAGCTACAGAACTCTCCATTCACAAAATGGAGCAGGATAGATTGCATTTCTTACCATCAACAATATTATTCAAATATTATTTCACTTATATTGGGTTTGGGGTTATACCACCACAGGTTTTATGTACTTAATTTTATTAAGGAATTTTATACCTATTATATAGGCATCTATTCTTTTCTTGTCTGGCTTGCTATTTGATAATCTAATGCAGTACATTCAGTGGCGCTGGACTCTTTCAGAAATTATACTGGTAATTACTGGTGCCTTAGTAAAAAAGTGGGTACATAACACCTTGGTGGAAAAGTAAAGCATGTGGCTTGTTTCACCCCAGCATGATACACGTATTTCCAAAAAAGGTGATTAAGATGGCTGCTCCAAAAGATTTTGGGAGTATACATACATCACTTGGTCACAAGCATCTGAATATGAGCAATTTTTATGACTTCTGGTATGTACAGTTTGAATAGATAATCCCCCTACACCTAGTCCGCAACTCTGACAGATGGCGATCAAATATCTGGATATGTTAACTTGTTACACAGACGCCCCCAAAAGGCTTGACGGTAAGCTGCTGGTTAGGAAATGGAGGGAGAGGGGAGTAGGGCGTAAATGAGAAGATGGCTTTGGTTTTTAATGGACAATGAAAAAATATATATATTGCCTCTACCAGCAAACGGATACCTTGCCAGGGATAGGGATATATGTACCTGCGTGTCTGTGAGTGTGTATGTGTCTGCGTGTGTTACTGGAAACAGCCTGTAAATATTGTAGCTGTTTAAAATGGAAAAGGCAGAGAGTTTTTTTGCAACATGTTGCAGCAAAAGGACAGTATTGACAGTGGAGAAACACTGAGAAATAAAAAAACTTTTTTTTCACTTGTTGTCATTTATTGTACTATTACATTCTCTTAAGATGTTATTCTCACGAATTCCCTGTGATGATGATTTTAAGTTCCCTCAAATCACCTTTTAATGAAGGATTCTCTTATTTTCAAATTATTTCTCTTACATAGCTGTAGTAGTATAAAGGAGAGAACCTCAGCTGTTCCTGTTGTACTGACAGCATCATGCCTGTTTTCATGCCTTTATATAAATACAAATTCCACTTGTCTGCTTTTCTACAGTTAAAATGTTTTTCTCTTTATTGAAGTATTTTCTGTATAATAGATTTGCCTTCTCCCTGAATCTTTTTTTTTAAAGCCCAGATCACTGTTGTACTTTTTTTATGCTCAGTAATTTTCTATTTTTCATATTTCCCAGGGAAATATTTTACCTCGTGTGGTTTGGTCAGTGATTTCTAACTTTCTGCTGTCCTTGATTTGATAGCCACGTGCAGCATTGTGTAAAGTCCTGACAGGCGCTACGCTTGCGTGAAGTACTTGTCAATATAGTAGCACTGACTGTATTGTATACTCACCTGCTGTTTCTACGTTGTCTCAAATTCCTTCATGCTAGTACAGAGAGTTTACAGCATCATCTTGTCCCTCTGAGTTAAAAGTGAATTTTTCAAATGTAAAAGTAATGGTGATTTATTAACTGGACAGCTCTGGGTGTTTCAAACTAAAGACTGGATGTTTGCTTTTTTTAAAAATCAAAACACCCATCTCCTGGAACTTGTTTCTGTTTGCCTGAACTAGACAAGGTGACTTGACCAGCCGCTGCCCAAGGCTTTAATTTATGAATGAAAGAGAAGAGCACAAATATAACAAGTGTTAAGAAAAACAAGTCCTTTTTAATAAAAGCTAGTGAGGCTTGTTGAAAAGATCGTAAGGTCTGTAACTGATGTGCTTACAAAAAGCAGCTGAAGTTCCAGCTGTATTTTTTAACAGTGACTATCAGTATTTTTTAACAGTGACTGTCAAAAAAGGACATCAGCAGCACTGTTTTAAGGGTGGCAAAGGAGAAGATGGGTTTATGCTGTCATCCACTGTTTTTTGCTGTCGGTGTCAGCCTACGGACTGCAACAGGTAAAAATTGCGGGGCTGGAGCCCCGGATAGTGGTTGGGGTCTATTTGCCGGTTTAGTTCTGCCTGAGAGGAATCCAATTCATGTGTTCCAAGACCTTGAATCCATGTGAGCCGATGTCCAGGAGCAGGACATACACACCTAGTCTGTGCAAATGTAATGCCTGTCACATGGCTTCCTTGTAATGCCAACGATGATCCTGTGTCGCATTTTTAATCGGCCTTCCCCTGAAAAATAGTTCTTGTGTAGAAAGATGATAATTGGGTTTCAGCAGAACATTGCCATGCTTACTTTTGAGCATCTCTTAAGAGAGTTTTCCCTTTTGGTTGGCTCAGCTTAAATGGATTTTGCTCTGACTCATCAGAAAGTGGCTTGTGTTTTGTTTTGGTGTTTGGTTTGATTTGCTTGTTTTCCCAGATACTAGTGCAGAACAACCTTGTCATATCACAGTGCTGACAGCATACAGCGCCGATGATGCAGGGCACCCAAGTGCTTTTGGTGGAAACTCCGGTTGCTCCAAAAAATGAGCTCTTGTGGTTAAACTGTGTGTGCAAGAGGTCTGGGTTAACTTTTTCCTGGCCGTTCAGCCTTCTGGGCTTTGCTACTTAGACAGAAAGAGCAGCGAGCAATGCTGTGACTGTAAACAAGGGAAAACTTTGGGTGGACGGATGTTTTGGCTGAGCATTTTGGTTCCTTTTCAGCTCCCTTTTCTGCCTTCAGAGTTTCATAACTGAAAAGTCAGGTTATTGTGGGCTGCCTTCCCTCTGTCAAAAAAAGTGTTAAGGGACGAGCTGTGTGAGACGCCAGTCCGGAAAGGGCAGAGTTGCAGAGCAGATAGTTTTTTAGATGGGATTGTGGAGCTCCGGGGGCGGCCGGCAGGTGGCGGCAGGGTCCCGCCGAGCGCCCGGGGCTGCCCGCCAGCCGCTGCCCGGCCCGGCCGCCGCGGGGGGGGGCTCGGCCTCGGCCGCAGCCGGGTGTAAAGCCCCGCTCCGGGCCTGGCCCCGGGCTCTGAACCGGGGGGCGGAGGGTGGTCCGCGCCGGGAGGAGGCGGACGAGCCCGGGGCGGGGCCGGGGCAGCCTGTTCGATGCCCGCCAGCCCCGGCGCTCGCAAACCTCCGCCGGAGAGGACACGGCGGCACACAAACGCCTCTGATTGCAGAGAGCCAGTCTTGAAATCCCACCTGCCTTTCTGCTTGCTCATCTGTTCGAGCCAGCCCGCGGGGGGGGGGGTTTGGTTGGGGGGGCGGGGTTGGGGTTGGGTTTTTTTTTCTCTAGTGATGCCACTTTAATCTCCACCCCCTCCCAAAGCATCCAGATGTTCCTGCTAGGCTAAGCGGCAAAGCTGATAGCAGCGTTCACACGCAATAGGTTAGCGCTGAGCTTCCCAGTTAATCCTGCGTGGGGAGGAGAGGATGCCGCAGTCCTTCCCTGCAGGGCTGGGGGGCTCCGGCCGGAGCGCCTGCGGCAGAAAACGCCTGCGAGCTCATGCCCTTGTGCTGGGGCTGCCGTCTCTCCCATATGTTGTCAGAGAATGGACCCTGCTCTAAAACTATCAGCCTTTCCTCCCTACCTCCAGGTGGGAATGCAGCCTCCACCCCAGCGGCAGGAGCGTGGCAAGGGGCAGGACAGGAAGGAGCAGAGGAACGCTCCCTCCAGCGAGCGCAGAGGCTGGACGCCTCATTTAGGGATCCCACAGCCTGAAATAAGGTACCTGGGACCTTGCTGGGCCACTGCGTATCGATGTCGATGGGCCTCCCGCACCCACCAGTGACAACTGCTGGGGAATTCTCCACGTGGCGTGGGAGCAGTCTCGCCAATGTCCCCACGGCAGCGCAGGCAGCGTTGCCCACCAGTCAGGGCAGGGTGCGTCGCTGCCCCCCGTCCCGCACCTCTGCCCCCCGAGGCTCCGGTGCATGGAGGTGGCTGGGGCTGGCTCCAGACCTGCGTGGATCAGGCACACCCAGAGCCACGGTGGCCCGTGCCCGGCTGCTGTCTGGAAGCCCTTTGCCCCCATCGGCTCTGCTCGCGTCTGTCTCCTTCCCTCTGTGGAGCAGGGCAGGGGTGAAGGAGTTTGATTTGGGGTTTTTCTTTGGCTGTCAGTGATCCGTGGCCAGTGAACAAAATAGAAGAGAGGAGCAAACAGCAAGAAAAAGGAAGACGGATATATTGGGGAAAAGGGCACGTGAGGAAAGAGAAGGACTACCTTCATCTTTTTAGAAGCTGCAAGGGATGAAGTCGGCAGCTTTAATACAGTTTCTCAGCCTCTTTCTGGTCATCCCCCCATGTTTAAATGAACTGGAAGTGAATTCCTCAAAAGTGCAAATTAATATGAACACAAGTCTGATTCAGCTAGCACCAGTCTTGGAAGCTACTGAAGGAGTTACAATAGGTTACTTCCTTCACTGCAATATTTTGTGCGTGTTATGATGCATTATCGTTCTCAGGCAAAGCTGCAGATTAAACCTTGGTTTAAGAGCACAGTGTCCCTGCTCCTTGGAGATGCTGGGAATGAAATGGCTGTTTCCACATGCAGTTTGTGGAATGGTACACTAACTCCTGCAACCCAAACTCGTATCCATACTGCAGCTGCTCAAAATGCTTTTTCAGGCCTGTATCTGTTCCACTGGCACGGCAGCTCTCGGGATGCCTTGGAGAGGTGTACCATGAACCTGCTTGGAGTTCAATAACTCTTTTTCACTCCTGCTGTGGAAAGAAATCCTTGGGAGCTGAGCCTTTATAACTCTCTCCTCCTGCAAGCCTACCTGCTCTGTCTGATGCGGGTGCCAGAAAACACAGGCAGGAGGCTGTCCCCAGTAAGTCAACACTGGGTTTTTTTAGAAAACAATTTCCTCCTTTGTCAGTGGAGCATGCTTTACACATCCCAGCAGTGGCTGCTGTGGAGACAGAGACCGTAACGGCATTCCCCAGCAACAGGCACCATTCCAGCCCTCCTCCTTTTTCACTATGGGAACACGAGGGGTTTGGAGCGCATCGGCTACCCCTCCCCTGCACTGTCGCTGCCGCAGTACAGTAACTTTTTCTCTCTCGTGCGCTTCATATTTACCAGCGCTTTGAGCGATCGGCCCTCGGTGCTCCTTGAGAGAGGAAGCCAATGCCATTCGCAACGCCTCTCCTTGCCGGTGCAATCGCAAGCACCATCCTTCCTGATGTGCGGAGAGCAAAATCCATAGCAGCTCGTCCCCCCGCAGGTTACAAGATGGCACCTCTCTCTGGAAGAACAAGTGCTCTGATACAGTAGGAGCAATTACAAGCTACAACTTCCCATCTTCTTGTCACTCTTGTTTGCTCTCAATGGAGTGGTTTGTTCCGTGCGTACATCATCAGCGAGACTGGGACTGCATCCTCCCCGGGAGCTGGAAAGGAATTAGCCCAACTGGCCCAGCCCCTCCTGGGGTCTCTGTCCCGGCCCCGGCATAGCCCAGCAGTTTGTGTTTCTTGCCTTCTCAGGAACTTTTCTATGAACAGCAGGGACACCTGCTTGCTGCACCCTGGGTTTAATGCTCTTCGCTCACCTCTGTGTAAGGCTTGGAAACCTCTGGGCTATAGCTTCCTGCAGCCATCTTGTCTTTTGTCACTGAATCTGTGAAAATGATCCCTGAAAATGGCTCCTGGCTGTGACCTGGGCGATATGTTTTATGGGTGCCTTACATGAGTTTGTTTTGGTTTTTCTTAAAAACTGTATTTGAAAAATGCCTCTACTTCAAGGTAGGTTATTTTGTTGCTGTGGAGGCAGTAGCCTGGTAAAAGCCCTTGACACACATCCCTGGGTGGCCAGGGCTGTTCACTGCCATCCCTGGAGCCTGGAATGTACCTCTGGCGCTGCAGCCGTACTCCCCCCAGCTCTGCCAAAGCACCCCCTTGGCACTGGTCACCTCCGTGGCAAGCGGCGCCAGCCTGTCGCTGGGCCAGCGGGGTCGAGAGAGGGTGACCTAAACCGCAGTAGGGGCACCAGCACTGATGCATTTACCTGCAGCGGCTGCATGCAGCCTTCTCCCATCCCAACCCGCAGCTGCATACGCTGCGTCCAGCTCCCCCGCTGACCCCTCTGTCTGTGCTGCCCACCACTGGATCCCACCAGCATGCCTGCCAGCACGTTTGCCTCCTGCCAGCTCACAGGGAGCCATGACTGAGGGCTGATTTGCTTTTTCTACCTCCCTTTTTTTTTTTTTCCTGTTTGATATCATGCAGAATGTGTTAGGACCGAGGAAGTCAGCACCTCTGAGATGAGACAGCTCTGACTTCATCTGGAAATGCTACTGCTTGGGTTCTCCAAGTCAAGCGGGCAAACTCTCCAGCCTAGGTAAGGATTAGCTGCTGCCTGGGAGCTTGTGCCTGGATAATAAGTGTGCTGGATGGGTACCTGCATGGGGCAGCATCACACCGTGGTTTGGACTGGAAGAGACCTTCAAGGACCATCTAGTCCAACCCCCCTGCCATGAGCAGGGACATCTTTCATGAGGTCAGGTTGCTCGAAGCCCCATCCAACCTGGCCTTCAACATTTCCGGGGATGTGGCATCCACAACCTCTCTGGGCAACTTGTTCCAGTGCTTCGCCACCCTCAGAGTAAAAAATTCTTTCCTCGTGTCCAACCTAAACCCACCCTCTTTCATTTTAATACTCTTGCTCCCTGACCTGTCACTGCAGGTCCTGGTAAAATATCTGTCTCTGTCTTTCTTATAAGCCCCCTTTATATACTAAAAGGCGAGGTGCCTCGCCCAAGGGGCGATGAAAGCAGATACACTTCTGCCCCGGCCCCACCACTGCCTTGGCTTCCCTGTTGCAGCAGAGGTTGAAGCCTTTGGAGCCCTGCATGTGTTCCGGGGGCATCACCCTGAGCATCCAGCCACTCCCCTCACGCTGTAAAACCTTTCCTGCTGTACAATAATGAATGGAAGTCACCTGTGTAATGAGGAATTGGCTGGGAGCGCGATGCTGGCCAGGATTACAAGCTCAGCTGTAGATGATGTTACCCTGCACGGTGCTCTAACTGGTTTTGACACAATTGGTTTCCATTATGGAAACTGCATTCCCTGAAGGAGAACGGCAGTGGTGCTGGCAGAGCTGGGCTTCGTCTCAGGCACAAAATGTACCACGTAAACATGAATAAATGCCATAGTGAGCCTGGGAGGAAGCGGTGCTTTTTCCACTCCCGTGCCAAGCCCAAGACCACGTGCTTGCCCTTCCCCATGGCCAAGGAGACGTCAGCACCATGGGGAGGTAGGGATGGAGGGGAGCACCCCCTCATCTCTCTCTCCCCTGGCCACCATCACTCCTCTGAGGAGGAGCAGATGGGCTACACCTGAGCTCCCCATCACCCCCCGCCGCCCCTGGTCCCCCAGCACCTGCAGGGGCGAATGCCCCAGAGCTGCCCCCGGGAGGCCTTGGCATGGGGACCACTGGAAAACTGTCAGGGGGCCATGCTCCGGCTGCCAGCTCGTGGTTGAGAGGCATGCCATGACTTCAGTTATTCTCTGTTTTATTAAATATTTAGCAGTGACTGTTCTAGAGATTAGCAGTGAATGATAGGGGGGGAAAAAAAAAACAACAAACCCCAAACCACACAGATGACTTTTATAGTCGGGTTTGGTGTACCAGTACTCCTACGCCTGCGTTTCTCTCCCAACAGGAACCAAATTGCACAGCTTTATGTAACTGGCTGTATAAAGAATGCCTTGAAGGAAGGTGAAAACACTACCCACTCCCCTGCCCTTGCCCCTGGCACCCCCTGCCCACGCCCAGGTGGGTAGGTTGCTCATGCCCTGGCTGCCCCCCCGTCCCATCCCACCCAGCGCTGTTGCTTAAAGATGCTCAAGTGCCACTTGAAGATGCCCGTGTGCCAGCTACGTGCCTGATGTGCACCCAAATGCCTGAGGCACATCGGTCCCCCTCTGCGCCCCAGGAAGCTGCTTCTAGCTGTGGTATATCACTGCCCCAGGTGTTGTCATGGTCGGGGGGTGGGGTAGGGGGATGGGGGAAGGGAAGAGGAGGGGGAGTTTGCATAAACCAGGCAGTGTGTTCAGGCTGAGAGCCGCAGAAGGCATTTGGGCAGTGTGNATATACATGTATAAGGCAGCTTCTGAAATCCCTGCCCTGGGATATCTGTAGCCAAGCAGGCATGACATGAAGATTTAAGCAGAAAGCGTGTGGGGTCGTGTGAGCTGCAATCTCGGAGAAGGTTGTAGCTGCAGCTCAGCGTTCCTGCCTCAGCCCAGCTTGGCTTAAACTGCTTAAAATATGAATTCTGACGCAGCTGGCAGCTGCTGTACCAGGGGTTGAGATGCTGTGGGAGAAGGTGTCTGTGCAGAGGTTAGAGCTTGAGCAGCAAGGCATGGGGGCCTGGACTGCAGTCAAAGCTCTGCTGCTATGGTGACTTTGGGATCATTTTAGTTCTTTCCACCTCCCTTTTCATACTTTCTCATAGGTGAAAACAGTTTTATGCACCTCATGGGAGAGAAGTGTTTTGGGAAGCAATTTCTATATATATATGTCATGCTATAAAGGGGTTTTTTAATACTGATGTAGACGTGAGCTTCAGATTTTCTCATTTTTGGGAGGAGGCAGGGTTTCTGAATCAACTCACTCGACACACAGCTAGAAGCCAGCTGAGGAATCAGCCCAGGTCCTTGTGCACTCCCATGCTCAGGGGCAGTGGAAATCCCAACTCACAGCCTTGAATTCTGTGGTCGTAACCCCTTCCCCTGCAACAGCCGGAGCCACAGCTCTCCGTGGTCAGTGCACTTCGGGGGTCAGGGGAAAAGCCCTTCAGAGTGATAGAAACACGCAATGCACCAGTGGAAGACCAGTTGTCCATGACAGGGCTGGAGGCTAGAAAAACGTTTTCTGGGAGAAACACCTGCCCAGGGGCAGGCGATTTGCTTAGGCTGGTTTCACCATGGGAATTGTATATCTGAGGAACTCTTTGCTCTGGATCTCCTTCCCCGTATCACTGCTTCTCATTTTCCCCTTCATCTCCATTATTGCACCTTCCCATAAGCTAGATTCAGTGCAAAGATCAGGTCCTTTATCAGGTCCTTAGACAATCTGGCCTTTGAGCACTTATCAGAACACGATTATTTGAGGGCATCGGCAGCTGTTCAGATTTCCTGGGCACGGTTATAATATTGTTTAGATCCTTTTTCTTCAAATGTGAAAGTATTGGTAAGGCAGGCTGTGCTGGTAATACAGACTAAAGCCAGTTTATTTCAATAATAGATTCAATGAAATTTCTTCCTATGCAACACGGGAACCTTCCCGAAATCAAACACGAAATGAGTCATTACTCCCTTATAAACCCGCCGCACACGGTCCCCTCTGCCAGCATTAGCTCAGTGCCGTCTCCTCATTATGCCACTTGCAGAGAAATGGCTGTGTGTCTGTCTGCGTCTTTCTCCTTCTCCCCCTGCCCTGCCCCTGGCTTTCCACGGTAATTGCTGTTCTCCTCCATTCCCACAAGTACAGGGAGGTCTACAGGAAATTATATTGCTAATTAAGCTATGGAACAGAGTACAAAAGCTCTAAACTATAAATACTCCATCTGTGTTAAAAACCAATTACATGTATTGTTATTGCTGGTTGGAAGCCAGCACAGCCAAGGAGGGGGGTTAGACAGAAATTTTGGGGGAGCAGGCAGAGCTCTTTCAAAGGGTCTGTGACTGCTGCCCCCCGACCCAAGTCATGGCATCACTGCAGCAAGAAATCAGGATCACAAGCAAAACCCCAATTCCCTCGTTTATACTGCTTTTCTAAATACAAACTGCATCAAATTACAGGTGATGTCCGTGAGATTTTTATATAGTGTCATGCTTAAAGTAGCTTTTTAAGAGCAGCGATGGTGCTAGTGTGGTGATGTGACACAGCCGAAATGCTGCTCCCGGCGGCCGCAGCAGGATCCCCAGCGCAGGCGTGCAGTGCTGCAGGAGCTCACCCCCCCGGCTCCCACCCTACCCCGGGTTCAGACCCCCTGCAGCCCCCGCCCGGGGCCGAACCTGCAGCCAGCCAGTGCCCCCAGCAGCTGCCTGGTGTCCGGCTCGTCCGCATCCATCCCGTGCGGATCCTGCCCGGCCAGCGGGGACCTTTCATAAAGACGGATCCTCGGGCGCCTTGCTGGGTCCCATTTGTGTCACCAAACCACTCACCGGCTGATTGTTCCCCCTGAACACCCTCCTTCTGCCTGACGCTCTGATGCCACGATGTGCCTGGGCAAATCTGCACTTTGTGTCGTCATCCCACTTCCTGCCTGTAAAATCCGGAATTGTGTGCAGAGGTGTTAAACCTGCTTTTTGTTATTTTGTACGGAGGCAAGTGGCTGAAGAGGGAGAGAGGGTGCTGGGAATGCCGGAGCAGCCCTGGTGAGGTTTGTCTTTTGCTGCTGCATCTACAGGCTTTGCCCGGGCTATGAGTTTTTCTCTCCGGCGGAATAATCAAAACTTTTTCCTTTTCAATGGAATTTAAGATTTTCACATTCTTCACGGGCAGGCGATTTAAGAAAAATACCAGATATTCCGAGAGACACAATAAACTTGAGACTCAGCAATGCTGTGTATGCAGAAAAAATATCATTTCTAGGTCATGGAAATAGGTTAATTCAGCACTTACAGGAGCTGAAATCCGGTCCACAGAAGTACTTAGAAAATGCTGCTGGCCACTACATGGGCTTCAGTTCAAAGTTCCGATCCTCAAGACCTGTGCTGAGACGACAAACATGAAGAAGTTCTGGCCCACTAACCAGAGCGACGGGAAATGCTGGCAACGCTCCTTCCCCATAAAATGGTCCAAGCAGCACGAGATCAATTAGCTAAAAGACCCAACTGTTTCTTACGGCAGAGGGGGCTGCGGTGACACACTCTCAAATAAGCTCATGCACAACTGGGCACTACTTTGGTTTGGTACCGAAGTATCATTCTGTTGGATACAGTTTCTTCATCATTAAAAAAATAGGAAGTCTTAATGCTTAAAGCTACGTGTAAAAGGACACATTTCCTGATGGAACCACTTGGAATTAAGGTATTTACAGAAAGAAAGCTGTGATTTTTCTCCTTAACTTTGTCATTCTTGTGCCTTTTGCTACAATGCTGCTTCATTACTCGATTATATGTCGCCTTGGCATATGTTTCTTGCTGGATGTTGTGCAGTGAGCGGATCAGAGGACTGGAACAGCCCACCCTGCCTAGTGAGCAAGGCTGGTGTCCTGCAGAAAAATAATGCTATAATCAGCTTCTGCTGTTATTTGTCTATGCCAAGAAGGCAGATCAAGGTGTTTCAAGCAGGTTTCATCTCACCTCTGTTTCACACCAAAGGGGAATTTGCACCTTGCAGCTGCTCCCATCTAACAGCTCCCAGGCAAGGGCTTCTCCTGCTCCCTATATCTGCTCCCCTGGGACTTGGGGAGGTTGGCTCTGCCAGCTCAGGGAGCAGAGCCAGCTCAGAGGGCTGCCAGGGCTGGTGTCAATGCAGGGAGGAAGAAGTGGGACTTTTCCTTTCCTTGGCAGCAAGCTGTTAGGTCAGCTCAAGCCATAAATAATACCAACCGCCCTCTCTGAGGAAGGTCTTTATCCAGCATGCACATTGCCCCAGGAAAACTGCTCTCAGTTCTTAATTATCTGCCCAAGCTACAACACACAAACTGTCTTCTGCACAAAAAAAAGTCTCTCCCTGCAAAGAGAACTTCCCAGCCTACCACATCCTATCCTGCATGAGAGAACTGTTTGCTCACTGGGTTTCCGTGTGCAGCCCCGGTGCAGCAGGATAAACACACACGAGACCCTGATGAAGAGCAGCCAAATCTGCTCGCCAGGGGGTTGTTTCCCACTGGACACCAGGGAAGGGGCAGCCCCAGAAGGCTTTCAAAACCCGAACCTTTGGAGGAAAACCTGTGACCGTGCTGGATACTGCAGGTTCTGCCTCTTTCCCCAGTTGGGACAGGGATACGTCGTCCCACCCCCTCCCACACACCCCAGGTACCAAGCACCTTTTTTCTGGTGTTGGGTTTTCTGGCCATCCAGAGGGGCTCAGAATGGAGCAGCAGCCACTAGATCTCTGCAGTGAGCGGTGATCCGCAGTCCCTGCAGTAGGCAGTGATCCGCAGTCCCGCAGGATCCCTCTGCAGTCAGTGGAGCAGGGTGCGCAGAGCGGGGTCATCCCCTTTGCCTTCCCACAGGTGTAGGTTACCTGGATCTGTGCCTGCTCAGCCCCACGTGCTTCACTGCCATGACCCTTTAGCACTTCTGGAATATGCCCAATATTGCCTTAGTGCAGTGCTGTAACGTACTTTGTACTTGATGGGTTGTAAATAAGCTTTAACAGAGCTGGATGTAAGAGGCTGGCTGTTCATCTCATAGCAGACTCTGTGCCCAGTGCCCTCACTTTTCTTGTGATTTTTCTCTTTGAGAAGCTCCCAGCTGTGCTGTGGAGGGATGAGCAGGCCCTCGCCTGCCCTACGCATTTCCACTTTGCTAGACCGAGCTTGTGAACTATTTCCCCCCTTTTCTTTGCATAACTCAGAAAAATTATGGTCTCCTATAAAACCAATATATAGGTCAAGGGAGGTGATTCTGCCCCTCTTCTTGTCTCTGGTGAGACCCCACCTGGAATACTGCATCCAGCTCTGGAGCCCCCAACATAAGAAGGACATGGACCTGTTGGAGAGGGTCCAGAGGAGGGACACAAAGATGATCAGAGGGCTCTGATCTCAGAGCACCTCACAGTACCTCTGCTGTGAGGACAGGCTGAGAGAGTTTGGGTTGCTCAGCCTGGAGAAGAGAAGGCTCTGGAGAGACCTTACAGCAGCCTTCCAGTATCTACTGGAATGGAGGATACTACAAGAAAGCTGGAGAGGGACTTTTTACAAGGCCATGTAGTGATAGCATGAGGGGTAATGGCTTCAAACCGCAAGACGGGAAATTTAGATCAGATCTCAGGAAGAAATTTTTTCACCATGAGAGTTGTGGGGCACTGGAACAGGTTGCCCAAGCAAGTTGTGGATGCCCCATCCCTGGAAGTGTTCAGGGCCAGGCTGGATGAGGCTTTGAGCAGGTCTAGTGGGAGGTGTCCTTGCCCATGGTGGGGGGGTTGGAACTAGATCATCTTTAAGGTCCCTTCGAACTCTAACCATTCTGTGATTCTATGATTCAATAAGCAAATGTACTTCCTGAGTGTTGCAAAACATCCTCCTAAAGCAAACGCTGCACACCCTGGCAGGGAAAACCAGGGGTTTCCTAATGCAATTGTTAAAGCTTTCTTCTCTCTCTGGACCAGCAAAGCACCAGTAGCTCACATCTCAACCCACGATGAGCTCAACGCTGAACAGAAAGTGTGCCACAATGAGCAACTTCATGGGCTGGAGCCCTGCTCAGCACGGCCCTGCAAGCCAACTTGAGGGACCCACCTGCATCCTGACAGCCATCAGCGTTGGCAGGCGGGGATGAGGCTAGCTCCCTGGACTACCCTCCAACAGCCCCTTCTCTCTGAGCAAACCACTTTGGGGTGTTGGGTAACGCAGCTGGTCTCACAAGGCACCTGGTGTTAGTCCAGGCTGAATAGCTGACAGGACTGCATTCAGCAGGTTGTGTGTGCACTGGGACATCACCCTTTTAATGACACAATTAGAGAGTCTTCTTTTTTTCCATTAGATCTCTGCTTCATTAAGAGTCCACGAGACACACATTAGCAGAAAGAGTTATGGCAACACAGAAAACTGTCAATTAGTCCCTGTGCAATTTTCCGACACGTGCACCCTCTCTTAACTAACCTGTATCAGCTACGCCGTAATGCGGTACAGTCGCATAGACATATGCGTGTGCAGACATATTGCATAAGGTGCATATTTTGCAAGGCAAAGATTGGAAAAAGTGTTCTTCTCATGTTTGAGAATACTCATATCGTTCTGCTAACGGAGAAAGTAACTCTGATGGAGTTTGGACATGCAGTTGTACCAGGATTTGTAAATAATTTATGTGTATTTTGTGAATGATTTGAATTAAATACTATGTATAATATCTTAGAAGGCATTAGGATTTATAAGGCTAACTCAAATATGATATAAACATAATGCAAGCTGCGCAACAAAAGAATAAGGACTCCTTTTCCCTCAAACTGGGCTGTAAATGGGACTTGTGCGAGTATGCATTGTTTTCACCTGAGGGAAGGATCTAAGCCTATTCAAATGGCTTTGGTCCAGGCACGAGGGGAAGAAAAGGTCTTTTATGCTTGTTGTCATGCTTTGTAATAAAGCAAAATATCATTGGGTAAGAAAAACAGAGGCCGTTTTGCCATGCCAGGTATAAATACCTTTAGCGAGTAAGTCTGTATGCCTGTTAGTCTGGGTGTGAGAGCTTTTCCTTCCCCTTGCTCCAAGGTGACAGCTAGTTCGGAAAGCAGTGCTAATGTCTTCCATGCGGATAAATGCTGAAGGTGGCATTTCACAGCTGTTCTCTCCTGAGACCTGAGGTCAGAACGGGGTTTTTTATTTCCACCTGTGAAATTCCTGGGTTTGCTACCTGAGATTGTGCTTTTCCTCACAGGTACCTGAAGTAGTTTTGCCACTTGTGGGTGAAATAATGATGAAACCACTTGTACCTGTGGGTTTTATCTCGAGAAACATACAAAAATCCTTCCAAATCCCCAAAAGAACAACTGGTCAGGCTGAACATTCAGTCCGGGTCTCTTAGAGAGGCACTGCCGTGGAGGGCAGGATGGTGATGGTGCGCTTGAGGTTGGATCGAATGTTGCTGCTGCTTTCTGAGAAATGGATGTTTTTAGCCTGTTAACACTAAGAGAGAAGGAAAGCCTTTGGCAAGAAATCTTTTGGGAAAGGACATGGCACGGCTAGATAGGGAGGGGTGGTACGCCACAAAGCTCCAGGAGAAGGGCAAGGCTGTAAACCTCTATATTCGTTGCTCCCCATGGCAAACCTGCCGGAGCCGCAGAGACAAGCTGGAGCTGCATTAGTGCATCCTGGGACGGGCATCCCAAAATCTGCGGGGTACCAGGTGAGAGCAGCAGCGTACTGCTGCGGGGACAGCTTCACCCCATGCGTTTTTTTGTACAGGAACGGCAGAAAATGCTCTGTTCTCCTTGCAAAGAGCAACGCTTTTCTTGTTGAGGGTAGGGTCTAATGAGTTTTTGTCGTAAGCTTATCACCTGGCCTCCTAGCCAGTTTAAAGGTTTTCCCCTAGAATGACAAATCTGTGAATGGATGGGGATGCTAGCCTGAGTTTTCCAAAGTAATTGCTTAAACTGGGAAACTGTTTGTTCTCTGGCCAGGATGACATTATTAAAATGTGTCGACCTTCATGAAAATCTTGCTGATGAACTGAAACGGGCAGAAAGCAGGCAGAAGTGCAGCGTTCCCAGTGTTGCTGGCCAGTTTTTGTGTCAGATATACTTCCTTTATTGCTCTCAAGTGGTGCAAAGAAATTGATTTTTTTAACGCTTTAGATATCCATCCATCACCTGAGGTTTTTCTTGATATCGCTGCACTGCTCTGGGGGGCATCTGGCATCTGTTTACTCGTATGCTGAGAGCTTGCCTAAACGAACTGCTGATGGAAGCATTCGGCATTTCTCTGCTCATCAGAGCAGTTTCATTTGTTTAATCAGCAACTCTGTGCTCTTGGTTGTCTGTACCCTGTGAGGCAGGGACTGCGCCTCCATGTCGGTATCAGACGAGGATTACATTGCAATTCAGCTTGATCTTTCCATTCAACACACAGCTACGCTTACTTTTTTTTATCTGCGTTAGGCCAGACCATCACATTGAGTCTGAGCGACATCAGTTTATGCCTGGTGCCGGGCCCTGCAAATGCAGCGTTCTTCAAAGCGCTGCAAAAAGCAGACAGCAGAAGATTAATTGCCCACGGCGCTAGCAGTGATCGTAAGCGATCACTCTCAGGTGAGGCTGTGGGGAGAAACAGGGGGAAGCCATGATGATTGCACCTTTGCTTGAAGGAGTAACGTGTGTGGGCCTCTCCCTTCGCCTCACTGAACTCTTTGGGGTAAGCACTCATCCCCGGAGACCTATTTTTGTAATGGCAGAAAGCTGGGTAAGAGGCGCAGGAAAATTTCCTGTCTGCCTCCCCTTGCCTGCTTGTTGTATTTTTCAGAAGTCGTAGCAGGAGGTGATGACGAAGAGGAGCGTTAGGGCAGGATGAAGAAAGATCTGTTACTGATGGTGAGGGTGCGGTTTTCAATGGGTCTCGTAGCAGGCATATTAAAATACATATTAAAAAAAGACAGTACCTGCTGTTTTCTCACTGTAGGAGGGACATGAAGAAAATTACTTTCAAGAGGGATTTAAATGCAGTTTGTAAAGGTCCGAAGAGGGCAGTTCAGACAGGACTGGTAATGCCATTTAACCATAACAGATACACCCTTCTAGACAAAAATAAAATCTTTGTGCTTTGTTACCAAGTCTCACATAGACGTCTGATGTCTGATCATTTGTACTGATATTTTACTAATTCTTTTTGCTCCTAATTCCGGCTTGCTATTATTCTAGAGGAAGGCTAGGGGACATGGCATGACTAACAGATTGATCCGCTGGGTTTTCTGTATTCATGAGGCTTCACTTCCATAAAGAGGAACTGGAAATCCTTTTCACTGGGGAAGAATGTACAAGGCTCAGAGTGGATGAAGTTTGTGTGCTCTTTTTAATAAGCACTGCTTTTCTTTCTATAGACACTCAAGCTCCCTGAATTAGAGCGCTGCCTGAAGGGACAGGTATTATGAAAAGAGCTGCCAAAGCCTTTGTGTGTCAGTGGGAAGCCCCTGATTATCACAAGAGGATCTAAATGGAAAGGTGACATTCAAAAGACCATTAAGATAAAAGCCAGGATGAATTTCTTTCCAACCTCACTTGATAGAAACTTTTGTTTAAAATCACCTTTCCTGAGAGAAGGAAGAAAAGTCTGACCTAGGTGATTTGATAGACACAGCTTACTCCTTAATTGGGTGCAGCCAGCTGCTTAAGAAAGCAGTAACTTAGCCAGGAGAGGTAATGCGATTAATGGCAGAGGTAATAAGAATGTCAATATATGTGACAAATATGTATTTCTGATCTTTCAGCCATGAAAGCCCTGTGGAGAACATAGTACCAGCTACTTCCAGATAGTCTTCCTGGACGACAGGCACAGACACGGTATAGACAAAATTGCCTCTCCCAGGGAAGCCTGGCTCTGTGGAGCTTTTGGAAATTGAAATAGGTTTCGATTTTCAGGCCAGCAAACAAGGTGAGGTGGGACGGGACTTTAAGCAATCTGGTCTAGTGGAAAATGTCCCTCCCCATGGCAAGGGGGTTGGAACTAGACGATCTTTAAGGTCCTTTCCAACCCAAAACATTCTATGGGCAGGTTTGTGGCTAATTTTTTAGTTTCTGTTTGCTTGCTCTCTGGAATCCCTGCAGGATCGTTGCCTCCAGCACACTCCCCAATGCTCTTGGCAGTCCAATTTTGAATGAAGTATGAGACTGGGCTGTGTCCCTCTTGCCTGAAAACTGTCCCACAGTTTTGACACTTCTCTGCTTGGCCAGGGCTTGTAGCTGAGAAATGTTTCTGGTTTTTTCCCATTTTTTCTTGCTATAACCTTGTGACTTTTCCCAGAAAAATACATGGGGGGTGGGGGTGGCGGGAGTGTGCATGTGTGACTGACTCTGCCTCTGAGCATTGACAAAACTGCAATGTGAGGCTGACACTTGAAAGTGTGGATTGAGGAAAAAGTGGTCACAATCACTCTTAAAAGTGACATTTGCCAAGTATAAAATACATTAGGTCTGATTTCCACCTGGCCAGTCCTTTGCCTGTGCAGCCGGTGATGCCATCAGCCTAGCTGGTGCCTGGGAACTGATTGAGGTTATCCTGCAGCTTCAACGTGACTCTGGCCAAGATCTCAAGACCCGGGCCAGCATCTTAACAGTGCTCCTCTCTTCTGTGATAGCAGACATTGGCAGCAGCACGAATCTCACTGTGTCTTTTCTCCCCCCTCATACACTACCCCTGTGCACCACGCACAAATCTCAGTAGTAGCAGAAACAGGCAGTAAATGGATTGCTTAATTTTCTAAAGTTGGATCTATAGGTTTCCACTTGGCTGTATGGTGATGTGTTGTGCTGCACAGCTGGGCTTTATGGTTCCCAGATATTGCTGAAAGAAACGCATTAAACAATCAGGTCGCTTTTATTATGTAGGATTCGTGCCAGTTCAAAGCTGCCTGCTGCCTTCATGAGTTATAGCAGGTTTTTCCCACAACAATTCCCTTTTTTCCTAAGGGTCGTCTCTCTCTCTCCTTTGCAATGCTGGGTCAGAGGTCCTAGAGCCCCTCCACCAAGCCTGCAAACAAGTCCAGAGCCAGACCTGCAGCTTATCACGCTGTGCTGGATGTGACTGGGTGCCACAGAGGGTGGCTGCAGAGAGCTGCCCTCGACCCCTGCCTCCCACCCGACTTCTTGCCTCCCCACCACGTTCAGGCTGTCTGCAGCCCAGCACCTTGCTGACTTGCTTTGCAAGGGAGCTGTTTTCACCTTTGCAAGTTTAAATACTGCCCAAACCACGACAAACGCTCATACTAAATTCTCGCCATAGGAGGCTGTGATTTTGCTAATGGGACTCACTGAAGTCCCTGTTTCTGTGCATGACTAATATTTAGTCACAGCGAGGAGAGTTTCGTCTTCAGAAGGATTTGAGCAAGAGACATGAGATGAAGCAGACTTGGCAGACAGTCCCGTCCACCGTCATGTTATCAGGGTGGAGGAACCGATTTCGGGTCGTGCAGGAAATCAGTGGTGGAACCAGTCACAGCCCAGCCTTGACTCCTGCGTTGCCGCAAGAGACAGACTTTTTTGCAACATCTCCTGTACAAAATGCCTAATTTAGTCCGGGACCAGAACATGTTGATGACACATCTCTTTTACAAGGCAGAGCGGGGGAATGTAATCAGTAGTCCAGAGGTGTAAATTCTAGTCAGGATGTTGCAATGACTTAGGCCATTTAGGTTGTAAACTAATTATATCATTAGATTTGTACACATATATCCTATTGTTTACTTTTCCATCTACTTCTAAATTCTTCTTTTGCACACTCTTTATTTTAGAATTTTGTTTCGTGTTGGATTTTTCTGGATTCAAAGCATAGAGTTGAAAAGCACTCTCAGCTTTCATGGTTTTCCCTGTCCTTCATAGGTCTGCCTGGCAAAATGTCTTAAAATTGCCAATGCTAGTAGTAGGTACAGGCAGAGCTCTCTGTTACCTGCTATTGGGCGAACACTTTTTGTTCCTTGCTTAGAAACAATCATGCTAACAGCCAGCTCCAAGGAGCTGAAGATGAAAATAACTTGAGCCCGTCTTCCTGCTGAAGCAGAACTGTTATCTTGCATTCACTCACTATCGCTTTGTCCAACTTAATTTTAAATGTACCAAGCAGTAGAGCTTCTGCCACTTTACTCTTGGGAGATAATTTCACATATCTCACCGCCATGAAGTCCTTCCTGATACTCCGCATTTTCCTTTCCTATCTTTACCCTTGAATGCTAATTCTATCCTGGTCCATTCTGCTAATTGGCTCCTTGCTCTTCATAGTATTTAAACCCTCTCAGGTCTTCCCTGTCATCACTTGAG
The DNA here is from genome assembly GCA_013398295.1 of Chionis minor. Taxonomy (NCBI): domain Eukaryota; kingdom Metazoa; phylum Chordata; class Aves; order Charadriiformes; family Chionidae; genus Chionis; species Chionis minor. The sequence continues at coordinate 910,007 of VZSF01004546.1, forward strand.
TGTGCTACAAGCATTAACTCTTTGAGCCTTGGTCTGTTTCTGTTTGCGTGCAATTCAAGTTTTGCCATCGACTTAGGAGGCGACACCTCAAAGCTTCAAACCTGCTTCGTATGAGGAGTGGTGGAAATTATTCTTTGATTTGCTGTCTGGTTAAAAAAAAAAAAAAGGAGAAAAATAATGTCAGCGCAAATAGAGCAATTTGCTTCTTTTTGAGGAATAATATATTTAATCAATGCTTACATAAATTTCTAATAAAAATGTTGGTTTTGATTAGAAGTTGCAAAATAAAGCTACTTTGCTTTTAGCAGTCCGCTTAGATCGTCATGGCAGTAATTCATTGCGTTCTGTTTAGGTTTGTTCATATCTCTCCGCTAACTTCCAACTACAGGAGCTAACAAAAGGCTGCTTAACCAGGCAGAAATTTAAATGTTTGCAGTATCCACAAGTAAGAAGGTTAATAGCCCCAAACGTCCTGCGTTCCCAGTTGCCTACAGCATGAAACCTTTCTTTTGCATTTTTATTGTTTGAGAAGCCACAATAGATGGTTGTAAATACTGCGGAGGAGAGATGCCTTTGGCATGTGTTGGAGGACACCTCTCTGGAGTGCTGAATGTGGCTCGTTTCTTGGCACCAGGGGTGTAGAGACCAGAGCTGGCTGAAAGAGTTGGTCTTTACCTACAGGGTTGCTTATCTGAACAGAAGCCCCCAAACTGCTGTAGGGAAAGACCAGGCAGAGGACTTGGGGTATTTAAAAGATAATCTTCCGCAATTGATTGTGGTACATCAAAATAGCTGTCTTGCACGGGAGAGGATTCCTTTTGTTGCTAATTGCTCGCCCATACTGTGTTCAGGATCTGAGTATTTTGTGACTGGCTCTTCTCTACTAGCAAAATGCCTTCCCCTCTGCAGTCCTCTGGGTCTTCCTTCACTTCTCGACTGGGACATCTGCATGCCTGACAAACTGTGAGCTTGCTGGGCACAGAGATACCTGCTTCAATAAAATCTGTGAATGTGAATGTGAATACTGGCCCATGGATGAGGTTACAAGAGTCAGGGATCAAACGCAAAGGTGTTGTTTGGGAATCTGCAAGGGAATTTTGCAAGGCAAACACATTCCTCTCACCCTGTGGGGTGTGCAGCTGACAATTCAACACACTTGTCGCCATGGCCAGCAAGCCCAGGGCTAGGACCTCTTGTGTTTTGGTAACGTGGCTGTTTATAGCTTAAGCCACACATTATTCCTCTGTATTCCAGTGTTTCTTTTATAGTTCTTTACACCTGGAGAGCTTTTCAAATTGGGCTGCTCCCTGAATAACAGAGCTATCTTCAGCAATGCTGAATAATTCATATTTTGTACGTAGTTACAGACAGCCCAAAGCTTTTTCCTAATGTCCCAAGTGCTCAAAGAAAAGGATGCGTGACCTCTCTGGCATCAGATAAATATGTTGGTAATCCACCCATGTGAAGCTGTAGCCTGGTCTTTATCCCCCAAGGCAGGTCCTCTGGACGCTGCCCATCTGCCTGAGTTGAGCTGCCACGAGCTCCGCAGCAACCACCAGGGCTGGGGAGAAATCGGATACTCCCGCTGGACTCTGGCAAGGGGAGGATCAGGGTTTGGAGCTGGCAGTCACAACTGATCAAATAAAATGAGCAGAAGACGGGAGTCTCTAACAAGCCCATGACCCATCCGAAGGCAGCACGAAGTCTGCAGACAGAGATAAAATCTCTTTTGATGAATGAACCACCACAGGGGCTGGATGTGAACTAAGCCTTTTTGGACGTCAGTCTTTAGAATTGCCAGCAATAGAAGCTTGCCTAAAAGGCAGTTTCCTCAGAATGTGGGATAAGCAGTCTAACAAATGTACATATGCCCCAGGAAACTGAATTTTAAATGAATCTACCAGGTAGAATTGCAAGCTTAGGGGGCATGTGATAAAGTGGAATATATTTGGGGGTCAGTAAAATATTTAAAAAGAGTTCCTCAAAAATCATTCAAATTGCGTTGTCTCTGACAAACACTTAGCAATTTTTAAAACTGGCCAAAGTGCTGCTAATAAAGGATAGCTGGTGGCAAGGTATCAGTGGAGAGCACAAGAGAATTGTGGGGTGGTGTTGTGACACGCAATGTTAAGTAGTCTGCAATCTGTATTCAGAAATATCCGTGTGCAGGAGCCAGGCTGCTGTTCCTGGAGAGTACTAGACAGAGAGGAGCCGTGGGCTCAGAGAAGCAAAACATGGCTAGAGATAATATGGTGAAATTTGTGGAAAATGCGACGTGACCCCAAAATATGGCTACTCACTGGGGCAAGCCTGGGAGCAGAAACCCTGAAAGAGGTTTAAGTTTGTCACCAACCAGTGAGTGATACATAAAGCTGCAATGCAACAGGCTCTCCAAGATATTATTCTTTACAGAATTTCCTTTGTGTCTGAGCGCTGCAGAGATTATATAAATAGACGCTTTCTGGAGAAATTCTTATCCCTGCAAGGATATGACAGGAATTTTATTTACCAACTTTTGTATTTTGCAGTGGGGGGGGTGGGCTAAATTGAGAAGACAGGGGCTTGTGTTCAGGCAAGACCACCCCATTCCTGCAAAAGAAAAATGAAGGCTATACTGATAATGTTGCTGGTAGCACTTGTCCTGAACTCACTCAAGCTTCACCCTGGTGGAGTGAGGACCACTGCCCCTGGTAAACGCTGTGGATGTGAGCGTTTGTCTCTGAAGCACGCTCCTGCGCTGCAGTCGGAGCTTGAATCTAATCTGCTGCTGAAGGACCAGCCGGAGAACTGCCCAAAGCAGCGGCGTGGTACCTTCACAGCAGTGTGTGTGGGAGAACTCGTGGGCTGCTGAATCTTCAGGCAGATGACATGATATTTTATTTCATTCTATTTCTAGAAACCCTGAACCTTCGTTCCTAAGTGGCGTACGGTGCATTAGTGACAGTGGGAGGTGGCAAATGCATGATTCAGCGCTGCCTGGGTCTTCACCCTCCAGTACCGGCCCATCATACTTGGAGGAAGGAGCTTTTAACTGAGGGTGGGAACGGGCTGTTTGGCTGCGAGGGTGGTCCAGAAGGACGCCCCTGCACATGATGTGGCTCTGTCCTCTAAACCTGCCTCTCTTCCTAACACATTGCACTCCACCTAGTTTTAGGCCTGTTTGAGACCTGTTTCCTACGGAAGCAAGTTTCACGTGGTCCTGTGGACTACCTCTTTCGTCACCCTTGTGTTCGAGCCTGTTAGCCAGTTTCAACCAAATCTGACTAAGGCGGCCTCAAAAATAGCAAAGGTCCTGTAAGTTTCACCAATAAAAGTTGTGTGTAGGAGAGAGGAGGCATCATTCCCAGGTTTGCTTCCAAGAGTCCCCAGTGTTGCAGCACAGGCCAGCCTGCATGTTGTCACCAAAGTGCCCTTCCAGGGGAGAGCTGTAAGGCAAGAAGAAGCTGTATTTTATAGGGATAGGAGAAGATAAGAGTGAATTATAGCATGATTCAGTTAAAAAGCCAGTTAACCCCAAGGCACAAACCCAGAAAGAGCATGGTTGGCCACTTCTGTTGCATGCTGGGCTCCTCCATCCTGCTCTGGATGGGCTGGGATCCCCGGGCAGCTGGACGGTGCTGGTTGCGTAGGGTCAGGAACTGAGGTTAGGGACAGCTGAACAAACCCCACGTCTCCGCACAAAGATGTCTTAATGGGAGGAGGAGGCAGTGTCCAGGATGTCCCCAGACAGTACACTAATGTCCATGAATCATAAGCTGCTCTGCAATCACAAGGCTGAGCCCTGTCCTTTTCCCCCAGTATAATCCTATTAAAGATCACAGGGTTGCAGCTCGTTATGCGAGAAGAATTTGACCTACGCTTCCCCCCGAGCTGCTGTAATGAGGGCTAGTCTGCAGCGGGGGCCGTTGCTATGCCCAGGGGAAGGCAAATGAGGCAGATGTTTTGGGAAGACATTGTGTTTTCTTAGTTTGTAACTGCTAATAAGGCAGCGGAGGAGAACAGTACATCGACTGATTCAGTGTGTCTTGGGGCTGGAAACACCCTCTGTCTGCAGCTGCAGGAGCTGCTCAGCTCTCTTAGCCTTCCGCCCCGGAACAACCAGGACATCGGCTGGAGAAGTGGAGCTTCTGCACCTTTCCTTTCACATTAAATTACAGTGGTGGGCTTATTCCGTGCTGCCTCAGCCTAGCTGCAGCTTACGTGCGTTAAAGCCCCACCTCAGAAGAGGCTGAACCAGAGCTGAAGCATGAACATCAAGTGGCAGAGCAATAAAATTCCGCCCTTATGTGTGCTTGGCCCATCAGCGGCACGGGCTCCGCTCGGAAGCAGCAGAGTCCTCAAGCAGAGACCCAGGCACGGAGTGTTTGGATCGGGGCGGTCTGTGCAAATCGCAGCGCATCAGCCCATGAACATTAGAGGTCAATTAATACCGAGGGTTGTTTCATCCCCGAAGGTCCGTGAGCTTCCTGCTTGGCAGGCAGTCAGATGCCCGCAAGGGTGTCATGCTTCACGGACACTGCCATCTGCGAGACACAAGCAAGAGAAATCGGCCTTATGAGTTGCAACCACAATAATCTATAGATGATAAATGATGAACAACAGCAGTCGTCAGCTCTACCCAAACTGAGCGCTAAACGTTCCTGTGCGTGCCAATAGAAGAAAAAAGGTAATATTTTATTCTGCCCTGGGGCGTTCTGCTTGTACTTTATAAACATTGAATTTTGCCCGGCTTCCCTGGGAGAGGCAGCTTGTGCTACGGCTAATATGCTGCCTGAGAGCCTGGTGCACGGCATCAAAGCGCTTTGGCTAAGGCTGTGCAGCAAACCTCTGGAAGAAGCGCCCCCCCCTCCAGCACAGGGGCTCAGCCACCGGTCAGAAAGGCTACTAGCCCACGGTGTCTGGCCACCTGGGGACAAAGGGTTATGCTGGCAACCTGTCAGCAACTGGAGAGACGTATTTAGTGACCACGTAAATGCACGTTATTATTTGATTAAAAGGAACTGCCCACCAGTTTGTTGTTTAAGTTCATGCATAATAAAATCCCAAGGCTGATCTCTTTTTATTCTTCAATTAATGAAGGTTTCTTGGGGCTGTGCCTGGCCCTCTGGCATCTCTGGGCCCACCTGGGTGTATCTGCTGGGGAGGTAAAGCAGAAGGACAACCACAGCTCCAGCCCCCAAAGTCTTTTTCTCAGGCATTAGTATTGATACCCGGAGAGTGCAATGTGTTCATGTAAGGAGAGAAAGGGAAAGCAGAGAGGGTCTAACTCAAAGAAGCCCTTCAGGGATTTATGCACTTCTCCAAGCGTAGCATCAGAGGGCCTCACAGCAAGAACGTATTTTCATTATCCTCCTAACACCTCGGTGGGAAACAGAGGCCTGTGTCATCCCCCATTTTAGTGCTGAGGACTCGCGGTGCGGAGTGGCTGGGGTCTCTGGCCCAAGGAGTCCCGCTGCAGATAAGACCTAAGCCCAAACTCTGGGAGACCCAGGCCAGATTTCTCGCCTTCAGGCCACCCTTTCTGCTGCTTGTGGGTGACACCCACCCTTCCTGAAGACAGTCCCTCTTGGTTTGCTCCCGCAGCCCTTTCCCCAGTGCTGGTTCCAGGCAAAGATGAAGTGGGCAGTCACATGAGTCTGCAAGCTGAAAGGGCAAAATTTGGCCATGCCCTGCTTGGCCAAGAGCAGAGTCCTGGAAAGCCTAGCTCCTTTCTTTCAGGAGAAGCTTTATGCAAGCTCCGTGCTCAGACTGTGGGCTGAAACGGGCAACCGAGCTGGCTGGTAGCCAGGTAAAACTACTCACTCCTACCCTAGGGGTATGGTAAAACTTCAGTTTTGGGCTCCAAAATGACATAGGTATGTTGGTTCTCAGGGGATTTTGAACAGGTATGAAGCACTTTAAAACATACTTCAACTCACTAGAGCAGCTCGACTCGCTGCTCCTGGGGAAACAAAGCTGTGCTGGTAGAAAGCCATGGTTGCAGCTAGTCCCAGCAGTACTAAAATAAAGGAAATTACTCTCTTCAGAACTGCCCAGGAAACAGAAATCACAGGAATTTTATGCTGCAGATGTAGCTACTTTTTTTTTTTTTTTCTCTTCGGTGAGACATGCTTCACAGACACTGCTTCGAAGTGACACGATCTCTGCCATTACAGTGGAGAGGTTTGAGCGAAGATATTCAGCTGTAAAGAGTGGTGGTGATGACAAGGACCATGCCAGTTTTAGTCAGCCGTTGTCAAGAGCTTCCCGAGTCCATATCTCCCAGGAAACACTTTATCAGGTAGTGGAAAAGCGCTGCGTTCCCAGCTATTGCATCTCTTTCAGGGAAGGGCTGGGGAAGCGTGGCAAATATTGGTGGGTTCCTGACCAATAAGGAAACTTGAAGGAAAATCCATGCGTGGTACCGCTTGTCAAACAACTTCGGAAACCTTCCTCCATGTTGTTTGAAAATTCACGGAAAATAAGTTGTTTCTGAGAGATATTAGCAACTTAGTGTTTTCCCACTGGAAAACATTTTATTCCAAAATTTGCTGCTGTTTATCCTCATGTCTGTAGGGCCTTTATTTGGTGGAAAATGCACCTTGGCCAGTGTTATTTTCAAGTGGGGACAAGCAAAGCACACAGGTGTCTTCTTCACATGGGCTAAAGTTGAAACCCTGGGTCGCTGTGCGTGCAGATAATCCCTGTTCAGGACAGACCCTTGCACATGGCAGCATTTGCAGAGGGAGCAGATACAGGCTCTCAGGACAGACATGAGCACAGAGGTGAGCGTCAGTCTTCTGCTTTGCTACCCAACTTGCTGCTTACTGAATAACTTGGCTGCAGCTAAACCTGGCTCTGCTATCCAGACTTCTTTTAATAAACTTAAGTCTCCCTCGGTGTGCTCCAGAAGGTTTGATATGACATCACTGCTGAATAAACAGAAACCAATATCGACTGGATTTGCTGGAGAGTGCATTCAGGACCTCAGCTACAATGCCAAAGTTTGGAGTGATTCAAAATACCACAGTTCTCTTGTGATTTATAACCATCAAACTGGTGCTTTGAAGTTGTTAGGGGCAGGCACAGAAAGCCTGGGTGACCTACCACAAGTAATACTTGCCCGTGAGAAAAGAAAGAAAACAAAATAGAGACAGCACCATCCTGGAAGCAGTGTGAAGCCCTGATGTGCCTCTAGATACCTATCTGAAAAGAGACGCCCCACAGCCCCAGACTCGTGAGGCTGGTGGGGCTATTTGTGTGCATTTCAATGGGGTGGGCTCCAAAGCAAACGCTCTCCCGTGTAGCCCTTCCTGCAGCACAGAGCGAAGGCGGCACTAAACCTCAGCCGGAACCGGGGCAAGTCATCTGTAGTTGACTGCGTCACTGTTTCTCCTCTTCACCCCTCCACCACCACCATGTGCCAGTAAACTCTTACTGACCTCTTGCCGTTCCTCCACCTCCGGATGATGTGGGCAATCTGCATTTGTGTGGCTGCACCCACCCCTCACACCTAGAAAACCTGGGTCACACCAAGGGTAAGGGACAGGGAGGCAAAAGCTGGAAGGGGCTGCGCTCAGCAGGGAATGTTTGGAGGAGACAAGTGTCCAGGGAAAACCACCAGGGAAAAAATCTGAGCAACCGCACCAGCGTGTTGGCGGTGCTTACACAAGCAGGCCAAGACCCGTTGCTGTTTAGATGTTTCTAGGCTGTCCACAGGCACTGGGGAAAAGTTAATTGTCCTTTGAAAGAGGAAGCTGCATTTTGCGGTTGAAACAGTATTTCCCAACCTTGTGGTTACCAGAGTAGTCCCAAAGGGGCCACAGACCAGAGGAAAAGCGCATGGCAAGTGCGGGCAGATAGGGGAAGCTGTGTCTGATAAATGTGTCTTCTGCTGCTCGGGTGATAAAAGGAGCTTTCTTCTCCCTCTGCCTCTAACATAGATATAGGTTTATCACAGCAGGCTTCTTCCAAGCAGCTCCCTGGGACAGCACCGTAGATGACTGTCTTTCAAGCTGCTTCAGATGGGGAGCGTAGGAGAAGGTGCCCCTGGAGGAAATATCAGAGGTGGCGAAGCAAGAATGAGCAAGACAGGGTGGGAGGACCAAAAAAGAAAGGAAAAAGATGCTGAAAGGTCAAAACAAAATGGGAGGGGGGGTCAAGAGGAAACTTCACAGCTGTAGGACAGAGACACCAAAGAACACAAGGCACAGATCAAGCAGCCAGTGATGGCCTGATTCAACAGGGGTTAAAAATGAGATGGTGCTATGGGACTGATGTGGAAGTCTGGGAGATGTAGTTCCCAGCTTGTGTTTAGACTCCAGGGTTAACGTGTGTCGGAGCAGTTCACAGAGAGGAGCTTTAAGATGATCAGCATCAGCCGGCCATATGGGTGCTGTCTGAGAAGCCCTCTGAGCGAGCTGTAAAAGAGAGGCAGGTCAAAATTCGGATGCCCAGTCCTGCTGTGTCCTGCACTGACACGGCTGCCGCGTGTGCCAGAACTGCCAGCGGCTCAGATAATGGCAAGGGCTTCCTTTTGCTCAGGCTCTGACCAGATGCCCTCGTCACGTTGCCTCTGCCAGCACCAGTAGCTGGTTCCAGTCCCAGAGCCCCTTAACGCTGTACGACTTCTTGCTCCAGTGAAGCAGAAAAGAGTTAACTCCCCCTCAGTTCTCCTCCAGAAGAGAGAAGATAGAAATGTTTCATACTGTGCTATTTTTAAATCGTTCAAGAAACGTATTACTAAGAGAAGAACAGCATAACTGACGTTTCCCAGAATCAGCTGATGAAAGTGCACAACACAGCTCCTCTTGGGCAGCCCAGGAAAGGTAGAACAACTTAAAATAGCTTGCAAATAGAAAGAAAAAGCAGGAAACCATTACAGAGCTCTGTAGGCAGTACCCCAAAGTCCGTTTTAGCTGCTAGCCATTGTACTTAAGGCAATAGAGGGCAATTAAGCAACGAGACCAGTGGAAGGTTTGTTTCCCCATTGAATCCTGAAAATAGCTCCAGCTTACTGCCGGTGAAAGGTATCACACTGACAGGGTCAGAGACCAGAGCCATCTATCCAGATGTTACATAGACCTCTGTAATGAGGGTCTTCTTTAAGGTGGGGGGGTCCCCAGCCACTGAGGCTGCAGGGTGGACACTTGGGAGCACCCTGTGATGAGCTGCCGTCTCTCCACGACGACCTGGGCTGAGATCCACCAACTGGCTCCACCTGACCTGACAAATGACCCACACGTTCCTTATGGAGGCAGCGTGCGGCATCAACTGACGTACTTAAAACTCGCTCAGAAACAGGCACAGGTAGGACAACTCATAACACCTGCATACAAAAGTGTCTGAAATGTCCCATGTAATCAAATAATTACTGCTATGCTCTGACAGCAGAACATTGTCTTTCTGAGGGCTTTTTATATCTGAGGGCTCTTAAAGATAAGCTTTGCAGTGGTCATTCCAGACTAAATTTCATGTAGAATAAATGCAGATATGAATGAACTTGGGCTCTTCTGCAGCCTGCATGAGGCAGGAGGTCAGGTGAGTTGATTACCCTGGCCTCTTCTGAGGTTATAACACTGGAAGGAACGCAGCTCCTTGTCAAAACACCCCAGCCAGCCACAGAGCCGGCACTGCTGGGAGGTGCGCTGCAGCAAAAAACAGGTGTCCTGAAGAGCCTGTCAGAAAACACCCTTCCTGTTGGAGTGGATAGTAAAATTTCTACACAGATCATAAATGTGGCTTCCCCACTTCCCCTTTGTTTTCATTGCAGGAAAAAAAAAAAAAAAAAAAAATCCCTTTCGGCCTTGGTTTTGAGGAAGCAGTTTGAAATGCAGTTTCTGTGTTGCAGCTGGCCGGCTCTCTCTACGTGAGGAGTGAGCAAACTCCAAGGTGAGCGTCTCCTGCCAGCTGAGGAACACCATCCCTCGACTGCTCAGGGTGCCCCAAAGTGCTTTTGGTGCTACCTTCAAACCTGGCGTGCGCAGCAGCCCCCAGAGCAGAGCTGTGCACTTGGTGTCCTGAGCCCAAGTTGGGCTCCCATCACCTGCCTCCTGTGCTGCTGCAATGGAGGATGCTGGACACAGCATCTCCCAGCCTTTGAAGGGTTGCAGGAGAAAGCAAGCTAAAAAGTCTGCGAGCAGTACAAATGAATCTAGTGCATGACTTGCTGTGCCTTCCTCACTTACAAGCCATCACTTGTCAATATTTGTGGTGGTACCCAGCAGGAGGCAGGTGAAATGCAGAGAGATGTAGAATTTTTTTCCGTCATGAAGGAGAAATACTAGCAGATACAAGTAGTAGCATAAATGTGCCCTTGGACAAAATACAGCCTCGAGGAGCTGCTTGGGGATCTGGCACAGGTTATACACTGAACAGCTACTGTGCACAAAGACGCAGGTATGTTTTGATTCAATCTTTTCACTGCAGGGCACCTTTTAGATATAAGGAGCCTATCTACTGCAGGGCAAGTACCGCTAGTTAGCTGGAGATGGCTGTTAAAAGATCACTAACACGCTTTATTCTCCAGTAGAAACTTTGTGTTCATCTCATGAAAGGGATCTGTAAGCCCAGCAGTGACATTTTCAGTCTGGCAGTGATGGTACTGCATCTGGAGAAAAAAAATACTCTTGCAAGGAGGTTTAAGATTTGATGAAGGAGGCTCATCTCTGCACAAAACCCAAGGTTTTCCTTCATGATGAGAGTCTCTAAAGTGTCAGGCAGATGTGTACAAAATGACTGGGCCCTATTTTCCTGTGTACTTCCATCTTCCTCCGTGGGCTCTGCCAAGGCAGGCTACCAGTGGCTCCCTGGGTCCCTGGTATTGTCACACACCTTCAATCAGGTGGTGAGGTCATGCTGCTTGCAATTCCCTGAAGGCAAGATTTGTCTGTTATGCCTAGAGCTGAACAATATCCTGCCCAAGGAACAGACCAGCGGTGCTCTGGCCTGAACAAACTCTTAATCCTCTTCTGTCTAACATAGAATCATAGAATGGTTTGGGTTGGAAGGAACCTTTAAAGGTCATTTAGTCCAACCCGCCTGCAACAAGGAGGGACATCTTCAACTAGATCTTCAACTCAGAGCCCCGTCCAACATGACCTTGACTTATTCTAGGGATAGGCCATCTACCACCTCTCTGAGAAACTTGTTCCAGTGTTTCACCATTCTCATCGTCTAAGTTGCTCTGTGGACACTTAATCAATGAGCAGAGTGGTGTGGTGGAAGGACACTGCTTGTCTCCAAGCCATATAGATGCTGAAGCTGCTGCAAAAAGGCATTAAGAAATTTGTCCAGGGCTCCAAAACAAGAGGGCAGCAGAGCCAGGAGCTCACCCTCCCACTTCTCAGACCTAATCTCCAAAGTGATTGAGTGTCCTTGCCTCCTGTGGAAGCAGCCCTCAGAAGGACAGCTGAGAAGGAATGGGTATGGGAAATGCTGTGTGCAGGAAAAAGAAAAAAAAGAACATACCCATTTTTATTCTACATTTTGTGTGTGCAAAGGGGGAAGAGGTGGTGCAATTTGCCTAGAGGGTGGTTTCCACAACTGGAAATATTTAATTAAGTGAATTATTTTCCTAGTAGTACTTTAAAAGGTTATATCCCCAATTAACAGTGCATTAGACCTAGCCTGAGCCCCATTTTGATATGCTCAGTGGACTGTGAGGAATTTACTGTCAGCTTAAGGGAGACAAAAAAGGTAGAAGTCAAATCGGTGGCAAAATGCAGTTTCTGGCTCCTTGTCAAAGCACCCGCATGCCTCATTACCTTGGTTTAAAGCCAACAGACTAGCTTAACAGGGCTGTTTATTACTCCCTCCCCTTCCATCTATACCGAAAAGGAGGTTTCAGCTACAAATCCTCTCTTCGCTAAGTTGTACTTCTCTTTTATTTTTTTGGATATATACCCTTTCTTAGACTACCTTACTCAAGCACAGCATTTGCATACAGCTGATAAATGCCACCTGGTGACAGCGTCTCTCAGGCCATTTCAAACAATATCCCGTCTCCGTACCAGCTGTTTCTGCTGGGAACATTATTGTACCCTGCTGGCAGACTTGGAGCCAAACGATCCTGGGGAGAGGGGGAGAGGCTGTTAATGAGATAATAAAAGCGTACGCTCACTATTTTCCACTGCAGCATAAATGTGACTTTTTCTTGACTATAAAGCCTGTTTAGCCATTGGAACGTGGCTCCATCAAAGAGAAGTGTCAACTCCTTTTTTTTATTGCAGCCCTCACAGCATTGTACCATACGAATTGTCATCCTTTTCTTCCTCTCTTTACCAGAAAGCATCTGTCCTTCCTGTTTTCCTTCAGGTCCCATGTAGCACAGACACCAGCAAGGTGTTCAATTCCTTTGCACCATCCAACCTGCTGTAAAGACACCCCCAGGAGATGGATATAAATGAGGAATGTAAGTGCAGTATCCCTTACTGCTTAGGGGATGAGACCAGCTGAATGTCTCCACAGAAAAACGTAGCTTCACCGAAGGAAATAACTGTGACATGTCCTAAAATTGTCTACTCATCTTAGGTACCGCAAATCTTCAAGGGAGAAAACAAAGTCCCAAAGCAGGAGTGCCGTGGCTGGTGCCGAAGAGGCTCAGCCATGGCCCCGCTCCCATCCCCTTTGGCACTGCCAGGGTGGTTCCACACACGGGAAGGGGACAGAAAATGGGAGAAAATAAACAAGTGGCATTCCTTTCCTGCTCATCACTCACTGAGAGCCTGACTCCCACCCCTGAACTGCCCACAGTGCCGTTGGCGATTGCACTCTAGGGTTATTTTCAGCCATGTGCTTTCTCCCATAACGCTGTGCCGGGTCCCTGTGGCCAAAGCTGCTCTCTTCTCTTTCTGCAGGTTCTCCTGAAGAAGATGATGTTTAGCCCCTGTCTACACCCTACTACAAAGCATTTTGCAGTGATTCAGCTCCTGGTGTGCGGACACCACCACCTGCTATACTGACAGATACAGCCTCAGTTCATTGTGGTCTCTTTCTTACCGCTATTTCTTTTCTTCCTATCTTACCCTCAGTGTGCCAGCTGTTTGCAGCAGGAGCCTTCCTTGTATGTGTCAACCACCTCCATCAGCAAAGGCTCCTGCACCACAAAATACCAAAAGTTAGTGATAATGGGAATAGTCATCTTAGGGCAGCAATGTTTCAGAAAGCCAGAACTGGGGGTTAATATGCACATGATTTTGTTTTCAGCTGTCCTAAACTTTAGCTAAGCCTTGGTCTGAACAGTCCTACTCTTCCTACAGTCTTTTCTTTCCTGAACAGTCATGTTCCTCCTTCATACAAATGCAAACAGAGCTCCCAGAGAATCAGCCTGGGAATTTAGTTAATTAGTCAGCGTGCTTGGGGGGAACACAGATTAACACCTGGCTTCATCCCCGCTGACGAGCTGTCTTCAAAAGCCTGTTTAGGAGGCAAGGGAGCCCTTCAGCCAGGAGGAGGTTTTTAACCAGGTCTCTACATGCTAACCTGGAGCAGAGCAGCGTGGTGAGGACTTTGCTCAGCACCTGTGCTGCAGCCTGTGCTTAAACGGAGAGTTTAGGATGGATATTAGGAAAAAATTCGTCACCAAAAGGGTTGTCAAGCACTGGAACAGGCTGCCTGGTGAAGCGGTGGAGTCGCCATACCTGGAGGTATTTAAAAGATGGGTAGATGTGGTGCTGAGGGATGTTGTTTGGTGGTGGTTTTGGCGGTATTAGGTTAATGGTTGGACTCGGTGATCTTAAAGATCTTGTCCAACCTAGATGATTCTATGATCCTACATGAGGAGCAGGATGGAGCAAGGGGCTCCAGCACCCTAGTCCAGTGCCGCCTGGTAGAGTGAGCAGGACACAGGGTTGCTTTTCCGTCCTCACCTACTTCCCTTTGGTTTTAATCGGGATTTGTTGCAGCTGTAAGTGCTACTCCAGTTCTTCTGAAGCATTGTGAAAGAATGTGATGATGTAGCTTTATTATTTTTAGCCTGTTTTCCTAAGTGAATTATGCTTACACAACTACGTCTCTGCAGCCCTACCCTCCCTGCCCCTCACACGCAAGCACTCACAGCTTTTACATCCATACACTAATTTTAAACAAATTTGAGAGGGAGCAGAGGTCTCAGAGCTGTGAAGCATAACTCACGGCACTGGCATGTGAGTAGATGAGAGACACACGTCCCCAGCTCGTGAGCCTGCTGCTGGCAGGTGGGCAGCAATAACTCAGCCCTGGTCTGTACCAAAGCCAGGTCCCAGCCGGCCCACCTGCACGGCTGTCCTCTCCAGCCTGCCCTTGCCAGGACTTGCTCTCACAGGCGTGAAGGGGAGGATGTGGAAAAGACCAGAAAAGGTTAGGAATGGGACATGGGGGAAGTTGCAGGGAAGGCTAAAGGATATAGGATGTAAATCTGCTGTAGATTAGACTTCAGCAGTGCTGGCATTGAGGAGCTTCCTGATTTGTCTGAGAGCGATTGGTGCGTTCGGCACAGGTCTAGAGTAATTCTCAGTAGGACTAGACTGTGCTTGATTGGATTAAGGAAATGGTGGTGGGACTTGCTCTGGCATGTTTGCTGATTCTGTTTCTAGCATAGATGGGACAAAGGACAACCTGAGCTGAGGGAAAAACAAGGGGAAAATGAGCAGGGGGGGTTGTCATTCGCTCTTTCTATGAAAAGTGAGCCTGAAAGTGTAAAAGAAAATCCACAAGCTTACAGTCCCAGGCTTCATCCTTCCAGGTGAAGATAGTTCTCTCTTAATGTGCAAAGACTACCAAAGCTCTGAGACGTTTGTTAAAACGTACACAAAGACCCAGTCAGGTCGGAAATCATTTGCACAGTAATTGCAAAAGAGGTTGGGTGAGTGTGTGTGTGTGAGCTGCTGCCCCGCTGGGCAGGGCATCCCGAGCCCTGGTAAAGCAGAGTAGGTGAGGTACATCCCAGGGGCATCAACAACCCATCTCTGGCTTCACAAGCCAGGGTGAATGGGTGGTGGGACCTTCTGGGTATAAATGCAGTGTATGTGGGTGACTGTGTTCATCATGGCTTAGGCATTTGATATTTAACATCTGCCTGAGGAGTGATGTTCATTAGAAATAAGATTTTTTGTGTAACAAGGATGAAGAGATAATTTGGTTCAAAGGTCTAATCATGAGGTAGTGAGATAAGTCATTCAGTATGCATACATTGTATGTATAGAACATTTATTTAACGAATAAATGTCATTATTTTCTCAAAAATGAACAAAATTAGGTATTTATCCTGATGGAAAAACAGAATATAGCATAAATGGGTCTTCAGTAATGTGATCACCCCTGTAATCTGTTACACTAGGTAGCTGATGGCAGAATTACACCTTGTCTTTGCCTCCTGCTGTTGGTATGGTATCGGCTGTCCAAGCAGCTCAAGGCAGCCCTTGTTTTTTCAGCACAGGCTTCTATTTTTCAAGTGATGCAGCTGCAGCTTTTTGGTCTTTTATTTCTGCCTGAACATTGTTCTTCAACATTTTCCTCAGCAGAGTGGTTCTGCTGGAGAATTGGGCTCTCCAAGGGGGTTATTTTTTTGATGCTGTGGAACACAAGCTGATATTTAAAGGCAGAGCCACAGCTAACACTAAGTCTGTTTGGTGGCATTAAAGCCAGCCTAAGTATAAGCTTTTTTGTCTATTTTATAATTCAGACTCTTTTTTTTTTTCTTTTCCAAGTTACTATGGCCAATAGCCAATCTTTCAACAATTAGAATGTTATTTCGCTCCATCAAGCATAAAGCTTAGAGGAAACTCAATTCCATTAGCAGCACCATAGCGTAAGAGAAAGAGACTCTTACCTTGAAACAGGAGCACTGCTGACTGTCAGGAGACCTGAGCTGCCCGTGGGGCCAACCTGCATGTGCTCTGGGATCAAATGAGTAACCTCCCGTTTTGGAAGACTCAGTATCTGCATGCCTCACTTAAAGGCTCTGATTTCTATTGTCGAAGTTGCTGACAATCTTCAGCTTCTATTATTCTTGGCTGCTGCAAGAAGTATAGCATGTGTGTAACCCTTTTTTAAATTTTTAAATTTTTATTTTTGGCTACACCAGCCTTGTATAATTGTGTTCCCATTACTATATTACAGTTGACTTTTATAATCACGAGGAGCTCATAATCAAAGAGAAATGTAAAATTACTAAAATATCAACTTAGCTACTATTTTTAAACTTATGTGAGAAATGTGCTTAAAAACATTCAACTGATTCTCACATTGAGATTTCACAGTAGGTCAGATCCAAACCTTATTAGAAATCTATAGAAGGTGATGCCTCGGTGACATAAAGCAAAAGTGCCATTTGTCAGTAGCTAAGTGGAGTTCGAAGGCAGCCCTTTATGCATTCAAAATGCCGAAAACTGATATGAAAATATTTGGACTAGTGATCAGAATAAACCAAATCCTCTTTCCCCACCATGACTGCAAGATACACCTCTCCTATATTTAGCCAGTTTAGATGGTAAACTGCCTACCACTGGGCAATGCCATTCCAAGGAAGACAAAATAAAAGCCACTAAAATCAGAACAATCAGGTCAGCAAGGACTCAGGCAGATAAGATCAAGGAATTAACTGAAAGCACATAGCTTTTAAAGCCATAAACCACACAAAGACCAGTTTCTAGCCATTGTAGAAGACCGTAAAGGGCGATAATGGATGTATGTGCATCCTGCTATCACTCCTTTGCAAAAGGGGAAATTCCCAAAGCAGCTCGGGGAAAGGCTGACCTGTGTAAATGGGATCTGCAGGGATCTCTTCAGGCAGCAAAGGGAAGAGTGGGAGGTGAGGGGAGCTGAAAGGAGCAGGCGCTTGGCCAAAGGTTGATCCTGCTGGACCCTGTCCATGTTGGTTGAACCCAAATAAGCCACCTGTGCCAGCTGAGAACTTCCCAGGCATGAACAAAAGGTGAACTGTGACTGATGGAGTTAGAACATCCCTGAGCTGTGTATCTAAAATCTCTGCCTTTAAATGGGCGTGGAAAATATAATAGAAAAAGCCTATTTCTCTTGCCCTGATCCATCTGTCCATTCCCATGCTCTGTTGAAGCAGCACAGCCAGATCCAGAGACGCCATTTCATGTCAGTGAAACATCACCTTTGAGAGCCCCTGTGGCAAGTCCTTTGAATTTGGACTTGCAAGGAAGTTTCCTTGCAAGTTCATGGCAAGGAAAAGGGACATATTTCTTGCTAATGGGGATAACTTCACTGGAACAATAGGTACTCTCACTATGATCAGATGAAACATGAGAAAATCCCCCTATGGTCCTTCCCCCCTCAGTCCCACACAACAAGTTTGTCTCCCTGTCCCCCTACAATTATAATCCCACCAGCAAAGGAGCTGTAGGCTCATTACCTAGCTGCATAATGAAGTACATTAGCAGGACAGATGGATAGCTGGCAATAGAAGCTAAAACAGGCTAAAATCCAAAGTGCTCTGAAATATGCCCTTGGGCTTTCTCTGAAACCTATTTATCTTTGTAAGAGGATTTTAACATTCGAAAGTTCATAAGAAGCTTGCCTGCTTCCAGAAGGTGTCATTGTCCATGGCACAGAAGCCCCAATAGCTGTTTGGATCCAGCCTTTGTGAGCTAGCACTGCTAGTCCTTATGCTGCCACTAAGATTTTGAAGTCAGGTCACCCAGAGAGCAGCACCATTAGTGCAGTGGTCTGCATCCTCTGTCCTGAGGGTGCTCCTGGGGACCCCGGGCAAGAAACCCCACAGAGAGCAACCACTCTTTGAAGGGAATCTTCTCAAAATGTCCCTGTGGTTCTCAGGCCTCAAAGTAATATTAAAAAAAAAAAAAAACACAAACAAACTTTTTGCTCAATCTCTTTGGCAATCATGCCTGTTCCTTTGTCAGGAGGAGAGGAATGTTGGCACTGAGAGGGAGCACAGGGCTATGTACAGAGCAGCCAGGGGACTTGAATCCTGTCATCCTACACAGCCTACACATCCGACAGTCTCCGTGTTCAACATTTTCCTATAGCACGTCCTGATTTCCTTGTACCCTTCAAGGCACAGGAATCATCCTTACCAATCCCTTTACTCACTATACAGTGATGTTTCTCATCGCCGGCAAAAAAACATGCTGCTGTTGGACTGTGCAGAAGCTGCCTTGTAGAGAGATGTATGAGGTATCTTTCCACAGCCTACAGGGGCAAGATGTGCTCGCTCGGCAGAGCCAGCTTTCTGCACTGTACGTGGCAGGCTGGTGCCTTCTGCCAGAAAGGGATCCAGCTTGCTGCACCAGTGACCGTTTCTACTGTCCTGGTTAGGAACACAGAACTGCTCTGCTGAATCACGTGAAGCTCAGAGGCTACAGGTCATCGTGAAAATAAAATGTCGGGCAAGTAGCAAAGACAAGCTGGTAGCAAAATGAGTATTATTCCATTGCATAAGAGAGTAGGGTGGGGGTAAGCGCTACCCCAGCTCCTGAGGTTGTCTGTACAATCAGGGAAGAACCCAGCTTCTCCTTTGGATCACATGTGCTTTGGAAGAGTTGTGTCCTGGGGCACGGTTGCATCTTTCAGACTCCCACTGCTGACTCCACGGCTCTGCTGGTGTGAGGGACCAGAGGCAAAGGGTTGTTTTGCCTCTCATGCTGGACCCCACCCCACCACACTGAGGTACACAGGCTACAAAGAGGATTTGTGTTACAGCTGGTACCAGCATCCTGCACCCGTGAAGCGGAACTGACGTTTGTCACTGCAGAGAAAGCAGAAAGCACCAGCAGTTGAGGCTACCCATGCGTATGTGCTGGCAATATTGAGAAGAGGAAACAAACATTGCACATGTGACAGTGCACCTTCCACCCAACGGTTTCAAAAAGGTTTGCAAATCCTGCGTTACTGAAATAGCCTTCCCTAATTCCTCTGCAAGACAAGCAAATGTGACAGCACCGTTCTGCAGATCACTAAAGTAAGCCACATGGACGCTCACCTGTAACACTGAAGCATGTCCCATTTGGGGTTGATGACAGATAATCCCAATGCTGCCACCCAGTTCCTTTGTCATCATTTGACCATATGGCTTCTCAAACTTCCTTTATCTGTTACTTCAAAAGTGTTTCTCTTTGCAATGTTAACTTGGGCTAGAGCACAGGTGTTGCCCTACTTTTGCTGCCATCTGCATACAAAACCCTTCTGTAGCTTGGATCGGTTGGTTTAGATGGCCAAGTGCGCATACCACACTGCTTCGTAGAGTGGCTGCAGGCTACTGCCATAGACCACCCGTGGTTCTCCATGGCCTTCCCAGAATTCCCTGCCAAGCATCCAGAAAGGGTAGAGAAGTTCTCTCACAGTGCTATGAAAAGCCCTCATTGTGCCTTTCAGTCTACGACATGGCTGCGATTCGTGCTAGTGCTGCTATGGCACGGGAGTAAGCACAGGACTTGTGTGGACCATGCCAGGCTCGCTCAAGGTCATGACCGTAAGCAGCTCAAGTTGCCTCTGCTGGGATGCTGGGAGGACTTTGCAAAAATACAGCAGCCAGGAACAGGAATATCTTCATCAAAGGTTTGTGTTACATGGTTTAAAAAAAAAAAAAAAATCAAGAAAATCATTAAAAAAAAAAAATCACAGAGAGGATTCCTTTAAACCATAGCTCTGTAAAGCACTTTATTTATTCCAAACCTACAAAAATACTAAATAAAATGAGGAGCTTGGTGTCTAGGGCACTTGCCCCTCTGCCAAGTGTTTGGATGAAGTACTGAAATAACATATCCATAAAAACCTGAGAAACTGTGTTTTACTTAGGGAGGAGGAGAGTCAGAGCAATTAATCTGCCAGAGGCAATCCTCTTCATTACAATGAGTAAGTGTTTACTGTTCCTGAGTGGGGTACAGGTGACGTGTACTTTACAGCAGACAGAGATGAATTATCTGGAATAGATAGCAGACGTTTGAGCTTATTAGGGAGGTGAGGGGTCTATTCCTTTTATCTGCAACTGATTCTTTGCTGGGCTGTGAATATCCTGGCCAGCAATTCAATGTCATGCTACCTAGTCCAAAGACAGATTAACTACTTTTACCCCTTGCTAAGGCAGTAGTGCGTAACATTGGATTCAATGTTGTCAGGAGGACAAGGGTATGACTCAGGGTTTGGTTTTTTCCCCCTTTCTTTTGTGTTGATTTGTTTACGAGGTAGGTGGCCCTGTTCCAATCCACTTGTAATGAACATGATGATGGCAAGCTAAAAATAGTTTTGGGGGAGTATTTTACAGAAATCTCTATAACAACAAAACATATAGATATGTCACAGTAAACCTTTGCCAAACATGTAGAGCTCTATTACCTAGGAAGGGACAGGCAGCAATAAAAAACCGAATGCAGCCCATATTTTTGAAAGCATTGCTTGTTTGTAAGATAGAGAATGTACTGATGCTTCTTTCTGATTTTGATCCAAAAGTGTATGTTTTCCTCTGATTCCATTAAACCCGCCACAGAATATTCACTTTTACATTGAAAGTCAGTAAGGATCGGGCTTCTAAATCACACTGTGTTTCCTAAAGGCTGTAATGGTGAAGCCCGTGTCCCTGCAAAGGATCTGGACAAGACTATACCCTTTAAGATCTGGGCTGACTCTTAGGACCAAGAAACAGGAGAGAAGTCACAGAGGGATGAAGAAGAGCTCCAACAAATAGGTTGACCATAAGTAAGTTTTGGAGGTGACAGCTGAATCCATACTTATAATGAAAGTTTATCTTGTTAAGATATGTATCAAGACACAGAATGTTGGGTGGTTTTCCTTAAAGCTGCAGTTCTGCAGAGAGGATGTGGGAAGCCCCTCAACTCGATCATTTGTTTCCAAGTTTGTTTGAGTGTGGACAAGAGTTAAGGCAAAATGCAATGGCTCAGACAGCAAAGAACACAATGCTTCTTGTTTTAAGTCTCTGATAATTAAGCCATTAAAGATTGCTGGGGTTGGCAATATCATGTCTACAGGGAGCTAATTACTTGTACCACTGGTAAAATACCATGACAACAACAAAGAACGACGTTTTATGGACACGTAACAATGACAAACTCTTGCCCTCCAGCATGCTGTTGGAAGGGCCAGCCTGTACCCTCCCAAGTCAGTAGGATGTCTCAAGTGAATAAGTGCAACTTGGAACCCACATTTCTGCTGTGGAGGTGGTTAGAAAGGATGCAGTAAACTCTAATAAAACATAGAGACTAGAGACGTGTCAATTGGTGAGGACACATCGCAGCTGTACAGTCTGCATGGTTAGATACTGCTTCACCAGCAGAGCAATGGGCCCAGGGGCTTGCTGATTCACTCTTTCCTGTTTGTCATTTTGCTCCTTCATAGAGATTATGGGTTTGGTCGACAAGTCGCTCCAAGGGCATCTGCTTTGGTGTTCTCTTTTTAAAATTTTTTCTCACCAATACCCCCAAAGGATTTCCACTTATTTCCCTTTCTGTGCAGCAACAGCAACACAGAGGCTTTAATTTGTTTGCTGGAAGCGTGTTTTCGTGGTGAGCATGGCACGTCTTCCTCTGAGACCTTTCAAAAGAGCCACACCTTGCATAATTGCAGCCAAGGTCTGACTGCTGAAGGATTCCTTTTTACTCAGTAATCTAATACCACTTACTTCTTTCTCTACCTATAAAACCCTTGATTTTTAATTCGTGTAATCTTCCCATTGAGAACAGAGACTAGTTAAGGCATTTGCTAAAATCTGTTAATGTAGTTATTTGTTGTAAAGGAGTTCAAAACAAATTTCTGAGGGGGAAGCTTAGAAGGCTTAAGGGGACTGGCAATAAAACATCCAATTTTATTTATAGGACACCTGTCAAAATTCAGGTAGCCTTGGTTGTGGCAATTATTTATTTGCTATTAAATTGTCTTGTTTCTGTTCCAGAAGGACAGATATCAACATGACTTTTGTCCTTTCTGGTGACAATCTCAATGGGCAGGTTACTGACTGAATAGTATGGAGATCCTGTGGTACACAGTATAGATATGTGTATATTGTTGTTTAGTTGGGTTTTTTTCCAGGGAAACACAGGACATGAGAAATGCCCCGCTGGGTCAGATCGGTGACCCACTTAGCCCACTGCCCAGTCTCTGGAAATGGGCAGGAGATCCTGTTCAGGGAGAGTGTGTGAACGTGGCCACTTTCTGCAGTTCGCTCCTCTCTGAAATTTTCCCAGCAAGCACAGCTATTACATTTGAGGTGCTAAAGGGCATATACTTGCATATACCCATTGGTATCCAGGTATAAAGCTGTTGTCTATGAATTTGTCTCATGCCTTTTTGAACCTGCTGATGCTCGCTGACTCCACACCCTCCTGGGTCAAGAAGGTCCTGAAGTTCACCACCCTCTGTGTAAAGATGGACTTTTAACAATCTGTTCTAAATGAATCTCCTACTGGACTCATTGAGTGCTCTTGTCCTCAACTTCTTGTACACGTTCACGAAACGTGGGGTTCTGTGAACTTCTCCGTATTTATGTTTTATCTACTGTCTCCATGGTTTTCTAACCCTTGGTCATATTCAGCCTCAGTTTTCTCTCCTAACAAGGAAGTACTAGCCTTTTAAATTTCTTTTCATAAGGCAGCATTCTCTCTCTGTTTTGGTTTTAGTTTCCCTTCTCTAACCCTGCTAGATCCTTCCTGAGGTGTGGAGACCCAAGCTGTACACGCTGCTGTGAGTGAACCAGGACATTATGTAGCAGTAAAACAGCACCTTTGGCTTTGATCTCAGTCCTCCTCCTGATGGGATGGAAGTGTCTTCACAGTGTACGGTGGGTGTATGTGTTGCTATATATGCACCAGGACTAACAGCACAAAACTGCAGCCATTTGCCTACCAAAACAGCACAAAAATCCCCAAAAAATCTATTGGGGATATATGGATGCTTCTGAAGATTGAATTAGGCATTTGTCCTGGTGGCTGCTGTTTTTCAAATGGGGTAAAAGCAAAAAAAAAAAAAAAAGCTTTACAATCTGCCTGAAGCGCTTTCCTAAAGTCACACTTTCCCCCCCCGCCCCAGCATTGTAGAAAAATAACACTCTCCAGGTAAAGCCCAGACTCTGAATGGGTGCAAAACTGTTAGGCACAATTTGAAATGAGGAATTTTTAAGTCTGTGAGACCTGGACTTCAGTCACCTTCCTGCAGCTCTCCCTCCTTTTCCTTGCCCCTCTGAGCAGCATAAGAGATCCAGACAAAGAAAGAAGCCATGGTGACTGGGGCCCTAACCATGGGCTCCTATTTGTGGACACCACCTGGGAATCTGCTTCAAATTAATACCAACTTATTTTTCCTCTGAAAATGATCCTCCAAAAAGGTAGCAGCCAGAAGCAGAACTCGTGACAGTCTCAGTCCTCTGAAAACCTGGCTTGTGAGCCTCAGGAGAGGGAGAATGCTTCCAAATTGTGAGACAGAAAGCTATTGCAGAAACCACACAGTTTTCCTGGCCTACTGCGATGGATTTTTCCACCAGGAAAAAAAAAAGGATGCTTTGGCCTAGTAGCAGTAACTTGAGGTTCTGTATGCCTGTCAAAGGGCTCTCTGCACCAGGCTTGCTGTGAGACCCACCGGAGGAGAAGCTGATGTGCTCCACACGGGCACAGGGAGGGAAGGCTTGAGAGGACAGAAACATGGCCAACTGCTACAAGAAACACCCAGGCTGGAGGCGCACATGGTGCCAACTCCGAGTTGAATTTCAACCATGTTGCTAACTAAACTTCCTGTAACTTCAGCAGCTGCACGGCTGAACCTGCAGGAACTCATTTTTTTTCTCTGGTCTCTCCTTAAGGCAGACCCCCCTCTCTCTGCTCTGCCCTCGAGCGGGGATGAGCTCCCAAGGAACCCCCGCCTCAGGCTAAGCGGACGCGGCTGGTCAAGAGTACAGAACCCCCTTGCAGAGGACACAGCCATAGGAAGGGCTACCTGTCGGGGTGAGAATCATTGCCTTCTGCAGTTACTCCCTGCCAAGCCTTGCTTTGCCCTGCCTGAGCCTTTTTACTCTATTCCTTCTCAGTAACGCTCCCAACCTTCCTCCCTCTGCTCAATCCTGCCTCCATCCTGTTGGAACGCTTTAATTCATGAGGCAGGGCTGCCTCTGGGGCCACAGTTTCAAGGTTATCAGCTGCTTCATGCATTATGTGTCAAACAACCTGTCTGAATTGTTCTTACCTGATGCTGACAGCTCCAACCAAATAAATATTTAATCGTTTACGGTGGCAGAAATTCTTCAAAAATTCTTGTCCTTGCTAATGTCCCCCAGAGAAAATAAAAAATCTCTCACTCCAAGGATACTAGCAAATGCTGCAAACCCCAGGCTTGCATCTCTGGGCTTGCGTGTCAGTGCCTGGCTGCGGTACATGTAAGCATGTCTGTTCTGCTGTTTGCCTGGCTACGGGGCTGATCTGAGCACTCCTCGCTTTGCATCCTCCTCACATACATATGGACTAGTTCTTATGGTCCAGATTTTCCATCCCATTTGTGTATAAGGTCTCTGTCTTGTTTACTGCAGGTACGAAATTTGCAAGTGTTGAAATGGCCTTTCTCCACACACAGGATGGATGGATGGAGTGAGTGCATTCCTACTGGATTGGGCCCTGCATGGCAATCTTCTAGACACTGGTGAACGTGATACGCCATACTTAGTCACTCATAGTGAGAATGTGCACTAACATCATGAAACTCCTCTGGCTTTGGAGGGTGACCTTCATGCTACCTAAGGAAAATAGGAATTGATTTGGGTTTTTTTTTAATTCTGCAGAGTTACATGCATCTCAATGCTTCTCCGATTTCACTTTCCTTCTAGGTCCCCATTGTTAATCATAGACTCATAGAATGGTTTAGGTTGGAAGAGACCTTAAAGATCAACTAGTTCCCACCCCCCTGCCATGGATGGGGACACCTCCCACTAGACCAGCTTTCTCAAAGCCTCATTCAACCTGGTCTTCAACATTTCCAGGGATGGGGCATCCACAACTCTCCTGGGCAACCTGTTCCAGTGTCTCACCACTCTCAGAGCGAAAAATTTCTTCCGGCGATCTAATCTAAATCTCCCTTCTTCCAGTTTGAAGCCATTATACTTCATCCTATCACTACCTGCCCTTGTAAAAAGTCCCTCTCCAGCTTTCTTGTAGGCCCCTTTCAGATACTGGAAGGATGCTGTGAGGTGTCCCCAGAGCCTTCTCTTCTCCGGGCTGAACAACCCCAACTCTCTCAGCCTGTGCTCACAGCAGAGGTGCTCTAACCCTCTGATCATCTTTGTGGCCCTCCTCTGGACCCGCTCCAATAAATAATAAAGGACTGGATGCAGTTATTAGGGCACGGGTATTTTTTTTGTTGAGCGCTTGTTTTTCTGTTGGCCAGGAAAGATCAGCACCGGCTATTTAACCTCTGTGTGCAAGGGCTTTACTGTGGTTTTCATACGCAGACCTGTCTCTTGATGCTCTTCTGCCTTTTGATGGTTTGATGGTCAAAGGCATTTCCACATTTCCCTTAGACATTTACAAACATGTGTAAATATACTTTAGATCAATCTGGTCCCTCACCCTCTCCTCCTGTCTTTCTGTAATTGCCCAAAGTGAACGATGCAAGCTTGCAATATCACTTTATGTGACTCATATGAGGCTTGCACTGTGCACAGGGATGTGAGAACCAGTGCCAGCAGCTTTGAAGCTTGCAGACAGCTGAAGGAAGACAGCCGTATGAAAAAGAAATTATGTGAAAGCGCATATAATGCAGGAAAAGGCAACCACTGATGTTGGAGCTAAAGACTGGAAATTAGCTTTCCAGAAAAAACAGTGAAGAAGCTTAAACAGAAATTGAACTCAAACATCAGTTTTTTGTATTTAAAATCAACTTTTCATTAGTTCCAAGCTTTTTCACCTAGCACTTAATCAAAGAAAGTGCCTTTTTGCATCCTGTCTTTTCCTATTCAAGTTGAGCACTGTATCTTGACCACAAACTATTACTGTCACAGTGATTTACCTTTCTGGCATTAGTTATGGCCTTTGCATCCATTTCCAGCTCACTGGGTGGTTAGTGTAGCCTTCCGGCATTTAGGGGAAAAGTCCACTGAACATAAGTTTAAGCAGTGGCAAATCCAAACACTTTAAAACAAGGAGACATAAAAAAAAAGTAGAGAATTTGAAAAGAAGGAGAATTATCTGAATTTAATGAGCTTTTAGAATGCACAGTTACCTAGTTTATCCTCACAAGTCTGAGGGTAAAGAACACAGATTTGATATTCAACACAACTAAAACCACTTGACTCCAGAGCTCACCTTAAAATGACACTGCAAAACAAAACAAAAATGGTTCTCTTCTCTCTGATCCTCAGCTTCCTTTCCAAGGTCTGTAACAGCTTTACCTGTTGCTTGCAGATGCCCATAACTACTTCATCACTTGGTAACTACACAGAGCAGAGCATCTTATGGGAGCACTAGTGAGGCGCCGCAAACAACACATAACCCTTTTTTTGTGACAATCTCTGGCACTGAAGTCCCGAGAGGAAATGAACGACTGGTGAGCAACCTTCCCACACCTGAGCCACAGTGATGTGAAAATAGTCTGGGCATCTCAATGGCAATGATTTTGCAGGTGACTAAGCAAACAGGAGAAACTAAGCCCTCCCCAAACACCCTGGGTGGTTGGAGATCACAGAATCACTTAGGCTGGAAGAGACCTTTACGGTTGGACTCAATGATCTTAAACCTAACACTGCCAAAACCACCCCTAAACCATGTCCCTCAGCACCACATCTAACCATCTATTAAATAGCTCCAGGGGTGATGATTCCACCACCTCCCTGGGCAGCCTGTTACAATGCTTGACTACCCTTTCCATGAAGCAGTTTTTCGTAATACCCAATCTAAACCTCCCCTGGTGCAACCTGAAGCCATTTCCTCTTGTCCTATCGCTTCTTACGGGGGAGGAGAGACCAACCCCAACTTCACTGCAACCTCGTTACAGGTAGTTGTAGAGAATGATAAGGTCTTCTCTCAGGCTCCTCTTCTCCAGGCTAAACAACCCCAGTTCCCTCAGCTGCTCCTCATAAGACTTTTCTCTAGACCCCTCACCAGCTTCGTTGCCCTTCTCTGGACACGCTCTAGCACCTCAATGTCCCTCCTATACTGTGGTGCCCAAAACTGAACACAGTACTCAAGCTGTGGCCTCACCAGTGCTGAGTGCAGGGGCATCATCACTTCCCTACTCCTGCTGGCCACACTGTTCTTGATACAGGCCAAGATGCCATTGGCCTTCTTGGCCACCTGGGCACACTGCTGGCTCATGTTCAGCCGACTGTCCACCAGGACCCCCAGATCCTTTTCTGCCTGGCAGCTTTCCAGCCACTCATCCCCAAGCCCGTAGCGCTGCATGGGGTTGTTGGGGCCAAAGTGCAGGACCCGGCACTTGGACTTGTTGAACCTCATACAATTGGCTTCAGCCCATTGATCCAGCCTGTCCAGATCCCTCTGCAGAGCCTTCCTACCCTCAAACAGATCAACCTTCCTACTTGATTTGGTGTTATCTGCAAACTTACCGAGGATCTTCACCAGATCTGGTGAGAAATGCTGCCCCAGCTGCGTGCAGCTGGTTCCCTGTAGCGAGAGCAGCGGTAACTGCCATGGCTGAGGCTGGGAGCTGGGACCAGCTCTCCCCAGAGCTGGTGTCACACAGGCACGCAGCTGGTTGGCTCCGAGGCCAACAAGGCTGTAAAAGTGCTGGACTTTTTGGCCTACCTGTAGAGAGCGAGCAAATCGATTGCTGTAGCGTGCAAATGTATAATTGCACTCTAGAGGCCTGTGGTCAGCGGTAGAGCCAGGAGTGCGCAGATGTGATTACAAATATTGTCTACATGGGCAGTTTCATTTACTCACAAACTCTACCATGCCTTTATATTGAATCCCTATTTTAAGGTCACCAGAGCACATTAAGCTTGAGCTCTGTCCCGCTGGACTGTGGGGGCAGTGCTCCTGCTTCTTCTTATTCTCTGTATGCGCCGTACGCCATAAGGATGAAAAAAAGGAGCCAAGTACTGAGCTGGCATATTTTTATTAATGTCAACCCAAGAGTCAAAAACAGCCCAACCTGTTCCACCAATGTTCCTTTGCTCAGTCTTATAAATGATCAGAAACTCCTAATTTGCTTCCAGGGGTTTCCCAGAGCCTTGCTGGACTCTGCAGGCCCTTTCTCTAGTTATTACTTTTCACTACAGCCTTGCTTTATCCTTCCCTAGCTTTACCTTGGTCATCAGCTGTTCTCACCTTATCTACATTTTGAAAAAGTGAATCTTACCTGCTTTCAAAAGCTTCTTCACATGGACAGACCCCTGATGACAAAGAGAAGCATCTTACTCATTTGCACAATCATGAAAAGCCACAGAGGGGACTAAGAAAAGTAGGGAGGTTGCTTGCTGAGGGTGTCATGTGAGCTGCCGCAGCATTTGTGTGTTGTCTGGGATTTTGAAAGATGCAATATACACAATAAGCAAAGAACAAGCAATAGGAAGGAATGATGTAGTTTTTGTAGACTTAGTCAAAAATAGTATGCTGAATTAATTACTTCAAATGTCGAGGCAAGCTGACACAATTTAACATCTGTGAATTTTTTTTTTCCCCCTGCATCTTAGCAGAGGTAGCAATGATTGGCCAGGCTTACCACGGCCATGTAAACTAAATGCAGAACAGTTGTTAGCTCTAGATATTTGCTGAGGATAGGTTTTCTGAGCCATGGCAAAATGATGCTGACACGAACGTAGTATGCATGAGAGAGAGACGTGCGTTCAAAGGACATGGCATCATGCCCATGTATACATATCCAGGGACATGCCATTGACTTGTTTTGTTAACCTGGCAACTTGAGACACTGGTCTTCTGCTCCTTTTGGTAAAGAGCTTTGGGATCTCTGCTCTCTACCCATGAAGTACTTTATTACGAAACAGTTCCCTTGATTGCCCTTTCCACAGGCAGACACTGGCTTTTTTCCAAAGGCATATTGTATTTGCATTGATCACACTGCTGGCTATATGACCTTGTCATTAGGAAACATGAAACATAAAATATGAGTTACTTGGACTCCTTCTTCTAGTATTATTCATTGTTTTATTTTCTGATCCCTGAAAGAGATTGCAGAGCCAGCAGGAGGTTTGTTTGAGACCCGCTGACACCATGGAATTCGGGGTACTTTAATTATCCAAATGATCTAAACAAAAGAACTTAACAACTGAGCAGTGTATGACTGATTGTTAGATGTAAACTGCAAAAATTAATTTGGCAGCTGGAGTGGTTACATGAAACTGGAGGTTGATCCTCCAACACCCTGACTAGGGCATCAGATTGGATGTGCTGAATGTAAATAAAGCTGGAAGGATTTGCAGAAGATGGTCTCTGTAGTCACAAGCACCCTTTTGTGACTGTTCTTTTGCTGTAATGAACTGCTCAGTCATTATGGTGGGCATCTTCACCTTTCTTCAGGTCAGCGTCCAGCCAGTAACCTTAACACTTCTGGGACTGGGAAAGAAAGATCAATATAAGAACACCGGGGAATCAGGATGGAGGGAGACCTGGAGACCACACAAAGCCACGAGTCACAGACTAGAAAAAACACTCTGAGAATTAGTAATCCCCAGTAAAATGGTGATAGACCTGAGGCTAGAAGACCCAGGACTTGCTGCCTATCTGTTGGTTGCAGAATGTCAGTGACAATAGAGGAAAGCCGGGTGAGATCATGGTCCCTGCATCCCTTTTCCCCTGATGCTCTTGAGTATTTACAATTTTGTATTCACTTAACATGCACACTGATGCCTCAAGCCCAGCCAGTCTGCACATTCAAAAAGCGCAGAGGGCAGTGCTTTCTCCCATAGCACATTAGTTTGTGGCTGTGAGATCTGCTTTGCTGTGGATGCTAGAAGAATATGCATATTAAAAAACAAAGGGAAAAGAAAAACCCCACCACAAAAAATCAACCCCAACACCCCAAACAAACAAAACCCAACTTTTTCGCTATGTTTGTGGTGGAAAG
This sequence comes from Chionis minor, assembly GCA_013398295.1. Lineage (NCBI taxonomy): Eukaryota > Metazoa > Chordata > Aves > Charadriiformes > Chionidae > Chionis > Chionis minor. The sequence continues at coordinate 939,980 of VZSF01004546.1, forward strand.
GTCTGTCACGGACAGTTCAGTGGATTCAGGCACAGCAAAGCTCAAGAAGTCCTTAAGCTGCAGCTTGCTAGACAGTACCCTGGGGACAGAATAGCCCTCTGCTTGCCCTTCCCTAAGTGTTCCTTACTGGCCCTGAGAGATCAGCCTTTTCTGGCACCCTGTCTGGCTACCTTCACCTTCTTAGTTTCTTATCCTGAAGGTGGAAGGAAGAGTTGGGTCACGAGGACACTTTTTCCGCTTTAACCTAACTACCAGTCTGCTCTTAGGAGCCAGGTCAGGGAGTGCTAGGAAACACTTTCCATCAGGAAAACATGAAAATAAAGGTAGCTATGTTGTCTGCAGTTTTTATTAAAGTGCTCTTCTTTTCTTCCTCGAAACTGAAAGTGTTAAAGGAAAGCCAGTAGAGCTAGTTACTTTAGTGCCTGCAGTGATTTTCCTCACACTCAGAATATGCAAAGCATCCCACCAAAAATCACAGAAAACCGCTGTAATGCCGCACTTCCAACAACACCCTGTGACAGGAGTTGATCTCAAGACTTATTTGTGTATTTTTAGCATGTGAAAATATGTTTGTCAAAGTTTGCGGTGCTGCCAGTACACGTGATTTTTAATTCAACTTGCAATACTGAGTACTTTTGTTAGCCAGAATTGCTACAATTGGCTTCTTAGGAGAATCTCCATTTTCTGAAAATAGAAACTAATGGGTGGTCATGAAAACTGAATCAGAGGAGGAGATGGGGATGAGGAATCTGAAGCTGACTTGGCAAAGATAGCAAGTATTAGGAGCTAGGAAGACAGAGCTCACAAGAAGCCAAGATTCAGAGGGAGAGTTCACATTGTTTAGGAGAGGCAAATAAGAAACCAGCTGGGATGACTAACAAAATTGTACAAGGTGCCCTAGATGGGAAACTGGGTGTTAGCCAGAACATGGGGGTGAAGCTGACAACAGGAACACACATAAAGTCAGAAGGAAATCTGGGCAAGGAGATGGTGAGGAGGAAGAGCAGTTTGGAACGAAGGGGCAGAGGGAAAAAAAAACTGGGAACTGGGTGAAGAATCTTTTTCTGTAAGTTACCACTTCCCCCAAGAAAGCCAAGATTTCCGTACCTTCCCATTGCTCCACATCGCAAGGGTGAGGCACTGTTATTGCAGTCAGTTATTTCCTTGGTCCAAGTAACAGAGGTCTGCGTAGGGGACCTAAGTGTTCCAGATGATGCGTATCAGCTTGGTGCTATAACATGGAATTTCCGTTTTTATAATCTGTATAATTATAAGCCGCACCCCCTCTATCCTCACTGAAAAGATTTCCAAGTCAGGCCTTCAAAAGTCGGACATGGCAGAGTTGAGATTGCCTGTACGCCTGTGTGAAAAGACCAGTGTTAATTTTACGACCACGTAGCGCTCCACAGGACCCTTGCCTCACCCAGCGAGCAAGATGGATGGTGCTCACTTAATGAGCAGCTGCTCAGTATTTTTTCCCGTTGTTGCATTGTTCTTGAGTGTGTCTCTGTGCCTTATTGACTGCATACTATCTGCATTGAAGGCAATTACTTTTCTCATGAGTTTTTCTGTGCTGCTTATCGCTATAGTAACTGTGTGCCTCACAAATACTAGCTCATCTGTTTTCTCTCTTCCCTCTGAGATGGCAGGGCACTACCTGTGTTTCAGGAACGTGGAGGAGCTGTACTTCATGAATGCAGAGCAGAGGAATGGAGAGCAGAAGCTGAAAAGAAGTCGCTGATTTCAAGCGTCCATATTAGAGCGGGACTTCATGTTTCACAGCACTCGGTGACTCACAGCACTTTACATGCTCCAGCTTCAGCTTGATTTGCCTTTCATTCTTCAGTACCTCCTGCAATTTCAGAGCCTCAAGTCAGGCACCTGGGAGATAACGAACTGAATGAATACTGACCACCTCTGAAAAGTCTGAACGACTTAACTAATATCACATACAAAATCTGTGTCACAGATTCGGACCGTGTCTATTCCTGCAGCTTGATGTTCATCTGCCTCTAACCGTGACACCCTCATCTCATTCATCACGTGCCATATGTTCTAGCTGCCTTGTCATGGATTGCAGGGGCAAGGAAAGCATCATACAGTGAACTGAAATTTTGCCAAATAAATGTTGAAAACACTACAAAACGAGCCAGTTAGGTAGGTATTAGCAGTGTGATTACTCTGCTTGCTTGCACATTTGTCCTTTTTCTCTTCTCCATTATGTGCTTTAATTCCTTCTATATTACACCCCCAGGGTCAGAACTGTCATTTTCTGTATTTGCAAAGCACCCTGCATATCCTTGAAATGATTCAAAAAGCCTGCAAGATAGGTAAATACAACTGTTTTAGACAAGGGGAAAACTAAAGTGTGGGAACTAATTTTAAAAAAATGGGTTATAATGATTGTACATTCCTTACTTGTACAAGAAAAGAGATTGTGTGAGCACACAGTCCTGCTCCTGTGGCAGGCCGGACACACAGCCAAACACAGGAACAGGCTTTTTGGGCACTGATGCGTGGAAGGTGTAAATAATTTAGCGCATACCTATTTTGGAAGACATAGATACATGTGATTCACTCAAAGTAACATAGGAAGTCAATCAATCTTGTCATCTAATCAGTATAACAAAGGAAAAATATGTTTCCCTGAAATAGCAAGCATATAAATCATGTGAGAGATAACACTTTAAATTTTGCTGGGAGTCTGTAAGTTCCAACAATCACCAATCTTTCTCACTTAATTAGCCTCCTTAGGGAGCTATATTGCAGGTGTTTTCCATTATTTTCAGTAGAAGTTTAGCAATTTCTCTTCACGTTTACTTTTCTCGGGACAAACCTCTGCTTTCCAGCTGGGGATAGTTTTGTTTCTAAATTGTTCCTCTCTTTATCCCTCCCAACTCATCGGAGTGAAAAGCACTTTCTCCTCCCTGATCCTCCTCATGTATCTTCCTGGAGAAGAAAAAGCAAATGCAGGCTGGGGAAGCAGTGCCGCTGCCTGAAATCTCATCTATCTGGGTGCTCACCACAAGGACAAATCAATGAAGGAAGGAATCTTTTTTTATCATTAGCAATGGCACAGTCCTGGCCAGATGCAAGGGAAAAATAAGAGTCTCCCGTAGAAGGCTTGACCGACCCCCTGAAAGATTATATTAAGCTGTTTTCAAGGGCTTATGTCTTATTTTAGTAAGTCACACACTCACATGCCCAGCTGCCCCCCACTCACACAACCCGGGGTGGGTCAGATTACTTTGTATGCCAAAATGGGAGTGACCTATTGGCTACAGAAAATATTTGGGAATGTAGTTATGCAGAGCAGTCAGTCATGGGCTTTACGTGGGGCGGTTCTTCAGGTCACGGAGCATTCAAACTGTATGGGTTTTTGCTATTGCATCCTTGCCTTTGGGGTGGGGCTCAGGCACCCCTTTTGTGCATCCACTCCTCTTCTCCCAGGATACTTGGGATTTGAAAACTTAGAGCAAGATTTTTTTGGTCAGAATTGAGTTGTGAGAAAGTTAAAAAGTAAGTTGGACGAAATGAGTGCTTTCCACTGACTCAGCTGTAAATCAGGTGCCTCTGAAAATACCACTCCATGCCATGTGCCTCTAGACATGTTGAATAAGTGACCTCTAGAAACTAGGGGGCCTGAGACTGCAAAAATATTCATGGCAAATTTGAAATATGAACGTAATCCCAGCTCTCTATCTCGGGAGAGTCTCTGAGCCCCTTCCCAAGGCAGGTGAAACTGATGGAAGGTGCAACGGACTATGGAAGCGGGTGAATGTGAGACGGATAAAGTAACTGCAGACTTATAGTTAACACTATTAATTTTCCTTCCTGGCAAGGACAACAGCAGAAGGTCTGTTTAGTGAACTCCCCTGGGATCTGTGGCAGGCGGTAGCTTGGAGCGGGGTTTAGCAGCTCTATCTGCAGGGAGTCCTCAGTATTTTACCACACTGACATTCTGCAAGGGGAGATTTGTGAACGTGATCGGCTGCCTAACTCTGGCCTCAGTAGTCACTTCCTAGCTGGAAAAGTCGCCTAGCCCATTGACTGATTAGGTCATTTTAATTTAGAGAAACATTAGGCCCTGATTTTTAAATCTGGCATTGAAACGCTGCCACTGAAATGTTCTTGCCTCCACCTCCAAGTTTGCTCCTGCCAATGTTAAGCGTGACATAAATCAGCGGATCTCTGATGAGCTGCCTCTTAGCAGTTGCTTTAATCTCTGCGTACTGGTGTGTGGGAGTGGGCAAGAGAAGGCGTGTGCCTGGGAGGTGAACAGAAACCAAGTCAGCCGACGTGCCCTTTTCTGCTTGTCCCCTGCAGCGGGCAGGCACACGGCTCACTCCTCTCGGCTGTGGGCAACTGCCCTTGCCTCGCCTGGCCAGAGGGGCTGGGGGTGCCCTGACCCTGCGGGACACCCATGTCCCCTTCCCGGGCAGGGACACACAGGCAGATCGCGCCCTGCCGCCACGCTTAGATGTCTCCGTGTGCCCCAGGACTGGGAACCTGGATGGAGCCCAGTGGAAGTAGCCCATGAAAGAGCCTCGTCTTTACCAGGTACTGCTATCTATGTTGCATCTCTCCTATGGCGCTGTGCTGGCTGAGAGCTGTCAAGGTTAGAAGGAAACACTGTAAGTAGCTTACACCCACTTTTCTGAAATCGTGACACACATCCCTGTCGCAATGGAAAGAAATGGTGACTACGGCTTAGTACTTATCCTTCTTTGCCTACCCAGGAAAACCCTTTGCAGACTCTACCCTACCCTAAAGAGAAAGATGCAGATCTAAAGAGACAAATTCAACTGGTAAGTACTTGATAGCTGCTTTGCACAGCGTATGCGCAAACACTGTGCAGAGGTAAGGAAGTGGAGATGCCCTGAGGAGCAGCCGGCAGGAGCTTTTCATTGGGTACAGCCATTTACAGGATACCATCCCAACTGGGACCTGGACCAGCAGTGCCTTCCAGCTCTCCCGTCGCCCTCAGGAAGCCAGAGAATCCCTGATGGAATTGGGAATTAAACTCCAATCTTAACTCCTTAGCTTTTCTGGTCTTAGTCTGAGCCTTAGTTTTGTCGCATTTTCATCCATGCTGTTAGAATACACTTGTTGCTAAAACCCCTTCTGGATATAACAGAGCTCTTAAAAAGGACGTAGGCAATGTTCAGGAAATTTCCGTATGGTATTTTCTAGGTCATTTCATGATACTGGTAAGTACAATGGGGAAAAAAACATTGGGTCCTTCTTTGGCATTACTTGTTCATTATACAAGTAATTTAAAGAATGAATACACTACAGGAAGTGTGTATGTGTTCACATGTGTATAAATTAAGACGTACTCATACATACACATGTTAAATATATTAAGGTAATTAGTTACAGAGTGGCAAGAATCACTTTATTTTTCAAGCTCTGTTTTATGGGATTTATTTAGGACTGCAGCAGCAGCCAGTCTACAGCAGCTAGCTTCCAGTGCAGCCAAATGAGTCATTGCCACCTACACTAACACATGTCAAAATGGTTCCTACTGTGTGTCTACCTATTAGAAATAAACAGAAAATAATTATATTAGTCTCAGCTTCTGCAGCTTCTTTTACCTGAGGGTCTTAAAGCAGTGTAGAAATGTAGACTTCCCAGCTCTCCTATGGTGGTGAGGTGTACTATATACATTGAGGCATACCATATACATTTTTAGGTGGGGAAACTGAGGCACAAAATAGTTCATTTGCCTAATGTCACACAGCAACTCTGCAAAAAGAGGAAAACCAGACATTGCCTGCTCCCATAACCCTGTTGCCTACCCACTGGACCACACTGTTATTAAATCCCAGAAATGTTATTTTTTGGCTTTATTTCCAGCTGGAAGTGATGGAGGATTTTTCCTTTCTGTTGCTTAGCTACCCCCTGACCTTTGGATAGTCTTTCCCATTGGCTGAGTGAATGTATTTCCCTCCAGCTGCCTCGATGCGGACGTGTCTCAGACCTCCCCCTCCGGCAGGATTTCATCAGCTGCCCTGCCTCAACCATGTGTTTCTCTTCCCATCTTGCTGAAAGAAATTTTGTTGTTTTTCCTGTAGCATATCTCGAACAGCGCTGGAAGAAATGCTGAAAAAAACCTTCAAGACTGATGTACATTTTTTCAATTCATTGTATTACTTAACAACTTGGTGTTAATCACAGCTAACCCACTAAATACCATAATTCTGCTCTTTGAAATTTTCCACAACCTGCAAGTCGGTGGGATTTCCTGTTCAAAACAGCTAAAACTAGAACAGTGAACACTGAACAAACAGGGATCTGAACTTGGCAACATGGATGTGCATCCACTTGACACATGACCTCACTGCTCCTAAAAACATCTAACTAACAAAAACTTGCATGAGAAGTCGACTTCATATAGGGGGCTTTAAATCTTTAATTAAGACCTTTGGCAGTGAAACTTTCAGTCTAATGGTATAGTGTCATTCCATACTATTCCTTTGAGTTCTAAACCTATTCTCAATTTTGACTCCTGAAACAAAGGCAGCTAGAATAATCAGAGATGACGTGGGGTTTTTTTAACCTATCAACTTTTACTGGTCCCATTAAATAGAATAAAAGTGTGTTCATTCTTGTCTGGAAATATTTTGCCAATAATCACCTTTGCTGAAGGTGGAGAAGCACTGACTGGAACAGAAGACACAAATGAAACTGAAGAAACAGGCCTTGTTGGTCCATTCTGTAACTATTCTTGAATTATTTCATCATGGAAGATGAGATCAAATGGGCTGCATAAAATCGAGAGCCCTGCGTTAGGCATCAGGGTGCAACATACAGTGCAAAGGACAGAATTAAATTTCCTTTTTAATGGGACCTGAACAAACTACAGCATGGAGCTTCCTATAACCAGCCTACGATGAACCAGCCGCAAAGTGCTGAATGTAGGTGAGCCTTAAATCCAGCCCCTTGGTAGTCTACCAGGAGGCATATTCATCTTTTGGGGATCCACTATCTACAGCCTTCTCTGAAAGTGCAGAGAAGAGGTCACCCTTTTCCAAACTGCCAGAAAGTGAGGTGGGATATCTCCTTTCCCCCATCAGCACACACTGCTGTGGAGAGGACCTGCCCAGAATACTGGGCACCTGGGTTGAATTCTCACCCCAGTCAGAAGTGCTCAAAACTCTGTCTCTGACCTCTTGGGACTGTGTCCTTCCTGCCAGGGTACTTGGTGTTTGCCAGAAATAGCTCACTTGTGAGAGACTGAGCTTAATTCACAGGAATCTGTACAAACAGACGAGATCTTCAGATGGAAGGTACTGCAGAACTGCAAATTATTATATTTAATCATAGAGCTCTTGAGACTCTGCCCTTTGAAGCCTAGAGGCATTCATTAGCAATGTCCTCGTGTAATGCTGAGCTCTTAGTAGAACATAATGAAGATATCCTCTGGATGAGGGGGAAAAAGAAACACCGCATTTCCTCCCGTGGGAGAGAGCATAAGAACTAAATGTGCAATCTTAACAGATACTTTCCTTCAGGAGAGATGAATTTGTGTATTTCTTCCAGTACCAAAATGAATTTACCAGAAATTTTAAGACAAGCTAGAGCTCCTGCTGATTAGGCTCTCGGGATGTTTTCCTCTTTGTAAGACAGTGCATCCTGTCTCCCTAATGGACTATGCCAAAATCCCACCTACAAGCATCCCTAAACACCAGGAAAGTTTAGGTCAGATTTCATAGAATGGTTTAGGTTGGAAGGAACCTGAAAGATGATCTAGTTCCCATTGCCCTGCCATGGGCGGGGACACCTCCCACTAGACGTGCTTTCTCAAAGCCCCATCCAACCTGGTCTTCAACATTTCCAGGGATGGGGCCTCCAGAGCTTCTCTGGGCAACCTGTTCCAGTGTCTCACCACTCTCAGAACGAAAAATTTCTTCCTGAAATCTAATCTAAATCTCCCCTCTTCCAGTTTGAAGCCATTACCCCTCATCCTATCACTACCTGCCCTTGTAAAAAGTCCCTCTCCAGCTTTCTTGTAGGCCCCTTTCAGATACTGGAAGGATGCTGTGAGGTGTCCCCAGAGCCTTCTCTTCTCCAGGCTGAACAACCCCAACTCTCTCAGCCTGTGCTCATAGCAGAGGTGCTCTAACCCTCTGATCATCTTTGTGGCCCTCCTCTGGACCTGCTCCAACAGGTCCATGTCCTTCCTATGTTGAGGGCTCCAGAGCTGGATGCAATACTCCAGGTGGGGTCCCACGAGAGATGAGTAGAGGGGCAGAATTAAATTCAGATTTAAATCCAGGCTCCTGTGCTAGCATCCATCCCACGGTGGGAATGTGATGCTGGAAAGCTCTCTTCGTGAGGATGTGCTTCCCAGCTTTGAACCTGGGCTCCCCTATGACCCTACATGCTTGTGCCTGGTGAGAAATAGGGCTCATTGCTACAGCAGAATCTTCTAGCTGTGGTGCATCCGGGGACAAAGAAGGGACCCGCAGGCACAGGCTGTGCTCTAACCTGCTCGGGCCAGAAGCCAAGCAGATGGGCAGGGAGCTGGAAGCAATCAGCAGTGCAGGAATGAGAACTAGCCCCATTTTCCTGTGCATACAATTGAGAAATGTGAAAAAAATTGAAACCAATTTGCTGCAAAGAGCAAAGTGTTTAAAGAAAGGGTATACCTAGAGCACAGTGTGAAATGCAGGCACAGCATAGGCAAACACAGCAAGTGCTGGTAGCAGAGTAGCTGTAACAGCACAGACTTCAGCAACTGACATAAACCTGCAAGTTATTTTTTTTTTTCCTTAATACTCATCACCCACACACTCATCCAAACAAAAGAAAAAGGCCGGAAAAGACCGTCAATTGCAGCATGTTTGCAAATTCTCTTCATATCACCCATCTTTACTTCTGTAAAAAATTTCTGTGCATTATTAACATTAAAATACTGTACACATGGTAAAATCATAACTAAAAGGTACTAGTTGGGGAACTGGTCCCAAGGACATGTAAATATCAATAACTCCTTTGAAGTTTTAGGATCAGCTGGATAAAAAATTATTGGAGTGGATATGAGCTTTCTCCTGGAAGGAAAACAGCTAGCAGTAGGCCAACGAGGGAGGCTTTGTGCAATTTTTGACCTTGAGGGGGTTCTGGAAAGCAGTGTATTTACTTAGGATTATTTGAGGGGCTTGGCAAATTGAACAGTCAGGGTCTTAGTCATCTCTGCGTGGGAATGGTGTGCGCTCTCTGTGTAGCAGCCTTGAAATGAAAAGCGTGCCTGCCTGCCTGCCCGCCTGCGAAGCAATGGGGCTGCGAGCTCATTCAAGATGGAGGCACTGCCTGTTCTGGTCCGGATTCGTATTTTACTTCTCCCTCTATTCTCTCATTTTGTGTAACCTGCAATAAATCATCCGGTCTGGAAGTACATGTTTTTCCCTTTGCATTTGGAAACTATTACTCCAGAAAGCCCTACTTTCAGCACCGAGCTACCTAAACTGATGTGTGTGAGAGCCTTACAGATTATTAAAAGCTCAGGAGTTTATTAATAGGGTTTGGGGATACCTGTAGGCATGTTGTCTAAATAGATAGGTGAACTGGCAGTATCTTCAGTCGATCTTTCTAGGTAGAGATTTAGTGAGTTGAGTGACGACCGGTACCCACAGAGCAGCCGGTAGGAGCGTGCCGACAGCAGGTCTGCCAGCCCCCCAGCACTGCTCGCTGCAGTTCTTCCTCCACCGCAATGCTCCAGACACCCTGCTTTAAATCTCAGCAGTATATTGGTTTGCCAACTGCAGGAAGATTATTTCAATGGCATTACAGTGCACACGCAACTGCGTGTACAACTCAAACTCTAGCTGACTTGCCTGGCATTTTCTTTCACACTTCTCTGTGAGGATATATTTTTTTTCTGAGCTAACAGCACGAAAGACATCCCTTTGTTATTTTCTGTTCCTTAAATTGGAATACCTTGGCTACGTAATTAGTAATATGGAGAGGGCGTGTGTTTATTGATCTGACACATCCTGCTTTAAACATCTCCTGCACCTGCTTGAATACACCTTTCCAGAATGCAGAGAAGGAAAGGGGTCTCTGCCTCTCTCTACTGACTGTTTTTCCTTCTTTCCTTTTTTATTTTTTTTGAGTTGGTAAAAGCAAAGTACTGGCTCCTGTGATGCCTCTAACATGGGATGATTTATCATGGTTGTGTAAGGATTAGCTGAATGGGTGGGTTTGGGTGTTATAAATGGGATGTGAAAGTCTGGATTCCCGGCTGTAAGCTTGGCAGGGTTAACTTGCTTGGCCCTTTGTTCTTGCTAAACAAATAAAATGAGTTTGTTCTGAGTGGGTGGTAGAAGGGTGTATTTTGGATGAAATCGCAAACATGAGGTTCTATGTGGATGTTTAAATACTCTCTGGCATGTTGTGTGAGAGGAGGGATGGGCGAGGGGAGGAGCGGAGCTCTGCGGCTGCAGGAAGCTGTCTAGCCCTACTGCTGGAAACAGCTTTGGAGGCAGCCCATCACACAAATATTTGACTGCTGAGAAACCCAGGGCTATGTCCTTGTACAATGAAAACAAAGCTGATTCCTCCTCTGGGCTCCATCCTGCCTTTCTGTACATGAGCAGGGAGGTTAGGGAGAAGATGCCTGCAATTCTCTGTGCTCTATAGCCCACCCGCAGCAAGGGGTGTGCTTAAACATCCCGCTGGTGGCGAGGTGGCAGCTCAGCCCTCTGCCTGGCTCAGGAGGGGTTGGGGTTGTTCAGCTTCCTGCCCTCCTGCTGGCGTGCAGCAACAGGGACTGGGGATCCTGTGTACTGCTCCTTCCTGGACCAGACCCAAGGAAGGAGCCACTAAACCATCCTGTGCAGCCGAGGCACAGAGAAAGTCTCTAGGAACCCTTGCTTGACCACCACAGCTCTACCCTCCTCATTGCTCTTGGCAATGGAAACGGGATTAGGGTAATGGCAGCAACGGTCTGGGAACAAGGTTTAGAACAGGGGAACAGTTTAGTCTGGTCAGCTTGCAAGATAGTTTCTGTGTAGCAAAAATTATTTTTAAAATGGGAACAAGGAGAAATGTGATAAAAATAATATTAACAATGTGCAAATCCTCCTTCAATGCAAGAAGGGGTGGGGGAGGAGGAACACACCCACAGAAGGAACAAAATCCAACTCGAAGAACTGAAGAGGGTAGACTATAAAAGCAATGCAATCAATATCTATTAATCAAGAACAAACAGAGTGATGATTAACTTTTTAGCAGTATGTAATTGAAGGCTGATCCTCCAAGTGAAAGGAAGGCTGAGCAGAATTCAACTTTCTAACCTTCATATATGGGAAGTGGAGCCAAAGCTAAACCAGTAATTTCTGATTTTGTTTTTCCTGGTGGTTCATAAATTCAAAAAAAAAAAAAAGCACCCTCTGAAATATTATTAAATGTTTTGTAAAGTCTAAGATGTTTTTAGAGTTGTTGTAAAGCTGCTTCTTGCTCCCTGTTCCCAGGTGGGGCTCTGTTTAAAGGAAGAGGCAACCCCTGCGATCCTGCCAAGGTCATGGACACCTCCACAGCCAGCTTGAGAGGGGCTGTGCTGAATAGGCATCACGGCAGAGTTTCAGCAGGTTGTTGGTCTGTTCTCGGAGGACAGGAGGTTTTTTCCCTGCACTCTGCTCCCTCCTCTGAAGAAAGGTGCTCAAGCTGGCTTGTCTTACTCAGAGTTGGTGGTTGAGTCAAACTCAACAGAACGATGCGCGTGAGTCACCGCATCGCCAAGTGAGTTACAGTCACAAGTGGTTTAGCCCAATTACAAACGAAAGAGCAAGAATTGCTTCCACTGCTCTTCATCCTTAACAGCCTGCTACATTTTATCACAGAGCGTGCATGGCGAGAAGAGATACACAGGTAAAAGGGCAGCTTAATGATCACAGCAACTAAGGCAGGGTCTGCTCTTCCAAACTCGTTACCAGATGCAGTGCTTCTCGGCTTTGTACTGCTGAGGCTTCCTCCTGCAGTGGCAACAAGCACGTGAAGAGTCAGGCATTTCCTGTGGCTTTTCTAAAAAATGCATCTGTATCTATTGAATCTTTGGAGTGTTACAAAATCGATGCTAAGCCAACTTCCACAGCCTTTCCCGGCAACATCAAATTAAAGGAAGGCATGGTGCCATAATTTCCCATAGCTGTGTATACTGTGTTACAAATAGAAAGCCTACTCATTATTCATAACCAACCAAATTATAAAATATCTGAATCTTTCAAATGTTTTTTTAACACGTAGGTTACCTTTTTTGGCTAGTCCTTTTAAAAGCCAGGCTTTTAAAGCAAGGCTGTGGTATAAAATGAATGATGATCACTCCTCACTGTACTAGCAATTACTTCACCAATTCCTCTCCAAATGTGTAATATGTGAAGATTATATTCAACAGCAAGACAGACTGAATGCAGCAAAGGAAGTAATTACTTTTGAATATAATTTTGCAGACATTATGAAGTCTCTGTTAAATGAGTTTATGAATGTTATCAGAGCTGACGTAAGCACATCTGTTACCAACTTTGTCTAACTACATGCAAGCTGCCTAGTGACACCACTTACACTGACAAATATTTAAAATCTCTGCAATTTTACAAGATAAGTTTGGTCTTGAAGAGATATCAGTATTGTAATAAACTTTTCCAGTAAAAGGCAAAACTTAAAACTACCTATTTTTTTTTATTGTCCCAATAATTATTGCTCTGTGCGGAAGACAGCAGAATAAAGGGAGTCATGCCTTAATAGAAAATGTCTGGGTAGAAGAGACATAATTATAATTCTCTTGACTGGAAATCTAATTTTAATAAGGGACTGGGTTTGGCTAAATTTCTTAGAAGAGATGGTATGCTAAGTTAATTGTTTTCCTCAAATTAAAAACCAACTGAGAGACTGTTGTTTTGCGGGAACAGAAGCACTTACACAAGAGACATGGAAACATGTAATAAGTTAAGGTAAGTGATCCTTGTTTGTATATAGTTAGTCGTAGTCATATAGAAATGCTGGTATTTATGGTTCAGTTGTTATGCTATAGAAATAATGAGAAATATATGATAACAATAAAATGAATGTTTCATCCGTAGCAGTGTGGGTTGTCATCATGCCAAGGTTTAACAAACTAGGTAAGCTCTGGCATGGCTAATGCTCTGCCTAAGACAGTCATCCTTAGAAGGGCTTGAAATTCATGAACGGGTTGCTCAGGTGAGACTCTGAGGTAGCTCTCAGCACGAGCAACCGGTGTAACCACTCCTCAGTTGATCACTCCAGGAAGGGGATTAAATAATGAGGTGTCTGTGAAACCTGATTGTTGGGCTCTTCCAGCAGCCCCTTCCAGCCTGATGTTCCTGGCTCATGTTTGCCTGCAATGCCCTGCTTCATAGGGAAGGAGTTTTGTGGGAAGCCTGCCCTTCCTTTCCCTTTGTGAAGAAGTTATAGTCCTATGTTCTCCTGAGCACTTCTGCCTCAGTCTCCTGAGAGCAAATTATGGCTCATGTTGGTGGAGGAGGCTGCAAACCAACGGAGAAGTTGCAACCGGTAAGCTTTTTTCTATGCTAGTCTGCCAAGATGAATATTTATTGCAACGAACAGCTACAGCACCTTAACCAAAACTGTAGCAACTCATGCTTTTATTTCTGGAGGGCGTGTGGATCTGCTGTTCTCTGTGTTGGCCAAGTGTCCTTATGTCTCTCCACTGTTTTATAAGAAAGAAAAACAAGGCTGTTCTGTAAAGATGCTACCTGAATGCTCTAGATTTCTCTCAAGACCATATTTGCAGATTAAATTTGGTTTTAGATTACTTGCTAAGTAATCTGTACTTGCTGTGTTTCCTCTGTTGAAATGAAATATATTGAAAATAATAGGACTGAATATTCTGAGGCTGCTGATGTTCTTAAGGGCACTGCTTTTTAAAGAAATATAGAAGAAAGAAAATCTTTAGCCAAGCAGCTGCTTAGGTGGTAGCTTTTTGTGCTGGAGTCCAAAAGACTTGAACTCTGATTTTATGAGTCATCTGTAATTTGTTGCATGTTGAGGTATATCTTGCTTTTGGGCTTTGGGTTGAAATGTGAGCTTTCTAATATAAATAAGCATGCAGGGATTGGCTTTATAACTCACAGGTCTTAGACTGTCCCTGGCTTTGGATTATGTCCAAGTGTGACATACTGTCGGGAACTGAATGCTTTTGATAGTGGATGGTATACTGGCACCATAATACCAACAGGCTTCTAAATGCCCACAGTAGTAAATTTATTACCAAAACTAAGAGGATATTCTGTCAAATCATCTACGACAACCACCTTAGCTCCTTAGTGCACTGCCTGCTGTGATGCTACTTGGCTTCGTTTTGCTCTTGCCTTTACTCTGCTTCTCCCTTTGCTCTGCTCTACAGCATCAGTGTGCTGTTACATCCATGATGTCCTTACTCCAGTAACGGAGAGAGAAACAGGCAGACCACAGCTGCTGCAGGTACCAGGTCAAGAGTCTGCAGTTCTCAAGTACTGTGTCCAGTTCTCAAGTGCTATGTCCAGTGCTGGGCTCCCCAGTTTAAGAAAGACAGGGAACTGCTGGAGAGGGAGCAGTGAGGGACCATGAAGATGATTAGGGGGCCGGAATATCTTTCTTATGAGGAAAGGCTGAGGGAGTTGGGTCTTTTTAGCCTAGACAAAAGAAGGCTGAGGGGGGACTCTCATAAATGTTTACAAATACTTAAAGGGAGGGGGCCATTTGTTTTTTCAGTGCCCAGTGATAGGATAAGAGGCAATGGGTACAAACTCAAATATAGGAAGTTACATCTGAACATGAGGAGGAACTTCTTGACTTTGAGGGTGGCAGAGCACTGGAACAGGCTGCCCAGAGAGGTGGTGGAGTCTCCGACTCTGGAGACGTTCCAAACCCACCTGGACGCCATCCTGTGCAACCTCCTGTAGGCGAACCTGCTCTGGCAGGGGGGTTGGACTAGATGATCTCTAGAGGTCCCTTCCAACCCTTAACATTCTGTGATTTTTGTCTTTGGGGAGGTAGATCCCATCAGGATGGTCTAGGAGGAGAGCCCCATCCTGCTGCAACCTTCTCCAAGGGATGACGTTCTCCCAAGCTTCAGATCAGCTGGAAGGTGACCATTAGGGAGAGGAAAGGGAGGAATTCCCTAACAATGTGCACCACCTGTGGAAAGTTGACTGATTCTGCCTGAAAGAGTTAATAGCAGTGCGACAGCTAGTGGTATCCTGATGCTGTGTTTTGGCATTGTTACTGGGAAAGAATCAGATGTTATTGCTTGTCATTACTTCTCAGTCCCTGGCAAGGCAACACTCAGCACATGACAGGAAAAAGACCAGCAATTCCAGCGTGGAAAATCTCCAGGACCAATCTTTCCCATACAAGAAACAGAAATCCTAGCTTGAATGATTGAGATTACAGCTCCAGAAAAAATATCTCTAGATGTTACAAAAGTCAAGAGGGCGACAGAAAGCATTCTTCCGTGTGAGGCATGCTGTTTTCCATGTGGTGATGAACAGGATCTCTTTCCTCATCAAACACTGGGACATTTTGAGGCATACCCATTGATGTTGTTCATGGTAAATAAAGTGATGCTAAAGCAACAGACTCACGCATACATTCAGCACTGGAATTTTTTTTGGTTATTGCAGCTGCTATGGTTACCAGTCACACGGTTGGCCACCTTCTGTAGTGGAAGTGCAGAGTGACTATACCGTACATTGTGTGAAGAAGTCAGATAGACCTTGGGGGTGGCATGTGGTGGGTGTGAGTTTCCTACCCACTGCAGAAGGAGCTGGAATGAAAGTTCTCTGAAAGAAATACATTTCAATGCTTATATGGCCTAGGTGTTTGTAAGGCAACTGTCTTTGAATTTTCTATTAGTTCTAAGGAGGGGGAAAAAAAAAAGGAGTAAAGCAGATATGCACAACCAACCAATTACCCTTGCAATTAATGCAAATAAATGTTGATCTTATCATGCATTTGAAGGTAAAATGACCTCACTGGAGCTGATACTATGTACGTTCAGGTAAAATAAGTAGTCACGCTAAATGACAGTATCTTCCCATATTAACTAAACATTGGAGGGAAATCATTACAGGAGGTTCTCTGTGGACCCACATAATCTTGTTTTCTTGTACGTTCCTTCCCTCACCAAAACCCACTCTTTTTGTTTGGTCAGATCCATCTCTCCCGGAGACCAAATGAAAAAGCTTTTTTCATACAGAAAAGGTACTAAGCAATGTGTCCAAAGGAATTGCTTATCTACTGATGCCTGCAGTTGCCCACCTGCAATTAGGTGTATAAAAATCCATGCTGTAACAGCCTTCCATAAGTTAAGACATAGTTACAGATACTGTTTAGCAATAATCAGATATTATTTCACTGTAGAAGACTGAACTTTTCTGAAGTCAGCACTAGAACACATTTGGGTACTAGGCTGCATCCTGCAGGACCAGGAGACCACAATGGTTGTGTCTTCGCATGGAAATTGTCCCACAGAGAAAGGGTGAACAGAGTGAACTTCCTCACAACTCGGATGGATTTCCTAATATTGCTGTAAGTGCGTCTGCACTCCTGTACGCTCTGGAGTTACTGCCAAGAACTGAGGATCTCAGTCCCCAGAACTCTGCGCTGTGACATGACGGTGCATCGTCATCAGAGATAAGCTGGCATAGTTGTCCTTCTACCAGTTGTGCAACCATGGCCCTTCTTTGTTTCGTTTTTTCTTGGCCCAAGTGGTATAGTCCTCTTCATTGGTTCTTCTTGGCATAAATAAACAGCTGACTCTGCTTTGCTGGCAAAGGTCCACTGCTTCTCCAGGCAAGGGTACTGCTGCCAGCCATCTGACTCTGTACAGACATGAAACCTCGCTCAGGACTATTTAGCATTGCCCACCAGCCCCACAGAGGCAGGAGGTGCTGCCTTGCCAGGCACTTCTGCAAAATGGCAGGGATAGCTTCCATGGTGGCTTCTGGATTGACATGGTCTCTCCTGCCTCTGTTCTGTGATTTTTTCCCCCCCCGCCCCCCCCCAATTATCCCATCTGTCTCTTGACCTACCTCTGCTCCAGTAGCCAGTCTCAATTTTATTTATACATTCGTGAAAATTTTTGGAATTGGGCACTGACTAGATTTACAAAANTTCCCCCCCCCGCCCCCCCCCAATTAACCCATCTGTCTCTTGACCTACCTCTGCTGCAGTAGCCAGTCTCAATTTTATTTATACATTCGTGAAAATTTTTGGAATTGGGCACTGACTAGATTTACAAAAGACACATAATGAGTTTGAATTACCATCGAGTATATTACTGTCCCTTCGGGCAAAGCTTCCCTTAAAAACTAGACTTGCCTCCAAAGGTGGGGGTTTTTTTACCTCTATAAAGATCAGCTGCAGATTGGCCTTCAGGGAGGAATCAAGCACTTCTTGCTCAGACATCATAGCTTAAATAACCATGTTAATGAAAGAGCTATTAGCTTTGTCTACCCATGGATATTCTTCCTGACTTTAGGCTGGCAGTATGCAGTTGCTGATAGAAACTTGAATTTCTTCTTCTCGATGACATTGTGGCTGTTTACAAGGTGGGCTGTTTCCAGGTAGCTCAACATCCTGTCTTTTGTTGCCATGAACAAATGGTGCTGACACTTGCGCAGCTTTGACTGAACTTTCACAAAACCTGTCACTGTGGATGAGACCGTGTCCTGGTTTGAGGCAAAACAGAACCAAGTTTCTGCTCAGTGATTTTACTTTGCAGCTAAGCCTCTTCTAATCAACTGAACTTTCTGAAATTAACAGCATATTGTGCAGAAACTGATCATTCTCAGAGAGGTAAGACCTGATTAGTTGTAATTTATCCCAAGGAATGGTATGCAGAGAGGTTTTTGCTTATACTTATTGCTAGAACACCCAAGGCCAGCCAGCTTTGTTATTTGCCCCATTGGAGGGTCAGAAGCCGAAAAGCATAGAGGGGTCGCACCTGTGGGGAGGAGCAGAGAGGACAGGTGACCGAAATCTGGCCAACAGGGTATTCCATCCCATCTGCCTCATGCTCAGTATAAAAACTGATGGGTCAAAGGGTCAGCTCTATTTCTTCAATGGCCAGTGTCCGAGGAGGACTCTCTCTATTCATCTGCTTTTGATCCTGATCTGTGCATTCCTGAATCCAGATCCAGAATCCAGTTTCTGTCCATCACTGAGTCCAGTCTAGGACTTTCTCCATGCTTGTCAGTGACATCATCGTCATCCTGGCAGCTTGATGCTGTTTTTATATATATTTCATTATTTTCATTTTTATTATTTGCTTAATTTTTTAATATTTTCATTAAAGTAGGGTGTTTGGGGTTTTTTTTCTAAACTCTCCCTCTTCTCCTTGGAAAGAGAGGTGGGGGAGAGCATCTGTCTTTCGAATTCATTGGCTAGTCCAGCCCAAACCACAACAGACCGCCTTTGACTCCTGCCTTTGTTTGTCAGTGATGCCTGCCTGTGGTTTTGCCTCCAGCTTACAGTATTTCCCTGGGTTTTAGTGGCCTCTCCCCAGGTCTTACACCTGCTGTGACCTAAGTTCTGCTGCTGGTTTCCATGAGCCCATTGCTGCCAGCAAACCCTCCAACCCTTCCCATGTTCTTTCCAATTCACTCTTCCATTTCTCATTCCTTTACTGGTACATTAACAGGGTAAAAATGGCCGTATTTATTAGACTGCACGACATATAAGATGGCTAGCAGTAATGGCTCGAAATCTTAGAGTTTCCTGCTTTCTTACCCTACGCAGGATTTTCTCTATGCGAGCACACCTAGAAAGGCATGATTTTATTTTCACTTTGACAGCTGCCTGATAATCAAGTCAGTCCATGGAAACTGATGGTATCCTTTTTGCTAGTAAGAACCTTACAGAGACAATAGGACTCCTATATTCTAAAGGGAATAAAGGCAAAAAGGTAACGTTATGTCAATAACAATTTGCCAGGCAATGAAATAGCACGTCAAATGTTGAGAGGGAAATAGTAATAAATCCAGAAGATTTTTTTCATTTATGAAATATTCTCACATATTAATCTCATAAGCTTTCGCTTCTCCATGGGGGTGAGAAAAATCCTTCTTTTTAAAAATTTCATTCTGCAAGTTTATTTTCAAAAAGGCTGCTGGCAGGTTGTCACAGAAGGGAAAGATTATGATTAACTGAAATGTCATCAGCCTGTTATTCTCCACAGAGGCAATATGAATGGGAATTAAGTAATGAACTTCTGCAAATGGATGATAGGAGAAGTAACAGGCTGATTTCTCAGTTAATGCAGAGCTTTGAAGGAATGGAAATGGTGAGATTTTCCTTTTAACTTCTTACACCTCATCAACTCCTACCACCAAAAAAAGACAAAACTCTCTCTTGTCAAAAAGAAATCTCCAATATCATCCAGAAAGGGAAAGGTGAATTTGTCTGTGTTTAATTAAAATTCTTGTATTTCTAAGCTTAGGGTTTTCTGTTAATATTGCTGTGGCATATTGTGGCTGCTGATCCTTTTTCCAACGTTGCGCGATTAAATCGTTGCAATGATAACTGATGCGCTTTCCTTCCCAGCACTAGCAGTACGCTGTTTAATTTTATCCCGTGGGAAGCTTGTGCCTGATTCAATCAGGCATTCTTTAACTTTTCTGTTGTTGTTTTATCAAAGGAAAGACAGAGCAGTACATGTTAGTCTATTATGTTACACGTTATAACCCGAGATGAGTTCAAGCCATAGAATCTGGATATGAATTTCAAATGCGTGATGCGATGAGAAAAGCCATTTTCATTATGCTGATCTGGGTATATGGCTGGTGTTTGAAGTGTTGGGGGGGGTTTAGAGGTGAATTCTCCAGAACTGTCTGCCCTTCTTTATTAGAGAAGATAGCAAACTTTGCAGGTGCTGCAATAGAGGCAGTAATCCAGCCACGTAACGCACAATGCGGGGGGAAGTCTCATCTCAAATGGCAATAAAATTGCCTTCTGGCCAGAGCTTAGCATGTCTTTGCAAGTCCTTGTTGACGAGTTAGTTCCTCTGTATTCAGGGGAGCAAACTGCACTTCAATACCCTTTGAAATCTCTGTCCTGTGGTGCAAGGGCCGAGGAGCCCTTTGGTGTGCAACAGCCTGGATCCCAACAGCTGTATCTGCCAGCCAGAAGGAGCGTTTAGTTTGGCTGTGTGTTATGGGTGAAAACCACCCCAATGTGGCAACAAAGCGCTGGGCTGATGAAAAGGCTGCAAGGCTGATACTGCGGGTCAGATTCTTTCTCTCATTCCTGTCCTTCTAGGGGCACTCATTTGAACATACAGGCAGGAGAAACCATCTGCAAGGCTGCTGGTAGCATTCTCAGGGTAGACCCGAGAACTCACACAGCCAATTCTTGTGACTGTCCCCGTTTTCCTGCCCCTCCCAGGCAGGTGGTGAAGAAGAGGACTGGCTGGCACATGCTGTGCTTCTGATGGCATTCTTTCCATGTTTTGCACCAGTTAGTGCATAGCCCTTTGGGAACCAGAGCGGAAGAGTTCAGTGCCGACCAGCCACACTGGGCCAGGTCTGCAGTGGGGAATCGCCTTCTCTTTGCCTTCCCTTGCTCCTTTTCTTGGTGTTCTGTGCCTCGCTGGTGGCCAAACCAATCGGGTTTCCATGTTGCTTTTTGTAAGACCTCCTTTGATTGTATGGGAGGCAACTATCACTGCTGTCTCTGCTCCCCTGGAGCCACACAGAGCCACCTGCGAGGGCACGAGGAACCGGCTGTAGCACAAAACAGCCCTGCAGCACCGCTGGGTTACATCCGAGCCGCTCCGGATAAGCTGGCGGTGGTGGATCTTTGTGAGGGGCTCCACATCTCCAGCATCGTGATGAAGTGACAAGGCAGGTTAAATCATGCATTTCAGAACTTTCAGCACAAAGTCCAAGGACACGTTGCGGTTTTGTAGTAAGAACAAAATATTTCTTCTCTCCATCTGAAAGCACGTGTTTTTCCAAGACCACTAGAGGTCCTGTAGGTCAGAGGCCGTTCAGTGGTGACATCCATTGAAACAGCTAAGAGAATTTTGTCCTAACTACTTAATATGAAATGCTACTAATATTATTTTCTATATTAAACTCTTACAATAACGCTCTCAAACCTTACTGGATTTTAGTGCCAAGATTCCATAAAAGGTCACTTTTTCTCTGTTAGTTGCTTTCTTGTCTTTTAAGCAGTGGTAATTAGACTCTAAAGAAACTCTAAGCTGAATAGGGGAATTGAAATCTTACAATTTCTCACAATCACATATGTTAGTGCTTTGAATAAGCTAAATCAATTTTTGACAACGTTGTCTTTGTGATCTCTCCCAAACGCCTTCCCCTCCATCCCCCAACCCTAGTGTAATTCTCCTCAAATATTTTCTTTTTTTTTTTTCCCCTCTCATAAGTAATTTTACATTCATTGGCATTGCTTGCTTGTAATCAGAGAGCCATTCCAGCAGCCAGCAGATGTTTAGAGACAGCGTCTGCCATTCTTATTTAAACCGGGGGAGGGTTTGATCCCAGGAGATGTCCTAGTAAAATCAATGGGATTGTCTGCTGCAAGAGAAATGCTCGGTGGTAAGATAGGTAGAACTGAGCCACAGAGGTTTCAAGGGAATTAAGCAGGTATGTGGAAAAAATTGCCACAAGCCGATTTCAGAAGAGTAATTCACTCAGTGGTATTGACATGGGAGAGCATTTCAGATGGATCGTGGAATAAACTGAGCTACTGGCAACATTCATTCCTGCCGCCTTCCTGTATGCTGCGATGAGAGCAAGACTGTTTCTGGACAAAGAGGTCCAGTTTCCTATTTCCGTTGCAGTTCCTGTGACACGACAAAGGATAGTATACCATAAAGGGATCTACAGCAAGGCCAGGTGTGGACGTTGTGGTAAATGGGGCGGCATCTTTGCAGAAAAATGAAGCGCTTAGAGAACCCACCATCACATAAAGGTATAAAATTAGTGTCTAACAGGGCTCCCAGCCGGCTTACAGCCACGTAACTTCATTCCTGTGGCTAAAGTTCAAAATACGTAGCACATTGCAAAGAGGTGCTTGTGTACTTTGGTTGTTGCTGAAATGCATGATGCAGTGGAAGATTTTGAAGATGCCTTGCATAAACATCTAACAAGGGACTTTCACTCGCACTTTCAAACAGCAAAGGCAGTGAAATGCTATCTCCTTTAGAGAACCTGCTGAGATTTATTTAAAGCCTCCACTAATACATTACACAGATGCCTGGTCCAACAGTTTATAACAACCTTCTGCGGCTCTTCAGGAATGCCATGCCCACAAGAGGTTTTCTTTGAGATGAATGGGATTTCTGTTAACCCAATCTGATATTACAGAATATCTCATTCGCTGGTGGCATAGTACATGACAAATATGCTAAATGAAAAATCACTGGGTAAATTTTACTATCACCATGTTGTAATACAGTTTCAAACCCCCATTTATTCAGGTTTACGACTTTGATATTTGCTTGTTGACACCTTTGATTGTGATAACCGACCACCTGCTAGTCTTGCTTCTCCCTATGAAGGTCTTTTTTGTCTGATTAGATCCTACAAAATTTTCAAATCCCACTGTTCCCTTTCCTGCTTTCCCATATTGTTTTATGTCATGGCATCAGATGCACATTATAGACATGACATGACTCCTGTAAACCTTGAACTGTCCTTTTTACAGCACTCTGTTAATGTAATTTATTCCCACTTTTCAGGCTGTCAGAGCCACAGAGGCATCTTTGTTTAAGTGACAATCAGGCCCCATAAATCCAGGCGTGAGATCCTCTTGGCTATGACTGTATTTTTAGGCGTTTGATAACAGAAATAACATCAAACAAAATGAGCAAATATTGGCTCACCTAGTATCGCATCAGCAGTACTTTGGGTCGCCACGCAGGAAAGCAGGATGTTGAGGAGACTGAGTTTCAGAGTGGTGGGAAGCCAGGCTCATCAGCAAAGACAAGTGATTTAACACGGCCCTTCATGGTAAGCGCCTGCAGCTCGCTGATTGCTAAAGCAGCATTGAGAGCATCTGTAGAGGAGATTACACAATCAACCAGGCCAACTAGCAAAAAGTCTGCTGTGATGGCAACCATTGCAGCAGTTCCCATTGGAAAAGAGGCCGTTTCCTGCTAGTAGTGCTCTTAGATCTCTAAAGATCACCTAGAGTATGCAGTTTTTACCTTGTTTGTAAGGTTTTGGGTTTTTTCGTCAGTCCAAGGAAAGAGGATTATACAAATCGTTGCTCCTTCACACATCTCTGTCAGCAAGCCTCAAGTCGAGCCTTCCTGTTTCAGCTTCATACAGTGACTGGAATCCTGAGCACCTGAGCTGTAGGATGAATATTAAATTCTGTGGGGCTGCTTATGATTGAAGTTAAGCATGCATCTGCTCTCTGAGGAAAGAGATGGGAGAGGATATCCTGCCGTGAGAACAGATATTTGGTCAGCCAGCAGAGGTAGCTACACAGTGGCTGCTCTTCAGGTAGCATGCTTAAAATCAAATAATCGAAACTGAATTTTGTGGTAGCTGCACAGAATGATATCTGCAGACCATGAGGCCAATCCATAAAAGAAGAGTTAATGACAATATTTGATTTTCTTCAAATGTGATTTTTCAAACGGCCGGCCATAAAAGATGATAATAATCTCAAAAAATAGCAGGTAGAGAGCATCTAGTTCTTGCCTGATTCTGGGCTTTGGATGTTGGAGTGACTGGCAATGGTTGCGTATAGTTTAAATGAAATACCCTGACAAGTAAAGATTGGTTTCTGGGTAGGTTCAACAGCAAGGTTACTTGTGTCATATAGCTTTACCATTTTACCTACAAATCCTTCTACTTCCAAGAAGAAATTACTGTAAACGGTAAAGATGTGCCAAGAGCCACAAAGCACTCTACAAACCTGATCCCATTCCTGCCAGGGCTCAGATAAGTAGTGACTCCCGCTGAACCGAGCTGTCATGTGCATTAAGCTGTGACAGTATGTGCATATTGACACAAAAAGGGCCTGGGCAAATATAACCACTTCCAAAATGAAGTGTATAGACTGATATGGAACTAATATTTTACAATATGAGAGGAAATTTGAGCCAAAGACATCAGTGAAAATACTGAAGACTGCCGGAAGAGCTTTGGGAAGTTTAATATCCACACAGAAAACAGCACTACAGCGCTGAAGGTCTCACCTGGAAGATAACATCAGGAATACTTCACCATATGTGCTTGCATTAATTGCATGTTTACTTTTTTAAAAGGGCAGCAGGGACCTATCTAAAAGCAGACAGAAAAGAATCCTCCACTGGCAACCATATCTTACTTCTAACCAAAGGCATTTCTCTGACGTTAGAGTAGGAATCTGATTTCTATTAAACCAGCACAAATCTCCAAAACCCCTCTCAGTCAAATTTTATGTTGGTGATAGATTTCAGTGAATAATTTTTGTCCCCCTATTGCTTAGAAGTAGTAAAGACAGATCAAAAAAAAAAAAAGTTGGAGGATTTGCAGCAGGAAAAATCTGCAAAACTATTGCACGTGCATTTTCTGTTACAGTGATCATGTAAAACCATAAACTACTTGATTGCTTGCAAAAATGTCCAGTGTTATTTGTTCCTTACATAATTGTTATACTTGTCTCATCAACGCTCAAAATTATTAATATAAGTGAATTTTCAAGCAGTGATCCAGTAGAAAAATAATTGGGTTTTATGCTATCTGTCAATAAATTGTAATGAAGAGGTCATAAAGACATGAAATAAAGAGGGGAAAGCAATTTAGAAAAGAAGGCAGAAAGTATTTGTACATGAAACTCATTTCTTGTAAGTTTGAAAGTCCAATCTCAGTAAAGGCCATTTAGGTATTTAGGCAAGAAATACAAGCTAGGAAAAACGCTCTGCTGCATGTACAACTATCACCTTCTATTTGGAGGGCATTGCCAAGGACATCACTTACAAGAAATTTTAATCTGCTTAAATACAGGCTTTCTAATGACTACCCCAGGGCAACTACCGCAGAGAATGGCTGCATATAGGATGTCTAGACAACTAACGCTTACCTCATTTTTACAATAGGCTTACATTTCTATTGAGTCTAGAGATTGAAGGAGGCCAGAACTTTAATGGATTAGTAACTTTTATGTTCCCCATTTGTTTTGTGCGAGGGTTACGAATTGTTGCAGTGTTGAAATAGAGTGACTTCAGGGGTTATCAACAGATGTCTCAGATTAATGAGTCATAGTTACTGTGATTCAACTAGGTTATGGTTTTTTTACAGAAAAGAAATTAACTCCACCACACAATGTCATAGAAGAACAACCACTACAAATTTAACTGAAGTATCTCCTTAGTTGGGCAAGAATGGAAGCTTTGTCTGTATTCTAAGTACAGACATGAACCATAAAAAAAAAAAAAAAAAAAAAAAANAAAAAAAAAAAAAAAAAAAAAAAAAAAAAAAAAAAATTGTGGGGAAAAAAAGGCAAAAATTGTAAAACTTGTAAGGAAGATGTCAAGATAGGAAGTCCTGCAGTCCACGTACAGCATTGATCAACAGACGCATCTGTGTCATTACGTGGCTTAAGGGAGGCGGCAACTGAAAGAACATCCATTATTCTGCTAAATGGCATGTGAAATCCTGAGGGTTGGTTTTTTAATACTAAAGCTTGAAATCCGTAAAAGAAGGATAATATTTTGTTGAAACTCAAAATACATATAGAGCCAGTGCTGAAAATATTAGGTGTTTCAGGCCATTCAAAGTGAGGGGAAATGTAAATTAGGTCTGGAGATGGGGGGTGCAATGGTGTCACCAGGGTGTCTCATTAAGACAGAAACTCTTCAATTTTAATCCCAGGAGGGCTTTCAGAATACTGAGGAAGAAACATAAGGATTTATTCACCAGAAACTGGGACAGGGAATTCTACAGTTATGACAACAGCCTACAAGCGTGGCAGCTGCTCTAGACCAGAACTGCTAAGAATATCATGAACTCTTCCTCCAACTTTTAATTGAGGGGAATATGTACATACATGTAAAATAGCCCTATTGATTTCTGCATAGGTTCTGTGTGGCATTATATAGGTCTTGTAATTTTTCTTGAATGAAAATTAAAGATAACCTTTTACTCTGTTTAAAAAAAACTTTTGACTTAAAGTCCATTGATTTCCAGTTTTGAAAATGGAAAAGGCTGAAATACATTTATTCCCTGCTTTCACCAAAATGAAATGCACATTTTGGCAGCAGGGCTTTGGCTGGCATTCTGAGATATAGTTCATTAGTCCCTTGGCAATTGCAGAAGATTTTTTTCTTAAAACAGGGTCTCCAGGCAATTTTTTCTCTTCAGCTCCCTCCCTCAGATAATTGCCAGAGGCCCCATTTTACAAGCTCCTGTGTGTTTTTTTCCTGAGGTTCTAATACCACTAGGATTTGATAGTCTTAAAATGTTGTCAGTACCTCAGGCTCTCAAAGCCCAGTCTGGTATTCATGCTCAACAAGCTCTGTAGCCACATCCATCTAAGGTTTACACAAATACACTTGGGCTTCCTCCTGTAAATAATTTTTGTATGATTGTATAAGCTAATTTAAAAACCATTCAGGCACTGAATGAACATTTGTATCAACAAACCAGATTTCTGTACTCTGAAACCACAATTTACAATTAAAAAAACCCTATTTTATTGATTCTGCTCGTGAAACTTCTGGGAAATTTGAACAAGGATGGATAGGCAAAACTGCATATTCAATCATGAGAAGAAAAGTGTTATTAAGTAGCAAGAAGATCTCCCCAGAGAATATTGTTTTCAGGCCTCAGGCTACTTTCAAAGCTTCCGTGATTCAGCAGACCTGGAGGAGCTCTGGGCTAGGCCAGACCCTTCTGTTTTCTTCCTTAGCAGCAAAAATAAATCTATATCGGTGCATTTGTATTAATGAAAAGTAATAAATGCATCATACATGCTCATTGATTTACGTTAAATAACTCCTTAGTTTCTGCAATTACACTGGCTATAGAAAGATTGATACAGGTGTTATTATAACAAACTAGTTAATAAAAAACCCATTAACAAAAAGCTTACAACATGTATTTGTAACCTTAAAGCATGTTGAAGAGTCTTATGGTGAAGAAGCACAAGACAAAACTGCGCTTCTCCCTCTTTCATGTATTTCATATGAAATAAAAAACTGAAAAAAGAACCGTGTATATACCTGGTACTTTTCTTTTAGAGATCCCCACATTTGTTCTTTAAAGATTACTTCAGTTTCCTGCTTGTTCTTAAGTTGAATTCCAAGTGTAGTTGTAAATCAAACTGCAGTTCTAAGATGCTCAGTGGAGGCTTCTTGGACAAAATATCTAGACGATGGTTCAAAGCAGCTGAAGCCCGATGCACATGAAGAGGAAAGTGGATACTGAGTTTTAGACTGCAAGAAGTGATCTTAGGAGCTCTTAATTTACCAATCTCTTCCAGTTAACCTTCTAAATCTGCAATAAGATTTTCTTATTTTCTTATTCTGTGGAGCCAGAAAGGACAATCAGAATCTAAGAATGCAAGGGTAGTGGCTGGAGCAAAGTCACTCTGTTTATGGAAACCCTGTGGAATGGATACTGGGGCGAGAAGAAATTCTGATTATTTNGGACACAAGATGGGTAGGTCTTCTGCCAACAGAAAAGGTGGGATTCAAGCCTGAGATCTACAGAAAAATCTGGTGACCCATGGTGATCCAGGATGAGCCATGCACAGCTGAATAACTGAAGCAGCTACATCAACATACAAGTATAGCTACTTAGCATAACTTGCTTTGTTGACTTAATGTACCTGATGAGTATAAATAGACTTTTATAATATGCATAGTAACTATAGCTGGCTTAACTCTTTCAAAAAGTTTCATATTTTAGCCACACTCCAGAACCTCTTTGTCAGTTTTTGAATTTCAGGAATCACAAAGTGGTTTTCCCTCTTCCTCCTGCTAAATGAAATCCTCAGACAAACAACAGAATGACTAACACCCTTTGCTATGGAAAGAATGAAACTGAGTATTCAGAGACTTGCCAAATGCAGAATAAACAAAGCGATATAACAATTTCCCCCTCTCTGTCTATTATGCTGATCTCGGTTTGAGTTTCAACATCAGCAGAGAAATCTTCAGACAGAACAGATTTCCAAACAGATAACATCTCTTTAAGTGTCATATGAGAAGAAGCAACTTGCTCTGCTGAAAAGTCGAAGCCACTGATGCCACAACATTACCCTCTTTCGGAAACAGTACCATCTCCTTCTCTGCAAAGTAATTGTTTCTTCCGTAATGATTTAAGCCACGGAAGCCTGCGACTGCAATTTGTGATTCTAAGAGAGTTCTCGGAATATATCCCAGAACTCCCGGTGATTGGCAGCTCTGTAAAAAGCGATAGCTAGCCCAACTATCCATCAAACAAATGAGTAATAAGTCATTTGGAATTTCTCCCAATGCTATTCAGTTTTCTGTAGAATTTAATTCTGTTGTGTGTAGGAGAGGTTTCCCAAAGGTTAATAACTGTGTCATTTTATATTTTGCTCAGAAAACTGAGAGCTAGAAAACCATATTTCAGGCTAATTGTGTATAAAATAGTTTAGAAAATAGTCACCTTGAATTATGGGCATACAAAAATGAAAAGTATCTGAAGGTTTTTTTATTTTATATTCTCATCAGGATGAATCATTCAAGTTTGTTTAAGAATTCTGCTTAAACTTACTAGACATTGCTAAGGATACGGGTTTTTATTTTCCTCTCTTTTTACATGAGTCTTCTATTAAAGCCCAAGATAAGACTAGGAGATACCTCCGTTCCTTAGTATTCAGAGCCTGCAATTCTTTGCTGAAGATACGGACTTATTACAAGTAGAAAGGAAAGATCACTCTTTCATTTTGAGATGTTGCCAGCAGAAGGAGTCCTGCTCTCTTCTTCCTGGGCAAAACTTGCCCAGGATATGGGGCACTAGGGTTGTATTTCTCTCTGGACCAGATGAATCTCTAGCTACATCTCCCACTTCCCGGGGACATGCCATAAGCGTGCTGTTGCGTGCTGCTCTTGGTGAGAGAGTTCTGCATGACTTCTGCTGAAATTCTGCCATTTCCTAGAAAGGAAGACAGGATTTCTGGTGCCAGAGAAAGAGCATAAAAGTCAGTCCCGAGACAGTGTCTTTGGATTATTTCTGAGTATCATCCAGAATGCGTTCTTCATAAAAGATAAAACAACCCTTGGAGCAAGAACCAACACACACTTCCTCCCTCCAGCTGACTTGTCTCAATTAGTACAGTCATTTGCAGAACAAAATGGACCTCCTTCTCTAGTTATAAGCTGCTCAGGAAAGCTATGAACAGAAATGCCAATTTAGATATTACGTTTGAACTCAATGTGCAAGTTCCATCAGTGAAGAACAGTCCAGAGAAGCACAAAGAAGCAAGACTTAGGGAAATTGGCAGTTAAGAAAGGAAGGGTCAGGAAAAGTTCAGTAGTCCCAAGGTAAAAGGGCAGCTGAGCCGGAATTTTGACTGCTTCCACCCCTACCACACTCTGTTCCAGCTTCTGTGCATTTTCTCTTTAAGTCTAGTCCTTGAACCAATTTTTTAACTAATGTTTTTTTGCCCCTCATGCTCTACTTCAACAAACACTTCTATTCAGAGTAAGTGGGCGCTACCATTGAGCAAAGGAATTCTACCTACTTGCCCTTCTGGCTGTCTGTTTCTGTATCACGTCCTCTCTTGTACCAACACAAGCATATAAATGTGCTCATAAGAGGCCACACTGTAAAATGGATCGGGAAGCTCATCTGGCTGCAAGCTAGCTGTATTTTTCCCGCTGAGTTAGTTTCTAGCTGGATCACTCCCCCGAGTCAGTTGGCCGTCGAGTCACACGAACATCTGTGCAGCACAAAGGCTGGGGCAGCTCAGGGGCAGGAACCGGCAGCCAGAAGGGAGAAGGAGCAGGGTGTGGAGAAGACAGATCTACTTCTTCCATTAGCAGTGCCTGTGTACGCTGTCCTGAAGTGTTGCTTAAGCCATAGCCTTACTCCAGGGGGCCTGGGTTGGATTCGCAAAAGCATTTGTAAGTAAAAGTGAATTCCTGGGGAGATGTGTTTCCTTGAAAAGACGAGCTGTCCCTTGCTAACCACATTGGAAAGCCAGGTGCTAGCTGTTTGATCTGTAAAATATAGTTGCTAGTATCACCTTGCAGGAAAAGGGGTAAAAATGCATTTGTTGCTGTTCGTGAAACACCCTGTTCTGATGACCGCTCTAGATCAAACTACTTGGCAACATGTCCACCTGTCTTCAGAGCTACTGGACAACAGTGTGCGGTAAGGATGGCGTGGAGCTGTGCGCTCATTCCGTAGGCTTCAGAGAAACTGTGAGAAAGTTGTGTAATCATGTAATTGCAATTTATATTACAGAGCGTGTGTGCCCAAGAAATCTGAAATAAAGGTATAAGCTGATGGCATTTGGCATTTATTACTTTTGAGTGTTTGACTTTTCACCCCTAATCTTGGGTTGAAAAAAGGGAGGGGAACTTTGTGTTAAATACAGTCTACAAAAGCACTTTGGAATTCTGCTTATGTTAAATACTTGAATTGTATGATATGATGACTGACATTGTGGCATATCACTTGAACACCTGAAACAAAAGAACCCTCTCTCCACAAATGTCCCTTTTGCACTACCTTCTTCTCAGACAAGAGAAGAACAACATTTATAATATTCCTTCTCTTTTCTTGCACTTTCTCCTAAGCCTGTAGCACTTGACACATAATGCTGAGTTAGTGGGCATTGATATAACCAGACATGTCCTTGTTCCAGGTATTGAATTAAAAGCAAAAAGTAACACCAAAATAATATTCTCAAGTATTCTGATGTGCATCCAAATAAAATGTCGGGGTTTTTTAACATTAGTCAAGTTTATTTATTAACTGTGCTTTTACTATTGAAAAGCCTTCTTGATTCATAAAGTTAATATCTATGTGCATTAGTGCCTCTATAAACGCAGGCTTGAGACATGTTCTGAGTCTGTGTTTCGCGATTTCTTTTCTGAGGATTATACAGCTGTCTCGGTACTAAGTGGCTCCCATTAGCACAGTTTCTGAGCCTCTCTTCTCTATTCCAGTGGTTTGGCAGTCCACCGAAATGCAAAAGAATAATGCAGATCCTTGCAAATTATGAGAACGAGCCAGTAGACTGCAGAGCAGGACAGACAGGCTTGGCAGGAGGAAACGGCAATGTGGACGGGTGCCTCTGTGAGCCCATGTACAGCTGAGAGGTCACAATTTTGGCCTGTCAGACTTGACACTGATCATTTTGTTTTGTACTTCCTACCTGACAATCCCTTTGTACCAGCCTCCAGGCTCACCCGCGCAGTTTCTGTGTTTTCATGCTGATGCTTTGTTGCAAATGCCCCTGCATCCTTTCTTTCTTTTCAAATCCTTTCTGAGAAAAATTCTTCGATATTTCACCTATTTAAATATACCGGTCAGAAACATTTATTTGCATTTATTAAAAAATGTATTTTTCACACTTCTAACTAATCATAGAATCACAGAATCACGTAGAATCACAGAATGGTAGAGTGGCTGACACACCAGAAGGCTGTGCTGCCACACAGTGAGACCTGGACAGGCTGGAGAGTTGGGTGGAGAGGAGAGCAATGAAGTTCAACAAGGGCAAGTGTAGGGTCCTGCACCTGGGGAGGAATAACCCCATGCACCAGTACAGGCTGGGGGCTGACCTGATGGAAAGCAGCTCTGCAGAGAGGGACCTGGGAGTCCTGGTGGACAACAAGTTGACGATGAGGCAGCAATGTGCCTTATGGCCAAAAAGGCCAATGGTCTGGGGTGCATCAAACAAAATGTAGCCAGCAGGTAAAGGGAGGTCATCCTTCCCCTCCACTCTGCTCTAGTGAGGCCACGTCTGGAGTACAGTTCTGGGCTCCCCAGTTCAAGAAAGACAAGGAACTACTGGAGAGAGTCCAGTGGAGGGCTACAAAGATGATCAAGGGACCGGAGCACCTCTCTTATGAGGAAAGGCTGAGAGATCTGAGTCTGTTTAGCCTGGTGAAGAGAAGACTGAGGGGGGATCTCATCAACGCTTATAAATGTCTAAAGGGTGTGTGTCAGGAAGATGGGGCCAGACCCTTTTCAGTGGTGCCCAGCAACAGGACAAGGGGCAAAGTGCACAAACTGGAACACAGAAAACTCCATCTCAAAATGAGGAAAAACTTCTTTCCTTTGAGGGTGACAGAGCACTGGAAGAGGCTGCCCAGAGAGGTTGTGGAGTCTCCTTCTCTGGAGATATTAAAACCCACCTGGATGCATTCCTGTCCAACCTGGTCTAGGTGAACCTGCTCTGGCAGGGTGGTTGTACTAGATGATCTCCAAAGGCCCCTTCCAACCCCTACTATTCTGTGATACTGTGATTCTCATCAACTAACACCCCCAAGTCCTTCTCCTCAGGGCTGCTCTCAATCCATTCTCCACTCAGCCGGTATTCGTGCTTGGGATTGCCCCATCCCACGTGCAAGACCTTGCACTTAGCCTTGTTGAATATCACGGGGTTTGCACGGGCCCACCTCTAAAGCCTGACAAGGTCCCTCTGGATGGTATCCCTTTCCTCCAGCGTGTTAACCGCACCACTCAGCTTGGTGTCACCAGCAAACTTGCTGAGGATGCACTCAATCGCATTGTCCATGTTGCCAACAAAGGTGTTAAACAGCCTGGGTCCGAGTACTGACCCCTGAGGAACGCCACTCCTCCTTGGTTGCCGCTTGGATATGGTGTATAAAGTGTATTTCTCATCTTGAGTTTTAATGACTTCAAATACTTCGTGCCCAATTAGCAATTACTCATACCAATTAAATGGAACAGATTTACTTCAGGGTGAATTCTTGTAAGCTGTAGAGAGGGTTGCTTTAAAATGCCTGTGAAGTCTCTTAGAGAGTTCAAAGTTGACTGTATGAGTTGCATAGAGTTATAACTGGTGAAGTCAGAGAGCGTTTATATCTACTTCATGTCAGAAAAGGTCTGTTAGTGAGTGAAAAAAGAACACAGAATTTATAGTTCACAAAACACTGCCTTTCCTGCCACAGCTGGCTAAGGAAGTTGCCTCTTGTTCCTGCCCCTATTGCCCTAAAGCAAAACTGGCCTTTTCTTATGGCAGTATAACTGTTTATGTGCTATAAACTTGATCATTGAAATGATCCGTATTAAAGACGATCCTGTAAAACACCCAAGGCAATAATGCTAGAAAATACTCTAAGACCCTAAAGCCTTCCCCACATATACTGACTTCCTGGGACTTTTCCATATCCTGCAACTTGTTGATCTTGGGCTCTGGTGAATCATCTCTACGTGAATTACCTCATCTATTTTTCTGTTGTGTTGTATATCCAAATTTTAATGTTTCTTGGAAGGGTGTGCTGTATACAAACTTTCACACGTTCATTGTTCATCAATGAATAAATTAAGCACTCTGCTTCAGGGTGGTTCAGATTCTTAGTCAAATTTTCCCTGTGCTTCCAGGAGCTCCAGCCAGCTCTAATCAGAAACAGTCCTACTACTTACCCTTTCATAACACCAAACCTTCAGAGAGCAACATAAATGTTAATTAATTTACACTCACCTTGCTCCTCTGAGGTAAATAACTGTATCATTTTCCCTTTCTGTTTAAAGGAGAATAGTAAAACAGAAATGAAGTGACTTGCCTACGGTAACACAGCAAATTAGTGGCAGAAGAAGGGTTGGCATTCAGAAATTCTTGGGGTTCTTAGGGCTTGTCTACCCAGGGAAATTGACCGGAATGCCAACTGCTCATCCTTCAAGCAGAGGCCGATGTGTGAGTGGTCTATGAAAGGGAAGAGAGTCCTTTTGTAGTTCTGGAGTTAATTGTGCATTATTGAGGCAAGTTAATTATTTTGGAATAAACTCCCTCTATTCCTCTTACTCTAGATCAGCCATTCTGATGACTTCCTTACATAGGCAGGAGGTAAACTATAAATTCTCCTCCTCTCCCCCCCACCCCCAAGCCCAGCTGATTATTGCTCAATTATAAAGGCATAAAAATATTTGTGCTTCCACATAAAGAAAATAAATGAGTTCTGGATATCCTGAGATCAGTGAGAACAGGCATTGCTCCTGATTGCTGCTGGCCCCCTAACCGCAGCCCTAAACAGCTTGCACAGGGAGAACGTGGCGAGACCAGTGTCTGGGCCGTTCCTCACGCTGGCAGCCCCCACGCCAGGACCCCTGCACCACCAGATGTTGACCTTTTAGACCTAGGATTGAGGGAGGGACGGCAGGCGGGGGCCCGGGAGCAGGAGGCAGCTCCAGCGCTGGACTGCGGCCAAGGGTGTGGACCTCCACCCCAGCCTCATCTCAGATAGCACGTAGGCTTGGCTGGTGCTTGGTGTCAGAGGCTCTCCCCTCCCTGCGTGACCCTTCCGAGTATCTCTCTCATCTCGTGATCTGACACATCAGCAGTGTGTAAAGGAAGATCATAGAAATGGTTTGGGAATGCGCGAGCCTCATTAACCTCATTAAAGAGCTTGCAAGCCACGGCTTCACTCTCTGAATTCTTCCGACGAAGGCAAATTCAGTAATCGCACACCACAGTTCCTGAAGCTGCAGTCACATCCAGCCCTGTTGTGCATATATGCCTGAGGACTGTAAGCCTCTTTGGACTTCCCTTTGTAAGAGTACGGCTAGAGCTGCCAATAAAAAACTTTTCACTGATGTAAAATACGCTGAGCTTTTCAGATGGGTGATAAACGTATTTAACTATCTAAAATGTTCCTGTTTGTTTTTCTAGATTGCAAACTCTATTTTTTTTTTCATGCCGGAGCAGCACTGAGGTTGGTTCTCCATCCATCCAGAATGGTACTCTACTTGTCAAGATGAGATAGGGAGGGGTTCTGTGACCCCATAACACATGCTGGAGTCATGCTGGGGAAGAGAGGCCACCTGTTAAGAGAGTGGTGGCTCTCTGAGGATCCACCCAGGTATTTTTACAGTACTGAACACTGTGGTATTTAAACATCGGTACTAGAGATCCATTAGGAACGCCTTCAGAAGACGGTGAGCCATTTGGATCCCTACGTAAGTCTTGTTGGTCTTTGCTGTCCAGACATTCCTGGAAAGTGGATGGGATGGGGGTGAAGCTAACATCTCGGCAGCGGAGCAGCTGCGCCCCGCAGCTCGGTTGCTCTCGCTATCACCATGTTGCACGCTGCTGGAACGTTGCCAGCCCAAATCCGAGATGTTTTCTGAGGCGTCCTAATTTCAGAGACAGCTCAGGGAGAGCTTTGGTTACATTGGTTTAACTGAGATTGTTAATCTTCTGTCAAGCCAAGGACGATAACGACAACCAGCAGAGTATTCGGAAAGGGCTACCCATGGCTGATTTTATTCAGAATTTTGGCCATTTGAAAACAAAGCAGCGTTCCTGCAGAACGAGGGGCAATGTTGATGGATGCACCTTTTTTTCACGTGCTTGCCCACGTCATTAATTTGTTATCCGTGGTGGGTATCTAGAGAGAGAATTCAATTTCGTTCGACTGGCAGTAAAAGAGCTCGATATATACTGTCTGTATAGTACCGGAAGGTTTTCCCTGTGTGTCAGCAACTACAATGACCTTCTCCCTCTGGCTCTCCAGGAGGCTGGAATATGATGCGATGACCGAAAAGCGAAAGAAAGAAAGAAAGAAACAAACCAACAAATAAACAAACAAACAAGAAAGACAAAAGAGCTTTTCAATGCAAAAAAGTTCCGAGAGGCGCAACGCTAAGGCATATAGGGTATGCCCCAAGGAGCCTAGTTACCAACCCTACAGATACCGGGCGCTGTTATAATGTTATGAGCGACCTCGGCGCTGTACCCTGCCGCCGGCCACGGCCCACGAGGCGGGCGGGCGGCCCCGGGCCGCCTTAGGCCGACGGCATGTTCCCCGAGAGCAGCTCCGCCGCCGCCCTGGGGCAGCCGCCCATCACAGCGCAGCCGCCCGCCGGGCTCAAGCCCCGGGGTCCCGCCGGGAAAGCGGCAGCGGCGCCGCGGGAGAGCAGCAGGCAGGGGCCGGGCGCAGGCCGCGGGCCGCCCCGCTAGGCCCGGCGCTTGGCCGTTGCCATGGG